>JASJUZ010000402.1:0-398980 GCA_037159825.1 Tupiocoris notatus | reverse complement strand
CAGACGTGATATGATTGCTACCCTCGCAGCAAATTTACTCTACTAATCAGCATAGGCGTCGCGTGGACAAATTATTATTCTAGGGGGGCAAAACATGCCTGAGATAAAAAATTTGGAATAATCCGATTCGCTCTGTTTTTGTATCTATAAGCTTATCTTTCTCGTTATTGTTTCAATATAAAACAAAAATTTTATAAACAATGTAAGCTTTCATGGTAGAATTTTTATAAAAGAAATAACACAGGTCTGCGACATAAAAATTGTTTAAAATTGAATACGTAATTTTTATAGTATTTTCAACGCTAATTTCGGGGAAAATAGTGAAAGGAATTCCATCACGTACAGTTATTCCACAAAGTGCTTGTCTATTTTTAGCTTTTTTCGATATTTTTATACATAGTTCTGTACTCTAGTGAGTTTTCCTGGTTTATCCGAGGCAAAACTAAAGGAAGGAGTCTTTATCGGACCAGACATTAGAAAACTGATGAGAGATCCCAATTTTGCTGACACTATAAGGACTTATATGAGCTTAAAGAGAAATGTAAGTGTACTAGATTTATGTAGTTTATAACATGTATTATACATTAAATAAAATCCTTCAACTGAGAAAAAAATTGAAAAATTGCTAAAATTTTGTTATTATACTAAAAAGTAATTCCTTTTTTGTGAGAAAACCTTACGCTATAGAAAAAAATGGATTGCGTTTTTGCAATCAGCGCTGAAAAATACATAAAAATCAATTATCAAATTCCAAACAATTTAAAAAAATTTTTTTGTAAACCTGTGTAATGTATACAGACAGTAATTGAAATATTACTAGGCCGATTATTTAGTTGTCAATTAGTTGGGGGGGGGCACGTGCCCCTTGATGCGACGCCTATGCTAATCAGCCACAAGACTCAAATAATACCTACTTATTTCTTTCTCGTCGCATTTCTTGATGTCGAGAGGGGGGAGAAAAACCAGGCGACTCATTCTCCAATTCTTTATTAGCTGGCCGAGCACTTTCGCCCATTCGGGCATCCTCAGGGCGACGTGGAGCCTGGGGACACGTGAGTGTGGACTCTTGGGGGACATGCGGGTGCGGGACCAGTTCCCCTGAGGATGCCCGAATGGGCGAAAGTGCTCGTGCGCGGCGCTGGTTCGATTTGACGTTGGAAAACTGAAATTCCTGGGAGTTTTTGCTCTAAGCGGTGTTTTTCCACGGTTACCGTGGGGAGTATTGGTTACTTTGTAAAACCATGCGCATTTAATGGTTACCGTCATATATGACCGTGGATTACGGTTTCTATTAGAGACGAAGTAACAAAAACTCCCCACGGTCACCGTGGAAAAACACCGCTTAGAGCAAAACTCCTTTCTGATAGTTTTCACCGTGCTCACTAGTTGGAGATTTCTCGGACGTTGCAAACGTTTACCAACGGGTAGATTCGTACCACTATTAATCTCTTCTTTTCCTTCTCGTCTTGTGAGGGGGAGAAAAACTAGGCGGCTCATTCTCCGATTCTTTATTGCCTGGCCGAGCACTTTCGCCCATTCGGGCATCCTCAGGGCGGCGTCCACATCCTATGGACCATATATCTCCTAACCAGCCCTGAGGATGCCCGAATGGGCGAAAGTGCTCGGCCAGCTAATAAAGAATTGGAGAACGAGTCGCCTGGTTATTCTCCCCCTCACAACCCCTGGAAGACTCAAATTTTTCAAAATCTAAAAAAAATTTAAAATGTTGAGAAAATTTATGCAAAGATAGGTTTCCCGAATAACGGTTCGCCGACGTGAAATGGCAAGTCCCCCGACTAAATGCCCACAGTTGGTGTATTTCTCAACTTCTCTGACCTGAATATCATCCGGTGGTCCGAGCTTAGACCCGACGAACGGACCAACAACGGCCGGGGCGGGGTATCTTGCGACACCGCCACCTGCACTACGCCTTTAACACATTGTAAACCGCGAATAAAACTACGTCAGCGTTCTCGACGTACATAAAGCCTCCGCCTACTTCTTATTCCTTCCATCTCATGGTTGTGACGGTATCGGCTTACCTTCCCTGGGGCTCATTATTTGCAAAAAAGGAGAAACACCTCTCACCAACGCCACGAACTTTAAAACACAGTTATTTCAGTTTTATCGACTCTATCACGAGGAACGGCCGTCTCTTCGAAGTATTGTGGAGATCTCGTAAAATATTTTGGAGCATAAGCGGGTATAAAAGAGCTTGTGACAAGAAGTTGATGAATTTCCAAACAGTTGAGTCAAACGGATGTCATTCAATGGGACTCCGCACGCAAGTACTACTGGTTAATGACTTATTCAATCTTAAGGAGTCTCTTAGGTAATGATGGGTATAAATATGTCAAAATATTTATGGTTTATTATTCAATAAAATTTCATTCTAATCGCCAAAAAAAAATCTGTAACCCCTCAAAAATTGATGTTTTACGTTTCAAGGCATGTCCAATATCCAAATTAATCCAATATCCAATTAAAAAAAAAAAAAAAAAAAAAAAGCTGCAAATTATTGCACAATGGTTTATTATTCCTTCGCTTCAATGATTTAAGAAGACTATCCATTAGTGATAGTAATTATTCCGGAAATCTCCGTAGCGACTATTGTAATTTTAATCATTTTTATTTTTCTTAATTTCCTAATTAAAAGCTAAATTTTTTGCCTAACGGTACAGCTGAAGAGCGTGTTTGACGACAATTCTAATGAGTATAGGACAATTTTATAGCTCCAAGAACACTCGAGTTGTACCCTGATGCCCAATTTCCTAAAAATTTCCCAAATTCGACACAAAAGCTGCGATAACTCGAGAACGCAATGGACTCGTTCGATTCAGCGTCCAAAAATTAATAGAAACTGATACCAAATACACCTTTTTCTGAAAAACCTTGGAAAATATGAATTTCCCCCCCAACAAAACCCCCCAAAAATACCCTTAAAACTGAGGTAGCGATTTGGTTGAAGAATTGAGCCATCGTCAGGCCAAGATTGATTTTTGGTGACAACTTCAAGAACTTAGCTCTAATAGTTTCGTCAGAAACTATTAGAAAATTTAAAAAATAAGTCGCCCGGTTTTTCTTCCCCTCACTCCTCTCAGACATCTATTTATACTATTTCAATTTTAGATTATAGAACTGATTTTTCCAGCATTTGATTTTGTCGGTCTCCAAATCGATAGAGAAGAAATTACGACCGGAGCCTCTCGTGATTTATGGCCACCTGTTGGAACATTATGTAAATTCGGCGAATTATCGTGTCCGCGGGCCGCTCCTGGGCGGAAATGATGAATATGCGACTTGTTGATCTCCCTTGATCGATTTACTTTTGAGGCTCCATGAACTTGATTTTTTTTTCTCATTCAGATAATTAATTTTTTTTAAACTTGTAAAATATTTCAGAGAAAAAACTTAAAAAAACCCAGTGAAGAGCATAGATCGCAAATACCTTCCATGTTTGGGTCGGAGAAAAGGTATATACCTAAAATATCGAAATATTTATATGAAAGGAATATTAAAGTTGGTAAACTAAGAACAATAAAGGGTTAAAAAAAAATCTTAATTTTCATTCGGTCTTCTAGCTGTAAAAATCAGAAAGGTCGCGAAAAATCCTTCCTATAATAATGATCTTGAATTGAATTTTATGACAGTTAAACGTTCAATTAAACATGAAAATTAACGTTTTAATTTTTTATTCGGTAGCGACAAAAATTACCTATACAAAATTTTAAAAATATATAGTTCGGAAGTACTATGTGTACTATACAAAATTCAATAAAGCCATGTTTTGTACATAATTTTTATAATTTATATAATTTTTATACTTTTTAATTTTTTATAATTTTATAAACTTTATAATTTTTATAAACATTTTTTATTTTTATAATTTTTTTATAGTTATCTATCTATTATTTATTGTCTACTCAGGGTTTCAAAGTATTTAATTTTTATCAACGATAACCTTTTTACAGGAATCAGAATTCACAACTTGGCCCCAGAAGAGATTTTCTCTCAACATTACTCATACTCTTTCCACTATATGGGACAGGACGACGCTTTCGCTATTTTTCTTTCTTCTCGCCTTTCAGTTGACAACTAGGTTCATTTTCTTTGGGCTCTTGAGTCTTCGGTTCGGTAGATGTGTCAGTTTTCGCTGCATTTTTCTCCGATGAAACTTCTTTCTTCAATCCGTTCGCCTTAGGTAAATCTTCCGTTTTCTGATTCCGTTCCCACTCGTTTGGATCGTCTTCGGTTACATGTTCGTTTTTCATGTCAGGCATTTCTTTCTCTGTGATGCCCGCAACCATTCTCTTGATTTCGGAAATCGCCTTGCTCGGATTCAAGTGCTAGAATGGAAAGAAATGGGCGCTTTGTACGACAGAATTAAGCCAAAGTCGGATTCCATTAAAGCTGATATTTATATTATGCAGGACCTACATCGCGATAAAAAGTCAATAAGGCCTGGAATGGGCTTAACCGATCATATAGACGTTGCTGGATCAATGATGGATCGGTTTTAATCAAAGGCAAAAATAATATTTACCTTAGGGCAGCAATTGGTGCAGTTCAAAATAGTATGACACTTGAAAGCAGCTTTTCCCTTAAGCTTGGACAATCGATAGCATTGTTTCTCGTCTCTCGAATCGATAATCCAACGATACGCCTGAAGTTAACGATTGTCAGAACTCACATTTATTAACATACTGCTAATAGTAGACCGAATTTACGACACATTATGAGATTAAGATTTGTGAAATCTCAAAAGCTCTAATCTCAAAATTTATTAATGATGTCCACGAGTTGTGAGGGGGAGCAGCCTGAGGATGCCCTAACGGGCGAAAGTGCTCGGCCAGCAAATGAAGAATCGGAGAATGAGTAGCCTGGGTTTTTCTCCCCCTTGCAACCTCTGCACATGTGACGACGAGGAAAAGTAAATTAATTATGTTGAAGGATCAACAGAAATGTTGCGGTAGTAGATCATCGATAAACTTGCCTGTAGCAAAGCTGCGGGTCCATAAAACGAGTTCTGTACCGGTTCGTTTCCGTGCCACCAATAAGCGGGACATGAAGTTGAACAACAGGCGCAAAGTATGCATTCGATCAAGCCATCCTAAAAACCAAAATTATTAGTGTTCTTAGGGTTACTGAAGTGTCACACGATAGAGCGAACTTAGTCCACTATAGTTCGCTCTGCTGAGCGGAAAGTTCGCTTCCTATGTGTAAGAAAAGCATTTTTAATGCAGTGCAGTTGGACATGGTTTGCTCCTGACCAGTTGATTTTGTTCAGATAAGTTACCACCACCTACCAATTTTCCACGATCTCTGATACTCTGTTTCAACTGTCTTTTGCCAGCCGGCTCGTTGCAGTTTCTCATCAAATACGGCTCGACAGCCCGGTACTGGTTGTAAAAATTGGTCAGGTCGACGACAAGATCTTTTATTACATACTGATGTGGTAGCGGATAGATTTTGACGTTACTGCGTGGAGCTGGGCTACAATGAACACAAAACCCATATGAAAATTGTCAGCTCAAATTGATCGAGGCGCTAAATAAACCTCTTCAACAATGATCAATAATGTGAGCCTTAGGACATGATTTAAACACCATCAGCCACTGACAAGCATATTTGTAACTGTGAAAGGTGAATAGTGATATATTTCAAATGAGCTTACAAAATACAGGCAAGTCGATTGACACCATTGATGTTCATGCTACACGAGCCACAAATCCCTTCACGGCATGAGCGCCTAAAAGTGAGCGTTGGGTCGATTTCGTTTTTTATATATTCGAGTACATCCAGCATCAACGGGTTTGTCCGAACTCTGAAAAAATGCATTTTCATAACACGAACATTTAAAAAATAATTATTCTATTTAGCTTCTGCCTGGTCTATATAGGGAGTAGGTATAAAAGGGTGGTATCACTCTTATCAGTGCGCCGTCCCCCACCCAAGTGCCCTCCTACTATGATGGGGTGGTGTTCTAACCAGCCCACCCACTGAGACTTCTCAGTGACTCCTCTCACCTAACTTGGGGCCTACCGAAATGACTTGGCCCCCCTCCCGCCAGTCACGCACCGCCCGGACACGAGCATCACACGAGCGAAAATTGGGAAATAAATTATTTACAACTAAGTTACTTACTGCTTCGAATCAATTTCGTATTCCTGCATGTAAGGCTCCTCGTCACATTCTGGATTATACCTATAAATATTTGAACCTATATTGAAAAGCGAGGCTTTACGTTTTATTGGTCTCTGTATTTAGCTATAACCGACCTGAATATCGATATACATCTAGGCTTAGTGTAAGGCGTCTGAGTCGTCGGTTTTTTGGTTTTGGTTATGGCCGATTTATCGAAGAAAGGAAATCGCTTGCCCGTTTTCTTCGCATCTGATTTGGAAGCAGTGGAATAACCAGTACCCTATAGAAAAAAAGGCTTGAGACCAAATAGTTACAATACCAGGTGTGACAAAAAACTGTAATAATTTATGTCGAAAAATAACGAAACTAGCCATATCTGTGAAAAATAAATTAAGTTAAATTAAATTTCAGATACTGTTCTCTCAGTGAATGTACTAAATTAGCCGTTTTCAGATTTAAGATAACACCCGGCAGTATTTACGAGATATGTGCGTTCGAAGTATTTTCTATTTTGATTTTTACTGGAATATTGAAGGAAAAAACAGCTATGGGGGAAGTACAGTGTGCGATCCAAACGATACAAGGCACGTTTTGTGAAATAGGGTTACACAGCAAAAATAACCAGAAATACCAAAGCGCTCGAATAAAATAACCGAGAATGCAGCGTACGAGGAAGTAATGTGTGTGACACAAATAATAAAAATCAAATGACTTTCAGCTGACATAAAGAAAAATTTCAAGTACCTCAGCGTTCAAATATATTCATTTTTGCGGTCTGTAGAAATCAAAATACTGTCAATATGCGAATTACGCGAAAGTACTGCATGTGACCCGCTTGATAAAAATCAGGCATCATTCAACCGCCGTCCCAAACATTTCAAGACCTAGAGCGTTCAAATAAATCTTGATTTTTGCTGCTTATAAAAATCAAAATATAAAATATGCACTAGTGAGATCGTGAAAAAGGCTCAGCGCGGAAGTACAGTGTGTGACCCAATGAACGAAAAATCAAGCGTCACCCGCTCGCAGTATCGAACATTCGAAGACCTCAAACGTAGAAAAATATTGACTCGTATAGCCTGTGAAAATCGAAGCAGAAAAAACTTTTAATGGTTATTTCTAAGAAGTACTGTGTGTAATTCAAAATGCGGAAATGGCTAATTTTGCAAATTTACTAGGACAACATTCTCTCGCAATTTTATCGATTTTCGTTCATTTTTCCATGGAGAAAAAAAATGAAACGATGAACATTTCTTCGAAATTCATCATCGGCCCGAATTCGACTATTCAGGCGAGCACAATACTTCTATTTACTACGTAAACATATAAGTACAATCACATTTTACCAGGTATTTCAATCTATAGAGGCTACCAAAGCTCGTCGATTTTTAAATCTATAACTAGAAGCTACTCTTTCATTACAGCAATTTTCGTCCGGCATTTCTAACGAGTCAACGGGCTTCGATAGCTAGGGCGTAAATCACCGTTTTTAAAAAAGGAGCCGAGCCTGCGAATATCTTCAGATTAGATGGGAGGAGCTGTCGGCCCTTGGCCTTGCTCCCAAGAAAGCACCCTCAGCTACATCAGTCATTTCACCAGAGCTCGCCAGCGCAGGATGTTATGCAAGATGGACTACTTTTTGAGAATCATCTACTGGACCGGTCGAGATCCCAAGCATCAAGGCCGCTGAAGCTGTCCAGCTCGGTCACCACTGGGCAGCAAATGGCCAAACATTGATTAACGCCTCCGGTCGGACTATTAAACCTGTCGGATCGTTCGTTCGCTCGACAGCGATTTTCCTATTAGCGGATCGAAAGTGGGCTTTCAACTAGTGCGGAGCAAGTGAGAAAAAACCTTGAAGTAAGTATCGTAAGCGGCAAAAAAATTATAAGCGTCTATAATGGGGAACGTTGTGGTTTGTCGCGTATCCATCAGATTCGACGTGGGGTTGAGGTAGAGACAATAAATGCGACGTTATCTCATATTTTGTTTTTATATCTCTTCTAGCGCTTTCGCCGCTCTGGTAGTACCATGTGCGTACAGTATTTAATGTTAAATTCGCCCCTTTCTAGTCACCCCTGCATTTAAATCTAGTCCCCTATTTATTTTAATTTATTAGACTCTAGGTTTAAAAAGCGGAAGTGTTCTAAAAATATTCCCAATTCATGACAATCCCAACCTTGTGGAGCTATAACTGGGCCTTTTTTTTTAAACTTTTATATTATAGAAGATGTTTCCTGAAGAGGCCCAGAGCGGCGAAAGCGCTAGAAGAGATATAAAAACAATGAGATAACGTCGCATTTATTGTCTCTACCTCAACCCCACGTCGAATAATGGGGAAGACGCCTATTTTTTATTTTTGTTACCAATGGCCTGAATTCTGCTATTTGGTGTCAGCTGAAGACGGAATGACCGATTTTTCATGAAAATTGTGAATTTACGCGGAGAAAATCGCTAATGAAAACCGATGATTTTGAACGATACTAGCGCTTGTATCTTCGGAGAATAAACTAACATTGGGAGCAATAATTTGAGGTTGCTGTGATATTACCAAACCCTCCTCAGCAATTTATTTGCTTTACGAGGCATTTTGGGCGGTACTAACTCGTCGATTAAAAACGCTGCATATGATTGTACAGTGGTTTATTATTATTTCGCTTCAATATTGATTTAAAAAGACTATCCATTTGTCATTTTGAATATTCCGAACATTTGTGAACGTTCCCACCGAAAAACAGATGGTAGCAACTATCATTCGATTCAGCGTCCAAGAATCTATATAATTTGATACCAAATACACATTTTTCTGAAAAACCTTGGAAATTTGATATGAATGATTTGATATGATTGATTTGATGATATGAATTTTCTCCCCCTCAAAACCCCCCAAAATACCCTTAAAATTGAGCTAGCAAGTTGGTTCAAGAATTGGGCCGTCGTAGGACCGAGATTGGTTTTTGGTGAAAATTTCAAGAATTTTTAGCTCTTACAGTTTGGCCAGAAAACTGCTAACGGCGTACGGCGGACGGACAGAATTTTTTTTATTGGATATTCGGATTCTACATGCCTTGAAACGTAAACATCAAATTTTGAGGGGGGGTTAGAAAATTTTTTTTCTTGGGCGATTACAATGGTTTATTATTGAATAATAAACCAAAAAACATAGCAAGTAGCAGTGAAGTTAGCGTCACTTACTGGATTTAACGTGACTCCAGTCTTAAAGACCGTCTTGTTGTTGTTGTCTGTCTTTCAGCCGACTGCAGAGCGCTCTAGGGAGTTACTTCAATCGGTTGGAGTTACATCTCCGGGTTTATTCAAACCGCTGATTTTCCTTAGCGATTTTCTCCGCGGACACTCACAATTTTCATGAAAAATTGGTCATTCCCTCTTCGGCTGACACCAAATATTAGAATTCAGGCCATTAGGAACGAAAATAAAAAATAGGCGTCTTCCCCATTCAACAGTCGGCTCTCTAGCATTTTCAGACATTGCGGATGCTACTTTGCATCGCCATCAGAACTCAACGTTGGCTTCGATATGAATCGAACTCGTTGAACGGATCAAAACCGCTTCAGAACCTTTGAGAATGAAAATCGGGTCGACCTGAGCCGCGTTCTATCGCCGCACTGTCAGAAAGTGATGCGATAATCTGATCCCTTGCGAATGCTAGCCCGAAGGCAAAACAAATCGATATCAAGATGAGCGAATCCGTCTCATGAATAAATCAGAATCATGCCACATTATCCGAGGAAAATAGAGTCACTGTAAGCTGTCATTTGTGTAGTGTCTCAAGGTATGAACTTTTCATCGGAGAAAATTAAATTTACGTTGAAAAAAAAAATTAAAATTAATTTTTTCTCTAATGAATCAACTGATGTTCTACACGTGGCTTGCCCAGTAACTCGTTTTCATTCTTGAATTTTCACAATGGAGAGGAAAATTTATTAAACTGCTCGTGTCGCGTAGCTCATCCTCTAATTCTTTTCTTGTATTTTTTTTTTTTTTTTTTTGAAAATTTTTTGGAAGACTTTTGTTAGAAAAACCTTGGAAAATACTAATCCCATCACCTTAACTTAAAAAAAAAGTGAAATTAGCATTGTTAGTTATGGTAAATTTAAAGGTATTATAGTGTGAATTATAGATATTACAGTGTTGTGTTGAATCGAGGCCAAATATTTCTTCATGTTCAGCCTCATTCTCAACAAACATCATACGAGGCGATCATATTAGTTAACGTATCTCTCAATAATACTAACACTATAAAATTAATTCCAATACAATACTAATACTATACTAATACTATACTAATACTATACTAATACTATACTAATACTATACTAATACTATACTAATACTATACTAATACTATACTAATACTATACTAATACTATACTAATACTATACTAATACTATACTAATACTATACTAATACTATACTAATACTATACTAATACTATACTAATACTATACTGATACTATACTGATACTATACTAATACAATTCAATTATTTGGTGAACTCACCGAGCGTAGCTGAGTCGCATCAACCGATAAACGATGTGGAATACGTCGGATAAATGTTAGCATGACGATAAAATCCCGCAAGCGAAGCAATATCAATAACAACTAGGATATTGATTGTTCTGTTTTGAAAAATTTTTCACCTAGCGAAACAAAGTGGCCATAACGCTCAGTGCTTAGCATTTTACAAGGTATATAATATTATATAGGTAGGCACCAATTTCTTTCATGTCGTGATAAGGTCGTCAAATTAAATAAGGAAGCCATATTTCGAATTTGGCGCAAATTATAATTTCTGCGCTGAGCAAACAAGGCGATAATTAAGTAGCTACTAGTTTCCATTCGCACAGTCAAACGGATCGCCAGTATTGCAATTCCAATTAAAAAGGAACGTTGTAACAAGGCTGTGCCCTCAGATAACTGCAACCTCGTTAGAGCTTCAATGTGTTCCCTGGCTCGTTGACTAAAGAAAACCGCCGTTGCTTTATTGAAATGCCCACTCGTTCAATCTTGGCGTCCTCGTCTGAAAACGTGTAAGGGAATTCGGTATTTCTCTCAATAGGCTTGGAGTGATCGAATTAAAGCTGAAAATTTGGTATGTAGGTGGTGGGTATTTTATTGTACTTAGTATCATAAAGTATTGGGGTTTTCAACTTGTGCAAGGTTTTAGCAGAATTAGACATAACTTTAAGTTTTCCAAGATTTGCAACTTGCACAGTGGATAATTTGAACGAAAATTCGTCAATTCAGATGTTTGAGTATACCAAAAGATAGATAATTTACCTGTCCACAATTTCCCAATGTAATGTACCTATCCATTTTTCAACAGTTTGTGAGCTATTTAACAATATTGCTGAAATATACATGAAAACATCACATTTTCAACTTAAAACCGTCTTTTCATCAATTTAGTGCTAAAGAAACCAAGAATGAAGCATATATTATTGATATACACATCATCAACTATCATTATGCTGAATTTGAGCGAAATCTATTTCAAAAAATTTTTCACAAAAAATCCAAGGGGTACCCCTGCGATTTTCTTTAACCGAACAGTTAACGATTTTTTACTCCTCTCTCAATAGAGATAAAAATCTGAAATTTTCAGGAAAGTTGTATCTTATCAATATGTATTTTTGTGATTTTTTTCGATTCTCGGAAAAATCCGCAAGTGGTCCAAAAAAATCGGTTTTTAAAAGCTCGAAAATCTACCTTTAACCGTGCTTTTCGGGGTCAAAATTCATTTGAATCGATTGTTTTATTATGCAGGAGTCTTCATTTGAACGCCCTACACATGAACATAGCAAAAAAATTGGAGAAAAAAATTTAAACAGCGCCACAGAAATTATTTTCCGTAAATCGAGTTTTTCACCGGCCGAATTTCGAGGCGTCGGCGGGAGTGGAAATTAAACTTGTGTTTTTAATTGTTTTTGAAAGCTATTCTCATAGGAAATTTAACGCTGAATCCGAATTTGACGTCAAAACGACGGAAATTGTACGACAACTATTACTTTTCCCAGTTTTAGTACTACCACGTTTTTATGTTTTTCAACTTAATCCTTATTTTCATCATTCTAGCGCAAAGGAAACAAAGAATGGACCATATATTATTGATATACACATCATCAACTATCATTATGCTGAATTTGAGCGAAATCGATTTCAAAAAGTTTTTCGCGAAAAATCCAAGGGGTCCCCCTGCGATTTTTTTCGACCGAACAGTTAACGATTTTTTACTCCACTCTCAATACAGATAAAAATCTGAAATTTTCAGGAAAGTTGTATCTTACCGAGATGTATTTTTGTGATTTTTTTTATTTCTCGGAAAAATCTGCAAGTGGTCCAAAAAAATCGGGTTTTAAAAGCACGAAAATTGGACTTCAACCGTGATTTTCGGGGTCAAAATTTATGCGAATCAATTGTTTTAGTATGCAGGAGTCTTCATTTGAATGCCTTATACACGTACAAAGCAAAAAATTCGGTGAAAAAAAATTTAAACAGAGCAGGAGAAATTATTTTCCGTAAATCGTGTGTTTCAACGGCCGAAATTTCAAGCTCCGCTGGCAGCGGTAAGGTTGAAAAATTAAATTTTCGTTTTCAAGCTATTCTTATAGGAAATTAAACGCTGAATCCGATTTCGACGTCGAAACAACGGAAATTTGACGACCGCCATTAGTTTTTCCCAGTTTTAGTACTACGCCGCTCCTACGTTATTCAACTTTGAAAATTCGTTGCAAATACTTTCAGTACTGTTCGATTTTAATTAATGATTCCTACAGGAAATTAGACGTAGAATTCGATTTTAAAGTGAAAAAAATCAAATTCTTACGATTATTAATATTTTTCGATTTTTTTCAATTTTCATACTTTTGGAGTTTTAACTTGGAAATTTTTTTTTCGTCACGTTCGCGAATTTTGAAATAATAGTTTCCGTGTATGCAAATTGAGAAAATTTAATTGAGAATCGATTAAAAATAAAAAAAAGGACGTGGATTATTTTTCGTTTTCGAGATATATTCTGGTATAATGTGAAAAACGTGTTTTGACTTTTCTTCGATCGCGAATAGCTCCGCGGGGACAGTACATAAAAATATATTCAAACATTAAAAATTGTATGATTTTGATTGCTCTTTCTGGCCTCTGTAATATACCTATGCAAAAGTAGTCGGTTCAAAAGTAAAGCGATCCTAAAATAATAATAAGTAATGACCAAAATTCCTAGTTTCCATAGAGCAAGAAATGCACTAAAGCTCGCTAACTATTTGGTTCACCGTTTTGAGACCGAGTGAGATGGTCGAAAAAACAATTCAGAAGTTCCTTTCCCACGCTTTCTCCAAACCAAGGTTTATCCTAGAAAGAATAAAAGCATTTTTATGCACCAAATAACTCCATTTATGGCAATAATGAATATCTCCTTGATTGATGTAACTTTGCTCAACAGTTCGGTCGCTTCTCGCTTTCTATACCGACCTTGGCGCACCGTAGGGGGCGACCGCGCCTAAGCATCGCCTTAGAAACGAGAACATGAGTCAAATGAGTTGAAGGTGGGCCAGAAGTTGCCACTAGTAGCAACACAATTCTTCGCAGTCGATCCGTTCCAAATTTGGGACAAGCTTAAACACTTTTCCATAGGCCAAATAATGTGTAATATGAAGAAAATGAAGTTGAGACGTTGGACGATATTCGGGACCAACTTAAGGCTAATAAGGACAAGTGTGCGAGTGAGAGGGAAGTGCTCAAAGTATTTTCACTTTTTCTCAACAACCAAAAGGAATAAAAATTTTTTGAAAATTGGAGGTTGCTCCTGACGAACAACCAAGACAAGGCATCATAATAAATTCTTTTTAAAATTTTTAAATTTCAAAAACGTTTTTTGAAAATTATTTTTAAATATTAAACTGTTGATATTTTGAAAAATCGGGTACAGCCCGTGTGTGGGATATTATACGGAATTGAAAAATTCAAGAATTGAAAAGAACGGATGAAAAATAGAGGCCTAAGACGAAATCTACGTTCAGGAGTCCCGATCTACGTTCAGTTCCACTCATTCGGTTTACCGCCAAATATTCGAATTTTCGTCTCAACGCATCTTTATCTTGGCAAGGAAAACTAAGGTTGGACAATGTTCTCGCAGTTTTGGTTCATTATTAATAATAAACCGTTGTAATCGTCCAAGAAAATTTTTTTCTACTCCCTCAAAATTTAATGGTTTACGTTTCAAGGCATTTAGAATCCGAAAATGCGATAAAAAAGTGTGTCAAAACAATTCTGACGAAACTATAATAACAGAATTATTTTAAAAAAAGACTAAAATTAAAAAAAAATTTTTAAAAAAGACTAAAATTAATTTTTTTTAAAAAGACTAAAATTAAAATTTTTCTAAAAAGACTAAAATTGAAATTATTTTTTTCAAAGAAAAATAAATAAATATTTTTTTAAAAGAAAGCTAAATTCTAGATATTTTCACCAAAAATCAATCTGACAATGGCTCAATTCTTCAGCCAAATCGCTACCTCAGATTTAAGGGTATTTTTGGCCGTTTTAAAGGGGAGAAAATTCGTATTTTCTTACTTTTTTTCAGAAAAAGGTGAGTTTGGTATCAATTTCTATAGATTTTTGGACGCTGAATCGAATGAGACCATCGCGGGGTCGATAGCTTTATTGGTTCTCGAGTTATCGCAGCTTTTCTGTCGAATTTGGGCGATTTTCAGAAATTTGACCTGAGGGTGTAACTCGAGAGTTTTTGGAGCTATAAAAATCGTTCTATACTCGTTGGAATGGTCGTCGAACTCTCTTCAGCTGTACCGTTAGGCAAAAAATTCAGCTTTTACTTAATTTAGAAAAAATAAAAATTAATAAAATTAGAATAGTTGCTACGGAATTTTCCCCTATAGTTACCAATCTGTTTTTCGGTTGGAACGTTCACACATGTGAATAATTACTATCAGAAATGGATAGTCTTCTTAAATCATTATTGAAGCGAATGAATAATAAACCACGGTACAATCATTGCAGCGTTTTTCGGATTCTACATGCCTTGAAACCCAAAACATCAAATTTTGAGGGGGTTGGAAAAAAAAATTTTCTAGGGCGGTTACAATAATTTATTATTGAATAATAAACCGAAAATAATTAACGAAAAATCCCAGTCTAGGACTTTTCAATAAGATGGATGTATCTTTGAGGATACATTGCCAAATAAGAATTTTAAGGAGCTTCGAGGTTAAATGTAAAACGCAATTATATGGCTAATTTATTCAAATACACGTAAACTTATGAACCTCGAAAGGACAACAATACGAAAGCTGCAAAGCTTGAACTAATACACAATTGAATTCACAGAAATACTGTCCAATAAAACCAGTAAATTAATCATAGATTTAATCTATTCAAACGCTAAAAAGCGATTTATATTGGTTAGCTTCGCCAAAGGGACAAAGCCCCGTAGCGGAGAAAAATGCACATTTTCGATTAACAAAATTATTATATCTATCACAATGAGCTCGGAAGAATATTTCTATTTATCGACGAAAAAATATCAACATTTCAGCATCTAAGTTCAATAAAAATATATATCTAGGCACAAAGCACCTTCGCGCGGTTTCGGTAATGAGATTCAATTGACGGGCGACTTTCTTCAGGATTCCCTCTCAACTTTACTCGGTGACGACTGTGCATTTCGCCAATGTCTGAATATGGCATTGGTCGCAAAGGCGGACGGGCTTCGTCGACGGCAGAATCGGTAGGAAATTGTCGGAACAAGAGCGGCAGAAAATTTCACCGCAATTGCGGCAATGGTGCTGAAACAGAAAATTGTGGAACTTGAAATGCGACGAGAGGTTAGTTTTTTAATATGGAAATCTTCACAGTCCATAACCTATACGAACGTCTAAGGTTAAAAAAAGTGTTCTAGGTGAATGAGGGTTTATTTAGTGAAAATAAATAAATAAAATAATAATAATAATAATAAAATCTCGACAGTTTTCCACTGATATCATAATGAAAAATTGATTTTTTCAAGATACACGTTTTTTATGCTTTTTTAGAGCAAAAACCTATATTTAGTTTAATTATTTTTCGTGTTTTATATCCTATCTATCCTATATCCTATGTATATAATATCCTATATATATGACCTATATCCTAAATATATCGTTATCTCGTTGGAATAAATAAAAATAAATAAATGAATTTTATTTATTCCAACGAAAAAACGACTGAGAACGTTATTTTCCACCAAAATACATTGTTTGACATTTTTTAAGTAATTGGGGGGGGGGGGTGTACTATACTCAGAATCACTTGCAGAACAAGTGTGTCCGTCTGCGATGAGAAAAAAGTGAAATAAATTGCTACATTTCCCTGAAAAATGAACGAAACTCGATGAAATTTTCAGAAAATGTTTTTCCGGCGAGGGAGCAAAATCAGCTTTTATTTATGGATAGCACCCTGTCCCTTTGATATATAAACGTTTTTCTGAAAATTTCATACAGCGATAGGCAACATTTGTCCCTTTTTGACCGGACAGACGGACACACACGTTCAGAAAATGTTTTTGAGCATAGTATGAGAATTTCTTCCGAATTTGACTTTTCGGACCTTCCCAATGTTCATTATGTAACCGTGGAACAATTCATAAAACAGTTAATACAACACAATGATAACAAAATAATACAATACATTTATGAAAAACTATAAATAATTGCAATCAATACAATAATACTATATAATAAATATAATTAATTTTTAAAAAAATTAATAAATAAACATAAAATTAATTAGTATTAATAAAATAGAACTTTGAAATTACCGACAACTTAAAACTCAGAGTTGACGTTGGGGAACTTGTTGTAAACAGTTTATCGGACTTAATACCAAACAAGGGGAATTTTGGGTTTAAGAGCTGGCGCCGACGCATTATTCAGTTTCGCGTCTTCGCATATTTTCACTCTTTCTTCCCGTTCCTTTTTCCACGTTTCAATTTTAAGCAGCTTCTTCTTATAATACGATGTCACCTCTGGGGTTTTTAATTTCGGTTTTTCCATTTTCCCAGGGTAGGCACGAGCGAAAGTGCGACGGAAAATCGTATAAGAAACGCAGACGATTAAGGAAAACAAAGGAGCAAGGACGAACAATATTGGCCCGATTGTGAATTTGCGGGAGCTCGGTGCGACGAAAAGACGATTTCCAGAACGAAACAGATCGCATCTAAATTGTACGTTGTGTTCGACGAATTCCCCGAAATGCGAACAGTTGACTGAAACGCCGCATGCGACAATATCGGCAACTAAAGGCACCAAGTCGGTACGATTGGCGATAGTCGCCATGTAAGATGGACAGGACACAATATCAGAAGTGCAGCTGTCCCTGCATGAGCAGCCCTCCCAATTTTGACTATTATTTATTGAAACACGACACTCGTCGGTCCGGATAAGGGAAAGTTCATAGGCGATCAACGGGTACATAAATAAATTCGTAGCGACGCAGAAAAAAATTAATGAAAGCACAGCGGCGGCTGAGCAGAGCCGAATTTCAAAATGAACAAGAATGGAAGGTTCCATGACTACTAACGAGATACCAGGTTGCTTTGTTCGTCGTGCTAACCGAGCAATTTACAGGAGATTCTCATTTACAATATCGACGACATTTATCATGCGTTTACTCCCGAGGGGAGATACTATCTACTAATCCCAAGCTACAAATGCTATTATGAAAAACACTAAAATGATTGCACTGCGGTTTATTATTCCTTAGCTTCAATTACGATTTAGGACGACATTTCCACGGAAACACAAATTGGTAACTATAGGGAGAAACTCCCTGGCGACAGTAGTAATTTTAATTATTTTCATTGGTTTATTGATCAATAATTAACCATTGTAATCACCCAAGAAAATCAATATTCAGACCCTCTCAAAATGAGATATTTAAACGTTTTAAGACATGTAAAATTCGAATATCAAACAAAAAAAAATCTGTCCGTCCGCCGTCAACACTTCCCTGAAGAAATTATTGAGCTAAAGTATTCAAAATTTCCCCAAAAACTCAATTAAATAAATTAAACCAAATCGCAAATTGATATATATAAATTGAGTTGGTTGACGGTTCTACTGAACTAAATAATTAGATTGTGATAGAAAATATGAAAGTTTTTTTTTCTAATATTTCGAAAAATCTTGGTCACGGAAAAAAATTATTTTATATACCTATATAAATGATAAAATGAAAATAAATAGAATAAGTTTATATATTAATATTTTTTAAAATAAAAATCAATTACTTAAATAAAAATATTTTATTTTATAAAAATTATTTCAAATTATTGCCCTTATTTACAAATATGTAAATGGAAACGTTCATAAGAATTTGGTCCAGGTACTAAAACAAGTAGATGGTTTTTCCAAAAAGGTTAGGAATAATAAACCACTGTAGAATCATTTACAACGTTTTCTATTCGAATTTCTACAGGCCAGAGATTTTTTTAACGTTCAAGGTCTTGAAATGTTTTTCACAGTGAGCGAATGACGAATAATTTTTATCGCCTGTTTTTCAACGATAGTTTTCCGTTCTTACAGACAGCGAAAATCGATATATTTGAAGGTTTCAAGTTGTAAAATGTTCGTTATAACGAGAGATCGTAAGTGTTACACACCGTACTTCCCTGATATTAACCTCTCAACTGTTTCTGTTCTCTCCCAGGTAGTTTTTCAGAAACAATATTGTTTTGTACTAACGTTGCGGCCTTTGGATGAGTTTTGTAAATTTTATAATTAGTTTTGCACGTTTTTAAATTTTATAATTAGTTTTTCCCATATGCCGACAAAAAGGGAAGGTTTTTATAAGGATTTTTGTACTTAAAGATAAGGTAAGAGCCATTTGGACGATGTCACGGCAACATGTCCTATGACCATATTTGGGCATATTGAGATAACACCACTATCGTATGTAAAATCTCCCGCCGGATCGATTGGTGACCTTATTTTCGAGGTTAGAGCCTCGGAAATGGCTAAAAACCGTAAAAAGGCAACACTGCCTATCAACACAACATGTCCTATGAGCGCCATTCTCTGTGCAAAAAGGATAGTGATGCCGGCTGGCTGTGGTGGTGAACTGAAACGTCTCAAACCAGTTTTTTGTCCCTCCTGAAAAGTTGATCAAAAATTCATAGGACATGTTGCCGTGACATCGTCGATTTGGGAAAAAAAAAAAAAACAAGTTAACTATAGTAACCTCCTCCTTTTGAAGTCGGTTAAAAAACCAGCACTACCTTTCGTCTGGTTAAGTTGAAATCGCGAGAGCAGGCCTTGCAATGCGTCGCATCCTTGTCCGATGCCCAGTTTGGACTGGTTGGAGTTTCAGCAGCTGCTTGGCTCACTTCCTCAGTCAGTTCAGATACTTTTAGTTTGGAAGCACTCAGATGCCTTCCAAGTTCTTCTAGCGTTTCTTCTTGTTCGCGGCATTTTTCATCCAATCTGTACTTCTCTTCTTGCAGGGCGATATAATTCTAGAAGAACGATAATCGTCTGAGTACATTTTGAAAGGAGCAAACGGCACCATAATGCGCAAACAGTAGAGCAACGGGGCAATTCAAATTTGCAACACCTTTAGAAATCTTCACCGAGCTCTTGTACACGCTAAATACAGTGCAAAAGATAGGTGGCTCATAACAAATAACAATAGCAGTGTTAAGGAGCAGATAAACGAGGGAGTGATGGATTCTCGGAATTTCAATTCCGCTGACCGAGCATTTTCGACCCTTCTGGCATTCTAAGGTCTATCAGAATTGAATAAGAGTTACAGGTAATAACCATCATGGAGGTAACAGAATTAGTAGTATTTCTAATACGATGCTTAATTACTTACATAGAACCATTTCATTCTGACTGCCATTTTGACACAGTACCTTTTAGAAGCATCTAATGACATCCAAGTGGAGAATATTTTATTGTCTTTTATAGGCGGACAATAATGAGGCTATTCTAAAGGCACCGAAGTTGGCAGCAGAAACGAAATGGTTCTATGTAAATTACTCGACAAGTTCGAACTCATCAAAACGTGTGCCTTCAAAATTATTCCCAGTTACTCATTTTCATTTCAGACCAACTGAGGACGGCTGAAGGGGCAAAAGTCCTTGCATTTGTTTCGGCCGACCGATAAAATTTAGCGAATTTTCAAACGTCAAACGAATTATCATTGAATTGTTGATATTTCACACCGCACCTCTGTTATGAGCCAAGCAGGTTAGCCATGATGGCACACCTGCGCAGACTAATGAAAAACTAATTCAGAGCATAGCAATTTGAATTCTTACCTTAGCGACTGACCGTAACTGGGCTATTTCTCCCTGCAATTCGTTAATGCGGTTTTTATCGAGTTGGATCGCTTTCTCCAGCTCGAGCCTCATCTCTCTTTCGTTAAGCAATGCGTCTGATGTTAGTGACGCTTTTTGCAATGCGTTTTCGGCGTCGGATTTACCGCGTTCGACTTCCTTTTGCCTGAATGGCGGGGTACAAAATTTTTCCCGTATATCACAGATGCTGCTGCCATTTTAAAAATATATCTACAGCCAGATTGAGTTTTAGCAAAATAAAAAAAGGTGAGCAAATCTTTGCTTAAAAGATATATAACTTTCTTCAATTTTTAATCAATTAATTGTACAGCGTCAATAAATTTTTCGTCGAAAGAACAACCGGTTTTCCATTCGTATTGACGACTAATTTTCGTTTAAGTCAGCAACAGATGTTTCGAATAAATATAATTGATACAGATTGATCTTCAGAATTGTCAATAGATTATTAGGTTCACTCGTGGTCGATTTCTCGGCGAAATCAATGATCGATTGTTTTTTATCAATTTTCAACCTTGATTGACCGACAATATGATTGATTTGTTGACAAAATCAATGGTCGATTCCTTGATTAAAAATCAATAATTGATTCATCGACTAAATCAATCATTGATACCTCGACTGAAACGATTTTCGCTTCTTTGTACATAATGAACAAATCACCGACTGAATTAATCATATTTTTCACAACTAAATAATTAATTTTTTTTAAATTATACTTACGATCGATTCATATTAATTCGATCTCAATTGAATCGATGAGCAACCAATATTCAACTGAATCAATGATTTTCTGAAATTGGTAAATTTTTAACTAAACCTAAGCTAGTGTCGTATCGAATCGATGATCATTTCTTTTAAATTAAAAATATTATTGATTTCTCAACTAAACTTAGGCTTTATTCCTCAACTAATCAATGATCATATCGACAGTAAAAATTCAATTCAGATTTCTTCAATTATTTCCAGTCGCTATTTTTCAAAAAATAATGAACTATAAAGCCGATTAATTTTCCCGTTGGATCAATTTTAATCCGCTCATCTCGGGGGAAATTTGGTAGCAAGAAGAAAGCGAAATTATCGAATAGCTTTTATAAGGAGGTTTTTCCAAACAATAATACGATACAGTCTGAATACTAATGCATACATGACATAATCTCTAGATCACACAGTTTCACCACAGTCGAGCAGTTTTAATGTTAAGCGTTAATAGCCAGCATCAGAAAATTGGTTAACACAAAGTAGCATTGGTCAACTAGACATAAACATAGAGCGATTAACTCACGACAATACAAGAAAAATGCAAAACTAGTCGATATATTTTTTTATCCAACCATTGCACGCTCGTCATCGAGTTTTTGATTGAACACATTTTTTGGCTGCCTGTGACGATGACGAGAATGCGTTCCGGTAAAATTTAATAATTCAACAGCATGACGATGGAATTTTAACGTCGTTCCACACATTCGATCATGTTTTGAAACCGGAATCGTTTCAGTAGAAATTATATTCCAGATACGGAAAGCGAGAAAGTGAATCGGTAAAATGTCGGCCAATTCCATTTCCTCTTTGCATTGTAAAATTTATATGAGATCTTTCAGAAAGCTGATTGCTAAGCTGAGAACGAGTCGCTCTCATTCTTTCATCTAGTTACCGCTTTATTAATGCGAGGAAACAATGTTTTATTCGAATTCGCGCCTTTCTGAACGTTTCACGTTTTCGAGAGCACCGCATCGAGATCGAAGAAAATGGGGACCTTGAATCATAAAACATAGAGATTGAGGAGAATAGTTATTGGGGCTGTTGATCGATGAAACGGAAAAATTGAGCATAATTTCAGAACCAGATTAGGTCAAACGATTGACGGTTTATATTTCTGGGAGAAAATCGAGAAGGACCTAAAAATAAGAAATCGATTCCCAGCTGAATCGATAATATTAACGTACTATTTAATTTTAGATTCGCTCAGTTTTCCATATTCTTACCATCTCGAACTTGTCTTCTGAACCGTGAAACTCTCAGAGATTATAGAAAACCATTACATTATTTCATTTGCAATTATAAAAATAACTAGTACATACTTGTCGCCCATGATTTGTAGCGTGTCTGTCATTGCACAGGTCTTAGCCTCCAGTTTGGAGACAAGCTCCGTTTTGTGCTTGAGCGATGATTCATATTCCTGAGAACCAGTGCAATACCCGTGAACTACAAACCATGACACAGTATTTTTGGAAATATCCGAACTTTCTAGAAAATTCCCATCCCGTTCATCTGTCCTATTTATAATTACAACCAACTACCACCTAAGATTTCACGCAACCTCAACCACAACCTAACTGAGCCGAAAAACATGTGGCACTATTTTCTTAAAAGGGATAAACATTGTTAGATATTGCAAACGCGAAAGGATAGAATATTAAATGCGACAAAGTGCTGCTAGCAATGATGAAATGCCAGCGGGCGAGTAAAAATAGATGATAGATGGGACGAAATTAGGCTCAATTCAGGAAAAGCTGGGAACGCATTTGAAAACTATAGCGTTGTTCTAGATAAGAGTATTCAGACTTGACAACAATGCTGAGCTACAACAAATTGAAAAAGAGCAATCTCTTCGGATGAAATCTACTGCGTTCTAGTTGTCCGGGTGAAATGAATCTCAATAACCAAACCTTTGGATTCCCATGCAAGTTTCAGGGCACGAATGCTCATCTTGAGACTTCTGATATAGGTCTCTCCTATTAGCAGCAGCATAAAATCGCATCGCTCAGTAACATGTGCGGTGAAAACGTGATTTCAACCATCAACCGAGCACTCGCTGTAATTTTCCTCCCTTGAAGGTATTTTTACTTTTCCTCCCAACTCGAAGATCCAATCACATTCATTAATAAAACAGGGGAAATGAGGGAGAATTCTAATTGCTACGGTTTCCCCACTTAAAGGGCTGCTAGGAGGCGAACGAACAACTTTATAACCAGAATAATGAGAGAATCTTTGACGTAATTCGAGTACCTAAATCGCTAAGGATATAAGCTTTTAACGGCTTATGAACCAATCCAGCTTGAACTGCCAAATAAATCACCGGCACCTTCCGTCTCTCTCTTCTTTTCTGATAATATTTTCTATAATCGCTCTTATCACTCTTATAGAAACCCTAAACAGTTTTCAAAACCGCTTCCAGTTTTTTTTTCAACCAATTTTCTATTTTATCCCATTTTATTGCCGCAGTCGCCTACATCCACCATCTTTCAAAAGATGAGAATCTTTTCAAAAGGACACAATGACAAGATTCAAGGAAAATCAAAAATCTATTGAAAACAAGTGTGAAAGAAATTCATCGAACGCAAAACATTTTCTGGATTCTGAACTGAAAAACTTGAAAATTTAAAATTTTGTTGAATCTCACTATTGGAAATGCATTTTACAGCGAGGAAAAACAGTGCTCTCTGTAAACTGAAACTCAAACTTATTCTCAAGGCCTGAAAAAATTCCAGACAATGCTATTTTTTATTATTTTTCTTCGTCCATTTGACACATGACTAAAGTCAATACTGCATATATGCCAAAATTGACACCGCCCTTCTTTTTTTCAGACGGAAGTCTCTATATTTTACTGCAAAATCGTATTCACCAAGAAATTGCATAAAATTCGACCCCTTGCATGATTATTTCAGCTGCGCATAACTCGCGAAAATTTGGGAAATTAATGATTTCCTTCTCGCAAAGTGGCATTTTTTGTTAAAAATGACAAAAAATAGCATTCTGATAGAATTTTTTTTGCCATGAAGAGGAAAAAATGGGGTTAACAGGGCACCCTGAATTCTTCAGCTTCATCATGGGAAAACAACAGTTGACAGCGCAATTCTATAACTGCAGTGCAATTGTACGACATTAATGGGAACATATTCTCCTCTAAACCAACTGGATTTTGAAAGTAAATCGTAGCAAATACCAAAAGCTCAAAAGCCGAATCAAATGAGGTAACATTTCAAAAACTCCCTACTGTAACTCGAAGTTACTAATCACTGAGACTGGCAACCTATTCGCATAAACAGTTGGTCCGGTTTAATGTGGCGTATTAGCTTTCTCTTGACATTTGACGAGCCCGTCGAGAAGTTTTCCAATCTCGATGGTCTTGTTCTGTAGTCGCGAGACCATTTCACCCTTTTCGGTCAATTCTGACTCACATTCCTTCCAAGAAAAAAGAATAGAGAAAATCCATAACCCGGAAACGGCGTTGAGAATAAATAGCGAAAAAATACAGAAGCAGGTGAAGGTAGGACAAAAAAAGACAGCTGAACGAACTAGGACCAACAGAAAAAAACCGACAACTTGCAAAGAAAAGAATTAAAATGGAATTCTTGAGGAAGAAATGCGAGCAGGAAATATTGGCGAATACTGAAAATGCAATAGCGAGGGAACGGAAACTATGAGAATCAACGTTTAGAATGGAAACGTCTAGATAGAACATAAAATGTATGATGAGCATAGAATGAGAATTCCAAAAATTGCAATTACTTGTTCAGGTAGTAAAGAAACATTTTGTTTCTACACCAGGAGAAAAAATCAATTCAATGCAATGAAATTTCTAAAAAAAAGTTCTACCAGAGAATTTGCCAAATGAGACGTTATCGAATGATTAATAACATCAATTTTTCCAATTCTTAAGCGATCAATGTGTTTTGTTCACTCTCAACCATCACCATCATTTTAAAAACCTATAAAAAATATTGAAATGCAGGGGAAAAAATTTTTTATATGTTAAGTACTTGTCGAACTTAATTGGGGATTAATTTTCTTTTTTCGATCGATCTCCTCAAGTGAGAATTACAAGGGAGACCCAAAAGAAAGGGAATTTTGCAATAACTATTGACACCACATTTTGAACATAATTTTCCATTATTTGAAACAATTTTTAAATTCAATTAACCGAATCAGCCCTCACTGCGAATTTCGTTTGACCACCTCTACTGTCTCAAAGCGCTCTCCTTTCATGTCACAAAAATCTGGGGAACAAAAAGAAGTCACAGGAGGAGCTAGGTCTGGTGAGTGGAGGAGGCGATCGGGGTCGATCTCAATCGTTTCTGCGAGTTTTTCCCCCGCCAGACAACAACAAAGGGAGCCCCTTGTTCCCGAAAATTATCCATGATACGTTTTGCCTCAACGGAAAAAGGTGTTTCACAACAAAAATTCTCACGGATGAACAAGAGCTCTCACAGTAACGTGGCTTTGCATACTGACTTATTAGAAGCCACCCTTCCAGAAGGCCCTTCCCACTTTTCCTTTTTACAATAGTCCTATACCCTAGTACAATGTGTATTATTAAGGTCGTTAAATTTTTCCCTACAGCGAGTGAAGAGATTTTTGGATATAAGCGATTTTACAATTTTGAAAGCTTAAAAAAACGTTTTCTAGAGCAAGCAACTCATGATGCCAACCATTTGTCTCTTTAGGTCTTAGCATATACCTAGAAAGATAGAGTTTGATAAAACCTACAATAATGGACAAATTTGAAGTGAGGAACGTGTTTGGCGATCAAACATCGACTTTTTGCACTACGTTTGGCCAAAATGAGGATCGATGTAAAGAAAGTGATGACCTCATCATTAATTTATAGCTCCCTGTAGATAAGATTCAGTTTCAAATGAAGGTTGCCTCAAGCAAATTAGGATTAACCCTAGGAGAGGGGTGAGGAGTGAAAGTGATGTTGAAAAGCGTCAAATGAAAGCTGCAAATAAAGTATTGCACTACGTTAAAAAAAAAGAAAAAGAGATCAATGTGAAAATACCTGCAGTTTCCTGTACATGTCCAGATTGATTTGCTTGATATCGTCCAACTGTCGCCTAAGCGAAACTATAGTATCCTGTTTGTCGTGAATGTCTTTCTCTAAAAGTTTCATCGCAACTTCCATTTCAGCCTTCAAACTAATCTGTAAAATAGAAGAAATTCGACGATAAAATATATTCTGACAAAATGAATAAAGTTATCATCGGTATGAGGGGAGAAAACTTGACATTTTCTTTATGGTCTTCTTTTTAATCAACTTATTATTTATTTGGGAAAATTCAGGGCTACGTACGACAATCACATACTTATGACCCCTACTGTCAGATTGAAAAGACCATGGGGAAAATGACATCAACTTTGTCTTCCCTTCATCCCAATAACATGAAAAAAGCAATAACCAAACATAAAAATCACCAGTATGCTGGTGATGTGCTGATGTGTGCTCATATATTATGACAGTTACCTGTAAACTGAGTTCCCGCTGAACATCTTCCGTTCGCTTTCTTTCGAGTTCCAATTCATGTCTTAGTTGTTCAGAACTCATCGACGCAACAGGGACAGAAGTTTTCTCTTTGAAATCATCAGAACCTCCTCCCTGAAAAATGAATGTTGTGAATGTGCATGTCCATATTGTAGAACCGAAGGCCTTAACATGAACTTCTGAACTGAAGCATGCTCAGAGAACAGTTGTCGTTAGAGTGAAAATTATTCTTGGGAACGAAAATCATTAAAAAAAAAAAAAATTATTCATTCTAATTGAACGAATCCCTTTCTCAGTCATTCTGCAAGAGAGACGATGACTCCAAAAAGTGACCATTCTGTAGGAAATTGAGAGGTGAAAGGGAAAGTTGTTCAATCGCTTGGAAAATGGTAGAAGTAATAATTTTTTTATTATTATTAGGAGGAACATAACTGATTATCAAACCGAGAGCAAGGCCAGGAGCTTCAACAGTATTTCAAAAGCTATCGTCCAGAGGCAAAAAGCCCTCTAGAGTGAAAAGGCCTTTAATTATTTGTAATCACTAAATCGATTATTTTTTTAAGATTAGAATAAAATAACCTCGTCCGTCCTTTCCGAATTATTATCCTTCTTTTTATCGCTGCTCTTCAAATTTTTATTCTCTTCAGTAAGAGCCAAAATGCTCTTTTTAGCGATGGCCAGATCTTCCTTCATCAGAGCGTTAGTCGTCGTTAAAGATTCAACTTTCGCTTGCAAGTTACCGACTGTCGCACTAAAATAATCGCACATACGGATTCAATTGAATTGTTAACAGTATTGAGCGGAAGTTATCAATATCAATTATATCGGAACCCTTCATTTCTCACTTTAAATGCCGGTTGAGTTCTTCGATGTAATTTTTCTGATCGAGAACTGTTGTCATATTATCCACATCGAGATCATCATCGGGAGCATCACCGACCACCGAGTTGTGGTGGCTTGATCTCAGATACAATGAAAAATCTATCACCCCCTGTTGACAGTCTAAATCTTCTTCCTGAAATTAAAACGAGAGACTTTTCCAAAGGCAATGAAAGTGTAAACAAAACAGCGGTGTTCGTAGATAACACAGTACTTCCACAATTGAGTCGGTAACAGGTATAACCATTTATAAAACCAAGAAACTCGTACAAAGGCCACAACGTTAGTATACTACAACTGTAATTGAAAAACTAGGCTGGAGACCCAAGAACAGAAAAAAAACACGAATTAGGTTAATCATGCGAAAGTGTAGTATGAGAGGCTAAGACAAGCAAAGATGGTAAAAAGTGAGACCTCGAACGGTAAAAAATAATTACTCTTATAGCATGTAAAAATCATAACAGAAAAAACTTTGAACTGGTATATCTCGGAAGTACTGTGCGTTATCCAAATTCAGTGACAACTAATTTTGCGAATTCACTGGGGGACCATTCACTAAAAATTTCATTTGGTTTCAATCATTTTTTCCGGGAGATATGCCGATTTAGGTCGCTTCTCGACCTCAGACACATTATTGATAAAAATTAAGCAACTTCACATTTTTTTGCAAAAAAACAAGTTTATGAAACATTTCCCTTAAGAAAAAAACCTGCTCACCTTCACGCACAAATTACAGTCTATAACGTTCAGTCCAACGAGAAGGCCGACAATGACGATGGCTTCATCGCTCATCAAAAGCGCGTCGGGTTCGAAAAATTCGGACAAAATATCGTCCCTATGATCGATCAACAATTTTAGATAATCTCCCAATTTTTTTTGCATCAAAGCTAACCTAAGCCAGGCTCTCGCTCTTCCCATCTGCGTTCTGAAATGTCAAAAAAAAAGTTCAATTAAACAAGGTGACTTATTGCTTGTAATTGATGTTGGAGTGTAGTTGCACAATGTTCATTCACAAATTAACCTTTAGAGTGCTATAGGTCTATTGGCCTCATGAGGAATATCATGGCTGAGATACGAGGGCGTCGCCAAAAGTCCCCTATTTTTCAAACCAACTTCAAAGCATGTGAAAAATCAGAAACTTGCAGGGAATGTTGGTTAGGGTGTTGTGGTAACACTGATTTTTTCCGAAGTCGTACGATAACCTGGTCGACCGCAGCAGTCTTGTAAACATGGCGAGTGCTTTCCCTACCAGGTCCACTTCGAAAGTTCCGTGCTACCATCAGATTTTTTTTCGCTGAACGGAAGCTGAAATCGACCACGAACTGGCTTCAGTTTATGGTGAGAACTGTGTTACGGTTCGCGTGTTTGGCGTTTCAGATTCCTAAACGGACAAGTTTGGAGGACGATTCACGATCAGGAAGACCCGGCACAGCTCAGGAAGGTGAGATTGTCGACGCAGTGGAACAAATTCTTGATGAAGATCTTCGGCATTGAAGAAATTTTTGATCAAATTCCCAAGCAATGAAGGATAAAACTAGCCCAAGTCAATCCTCCGGATTGTCACAGAAAATTTCGGCTTCTTGAAAGTGTGTGTACCTGAAGAAAGTGGGCGCACAGCAGTTTGCAGATGTCTTAAAAAATTTTGTGCCACGGTATCAAAAATGCATAGAAAAAACGGCGACTTCGTAGAAAAATTGAAAAACCTGGCTGAACACGAAAAAATATCAAAACTTCAAAAAGTGAGTGTTTCATTTTTTCTTCCCGAGGGAATGGAACTTTTGGCGAAGCCCTTGTAAATACTTGGAAAGGAGGCAACAGCACAAAGGAGAATGTTTAAATTATTAACCTGGCATCAGACACTCCATGATTGCCACGTTTAAGGCAAAGAAACAAGTTAAGGCTTAGTTGCCATGCCGCCTGTTCCTTTGCCGCGCTGAAGCGACTATCATAGAGAGAGCCAATACGATTTCAGTTAATAATAGTAAAAATAATGACTCATTTCTGGGGGAAACTAGTCCTAAAATCCCTCCTAAGGTTGCCCAAAGAGGCGAAAGCGCTGCGCCGAAAAACAGCTAAATCGTAATTATCCCTTTCGATAATTTTAAAACAATCAAGAGCTTTGGCAATATCAAAATAGAGGGGAGATATTTCTTACTTTACAGTAGGCAAATCGCGCACGCTACTTGTAATATCTTGAGCCTCGGACGTCAGTTTTTCCACCACCTGAAGTATATCCCATAGTTCTTTCTTCGGACCAAGAAGCCCCTAAAACCATCAAAACCAATTACGAAAATAGCAAAATTGTTTCCCAGTGATTAATCAGCGATCCAAAAACTAACCTTCTTCGGCCGGAGTCCATGGCGCAATGCGTGTTCCAAGACAATAAAAAAATGCTGAAGCGGCATATGATCCGAGTCCAACATTCTTCCGAATTTCAGCGACGTTTCAATAAGCTCCTTGACAATGAGTTTTGAAATATTGACCAAATTGCGCCTTTCAATGATCACCGGATCTCTCGCTGAAAAATCACACCATCGTATCGTAAAGATCTTCTAAATAAGGTATAGCCAGTTTAATTGATACAAGATTAAGTGACGCCTGAAAGGCTTGTATGAGTCTGATTCGATATTGGTTCGATGGCTGTCATCCGTAGCATAAGTGTTTTTCATAATTTATTTCATAATTAGAGGGTGTTGTACAGGATCAACATCCACAAACTAAAAATTCAATTACAACGAGCCACTCAGAGAAACTATGTTCATTTTACTTTTCAAACACCTACCATTTACTAATGGTGGATTTCACCAAAAAATTGAGTCGGAGACAGCTGTACGGGCAACGCCAACAAGCAATGTTACTAGCTGTGGGGAACACCCACTATCTTCTTGAGAAATGACAAAGGATTGATTCAAATTCGCTACCGCTACCTTCTCGACAGGTTCGGTTGATACGCACAGCGCCACCTCCCTGCTAGGTCGGCCCGTTTGCAACCATTAGCTTCTGAGCTTGGCCAAGTTCGCAATATTTTTGCGAAGGGACTTCCCCCGAGGAAGTCTCGATAAATACTTGAATTTAAAGCGTTTGGTAGTTAGTTGGTTCCCTCGTCATCAACAGGGCCCAACCGACAGCTATCAAACGTGGTCAGTTGCAGCGCCCACACTAGCGAATACAAAATTTGTTGCTAGTTGCCTGTACAGCTAACTCTAAGGCTAACTCCAACTTGATGTTTTGGTAAAATTCACCATAAGACTATCTGTTTGAAACAAGTAAATTATCATATTAAAAAAAAAGGGTTTTGGCTTTGACCGGAGTGGATTTTACACAGCAACCAATACTTCCTATAGCCGCTGTGGAAAAACAATGGTAAATGCGAAAACTCCCTATTTTATTATAAATGCGCAATCAAATATTTTGAGAAAAGACCCCAGCAGCGTCTGGAAAACGGCCGGTGTTGCGACCTCACTAGCGCTCATAGTGACCGTGGTACATAACTACCGAACCCCAGAGACAGAGTCTCTACTTGCCTTGTACTAGACTAGGCGTCACCTTGAGTAAATTATGCGTGTACAATTTTGAGCACGGGAATAACAATTCTGCGCACCTGCGGCAATTTGGGATAATTGAGTTTATTAGTTAGTTCAAGAACTCGAACCGTGTTTTACTGATGCGTATGTCAAATTGGATAGATTTAGCGATTTTTTTTACTTATTGAGATTGATTCGTGGTTGCTTGATTTATAGATGAACGAGATTGAAATAATTTACTTGATCTAATGAGTGCGTCGAATTGTACTGAACTTGAATTGAAATGTACTTATTCTCTGCAAAGGGGCAGGTAGGAAATTCACGAGAATACATTTCTTTGATGTATTTCGTAGTTCAAGTTCTAATATGGCCAACTAAATCACTTTTCAGCAATAGTCTAATTTTAATTTACATTGACAACACCTTTTAAACAAAAAATAAAAGGAAACCTGCATAAGCAGTTGCCCACGAAGACATAGAAACTCCAATGATAGCGGAAAGGTCTAGTCCAAGTAAAGACTCAGTCTCTGGGGTTCGGTAGCTCAGTACCACGGTCGCCACGAGCGCTAGTGAGGTCGCAACACCGGCCGTGTTCCAGACGTTGCTAAAGACCCCGGACTCAGATACCGATAAAAGGCGGATCGACCGGCGATGGCGTCGATAGATCGTGCACTCCATCTTGGAGCAGCTCGACGTCCTGCAGTTCCTTCAAGCAGAGCCATTCTCCGTCAACAGAAACTCGAAAGTTGCACAAATAGATGGTGTCCTGTGCTCCAGGCACTTCATCTTCCAGCATTCTCATGAAGCTACAATACGAAATTGCACAGTGTAGCCTAAGCAGATGAAACAGATTATGACTTGAGATCAATTATTTACATCAACTGTCGTCACCTTTGTAAATTCTATATTTGACAGGCTGAATATTTGACTATAATCGATGACATTGATTTTCGATACGTAATTTTGTCAGTGTTCATCCACCCCATGTCGATTTTACACATTGTTTATTTATATACATTATTATGTCAACACTTATGTGCATTAATGTCAATATATCAACAAAAATAGAAATTATAATGGGGTAAATAAAATGATTTTAGCAAAGTCAGTGTATTTATGGGGAAAACCAACTGGTCAGCCTCGAGCTGGACAAGTGGTACTGCCGTGCACAATACATTCACCCATATCAATACATCAGAACATGGTGGAATGAAGTGAAAATGGGCCATAAAGTGAAATACAGAAGTCGACAGCTATTGAATAAAATAATAATTGCCACACTACGTTTCAGAGAGTTGGATTTTTGCCATTAATTAGAAAAATATATGCAATGCCTTAGAGGGATTCGTGCAACGATGGCTGGTGTCGTTGGAAATTTCGCTATAAAATTAATAAAATCTCGTCGTAATAGAATTTCGTTCGCTAAAATAAATTAATAATTAAATAAATAAAAATAGTAAATAATAATAAAAATAAATAATAATTCACAGAGTTGCCAAAATTATTAAAAAACCCTTGAATCCCTCTTCGAAGCGAGAACGTATTTACGATGAACTTCCTACAATATTTTCTCATTACTAGAATACTACAAGGAAAATTGCCCAGCGCAGACATTGCATACCTGGTTTGATTTGACAGGTGTTTCTTGCTGATACTTTTCGAAGAAAAACAAGGCCCTCGTGATTGCAAAAGGGACGATTATTGAGAATTACTTGCTGAAAGATAAAGATGGAATATGCAGCTATTGATCCATTGCTCAGACGGTGGATGGGGGAAAATCAATACGGAGGGGGCTACTCCCATGAACCACCCCGCCAACATGTTGCCAGGTATCCGGCTGTTGATATTGTCTAAATAAATACATCCATTGGGTAGAATTGGAGCGTTATGCCAACCTAATCGCCGCTAAGAGAAATCCCTGCAAATGATTGAAAAGTGGTTTATTACTCCTTTGCTTCAATAATGATTTATAAAGACCTTCCATTTTAGATAGCGACTAGGCCGAACATTTGTTAACGTTTCCACCAAACAAGAGATTGGCAACTGTAAGGGAAAACTCCGAAGCAACTATGGTAAATTCGAACATTTATATTTTTCTTAATTTTCAAACTAAACGCTAAATTATTCGAGTTAGCTAATTATACAGCTAATAAAGGTAGAGTTTGTCGATCATTATGACTATAGAACTATTTTTACAGCTCCAAAAATCTTCAAGTTATTATTCCAAACTTCTGAAAATTTCGGAAAAATTGTCAAGAAAGCTGCAATAACTTGACAACAATTGAAGCGATCGACCCCGCGATGGTCACATTCGATTCAGCGCCCAAAAATCTATAGAAATTAATACCAAACACACCTTGCTCCAAAAAACATTCGAAAATACGAATTTTCTCCCCTCAAATTACCTTTAAAATTGAGCTAGCGATTTGATAAAAGAATTGAGCCATTTGAAACGTCAAACATCACATTTTGGGGGGAAGACATTTTTTCTTGGGCGATTACAACGGTTTATTATTGAAGAGAACCCAAAACACGTTTTTCACCAAAAAGTAGAATATACTTATCTCGTAAACAATAAATAATTCGTGTCATTTTTTATTTTTAATTGATTTTAAATTAAATTTCCTCAATTTACTTCCACAGAAACTATTTTTCAAAATTCGTCAACGTGTCGAAAAGAAATTCCAAAGTTAAAACTCCAAGAGTATGAAAGACCAAAAAAATAAAAATAAATTATTAATTGTTAGAATTTTATTTTTTTCACTTCGAACTCGAATTCCACGTCTAATTTCGTCTAAGAATGAAAAATAAAATAATAATGGACAGTACTGTAAGTACTGCATTTTAAAAGTTGAAAAACATAAAAACTGTGTAGTAATAAAATTGGTAAAAACTAACCGTTGTCGTTTAATTTCCGTGATTTTGACGTCAAATTCGGATTCAGCGATAAATTTCCTATAAGAATAGCTTTCAAAATCGCTTAAAAACAAAACTTTTATTTTTCATCTCCGCCGATGCCAGCGGAGCTTGTATTTCGGCCGTTGGAACACTCGATTTACGGAAAATAATTTCTGTGGCGCTGTTTGAATTTTTTTCACCAGATTTTTTGCTATGTACGTGTATAAGGCATTCAAATGAAGACTCCTGCAAAATAAAATAATTGATTCGCGTGAGTTTTGACCCCGAAAAGCCCTGTTAAAGTCCAATTTTCGAGAGTTTGAAAACCGATTTTTTCGGACCACTTGCAGATTTTTCCGAGAAATAAAAAAAATCACAAAAATACATCTTGGTATGATACAACTTTCCTGAAAATTTCAGATTTTTATCTCTATTGAGAGAGGAGTAAAAAATCGTTAACGGTCATTTCAGAAAAATCGCAGGGGATACCTCTTGATTTTTTCGTGAAAAATTTTTCTATGTAGATTTCGCTCAAATTTGGCGTAACGGTAGTTGATGATGTGTATATCCATAATATATGCTTCATTCCTTGTTTCTTTCGCAGTAAATTGATGAAAAGAATGTTTAAAGTTGAAAAATGTGATCTGAGTAAGTAATATGGTTGAGTAAGTACGCCTTTGTTTGAAAAGCGTTAGATGATACGAATTTTCTTCCCTCTGAAAACCTTTCAAAAATACCCTTGAAAAGGTAGCGGTAGAAAAATAAAAATGATTAAAATTACAATAGTCGCTACGGAGAAATTAGTTAGAAATTTTTTTCATGGGCGATTACAACGGTTTATTATTGACCAAAATTAAAACTATTCTTATTCATCAGGGGTTGAAATCATTTTCATATATGAATTAATTTCGAATTCATCAAGGTAAGGTGGTTTTCCTCCAGCATTCTTTTGTTTCAAGGAATACAATTACAGATTTCTGGGCTGTATAAAAGGAAAACATCAGAACTCACAGATAGGTAAACCGTACAATAAAACCAATACAATACATACAATACGTTGACAACCATCGAACCAATGAGAAAATTAAAGAATCGACAAGAAATGAAAAGTAAAATTCGTCGAATCTCCAGTAAACTATTAAATTACATGATTATTAGGAAGAAAATAGTAAAATCAGCTTTGTCGAAAGCTGCAGTTACTCACATTTGCTATTCGAAGCCGACCTCGGATACGGTTTCGACACCAGAATTTCAAAGGATCCCATGGAAGACGATCTTGACGTCGATGATCGGTTTTCATTCTCACGGTAAAAAGGAAAACTTCGTTTTTCTTTTTCCGAAGCGGACGGACTCTCGTCATCGCCACAGGCAGCCATACCTGAATATCAGTGATAATAAATCGATTAGTGGAGACATCGATGTTAGAAAAACATCGATGTATCGGACTGAAAACATCGATGTCCAGGCTTCGATGTTTTCGGACATCGATGTCTATGCTTCGATTTTTATTTACATCGACGTAGTAATCCGTTTTTTTTTCAATAGAAGTTTTTCTTGTGTATAAAACATTCGAGGGGTTATTAAAACAATCCGTAAGAGAGTAGTGGGAATTTTTATTTGTTTTCTCAGTGGGTACTGGGTGTAATGCTTTGGCAACACGTTTCAGTTTCACCTTTTGAGTTGGTACTTACACGGCAAAGTTGAGTTGATACCAAAACTCGAACGGTAAAGCCTGTAATTTACAAACAAATAAGATCGGTATTATTTTTATCGATTTTTAGTTGGTATGAATAAAACATCGATGTTTCTCTGTCGATATATCGGTACCATCGATGTTGTGGGCTTTCGATGTTTTAAACATCGAACAGCGATGTTGAAGCTTCGATGTCCCAACCCTAGGTGAATTTGAAAAATCGATGTCTCAGTTCGATGCGAATCACGTTCCGATCGAAAACCTCATTTTCGTTGCGATGATGGGCAAAAATCAGCGAGGAATAATAAACGACTAATGCGACAATTAATTTATTGTTGGTATCAAAAATAATAAATATTAGGTAGTTTAAAATTCGGTAAATGTAAAAAAATTCAGTCTCGCCTAAACTATGAAAATGGCTATAAAATCAAAATGTGGACAAACGCTTAATGTATATTTTTTCAAAGGTGTTATTAATATCAAAGGTTATTCACAACGGGAGCAGTAACTTATACATTTTATCAGCTTTGTCCAGTAAGACATGAGACTCAATGGTTTTTTCTAAATGATAACTACCAGTTTTCACCTGAGATTATAGGAACCTCATAAGGAGGAAAAACAGTAACATCTGGTAACATTTTTTGAAATCAAATAGATAGTTATTGGTAGACGCGCATCTCTTCAAAAACCTTACAATATAAACTATTTCACCGCTGGTAGTTCGATTTCAAATTGTTTCAGTCAAAATAAGAAATGATAGGCTATGTTATTTGCAATTATTTTCTCTCATACTATTCATAGGACATTTTGAAATTCGTCAATTGACAATATAGAACCACATTTGGAATGTAACCGCGAGGTGAAGCCAAAGGAGAAACTCTATTAGCAATAATTCATTCGGGAATCTCATAATACCATCTTCAACGGTAATTGAAGAAATTTAAATTCGTTGATTGTAACAAATAAACAGGTACATTATGTGATGATTTTAAGCGATAGTTGATTTCTAAACGTAGAAAAATACAAAATAATGTTAATAAAAAAGGCGATACGTTCTCAATAATAATTAGGAGAATGATCAAAGGGAAATCGATCTACCTAATCCTAAATGTAAATTTTTACAACCAGTTTGTCTCAGCGAATCTCTGAAAGAGCGATAAAATAGACGCCCCGAAAATACTTATTAAATTATTCTTTGATTTATAAACAGTCACGCGTAGAAAACAGAGAAACGTAAAAACTATCAGCTACCAAACTAAATACATTTTGTCAACGGTTGGGAAGTGAAAGGAAAGTGGAAGCAATGAAAACTTCCATTTAACGCGACAATAATCTCATCACAGGGAAATGATCCTTTGAACTAAACCTAAGGAAAAATATTCTTACATTTTACAGTAACAGCACACACTTAGATAAATAAAAAAGAATGTAACGTTCAATTGAATCACACCTGTACTCGTTTGAAACTGAGATTGAATTTGATGGTTTTTTTCCGTCATGAAGGGCACAACATCCATCAAAATCATCTTCCAAACACTTCGAAATCATCATCTCCTAATTTATTGCCAAAAATAAGATCCAACAGGAATCGATCGCAATAAATGCAATATTTAAACGTGAAAAATTGTCAAGCAACCTCTATCATTCTTGTCAAAAATACCTTGTATACTTCTCAGGGGCCTCAGACGAGTACATTAATGTTGAGCTATCACAAATTTTAATAAATAAAAGCAAACATTAAAGTACAATGTGAAAACACAATTACTAATATTAAAATTCAGTGAAAATCACTAGGTATAGGAAAACGATGAACCAAAAGTAAAAACGTGTCTCCAACGCAGACCAAGTGCAGACAATTTAATCTCATAAATGGTGGGAAAATTCCCGTAAAATCTAGTGGTAAAAAGCTACTCAAAAATACTGCTTAGGCTAATTCTTTTCGTCGTATAAAAAAATCTGGTAAATTCTTCAGCCGAGAGTACTCGACTATTAATCACCAAGCTGCAAAATGCATGATATGTGACAACAATACATTGAAACTGACTTCTACAGTTTCTAAATTAATCGAATCAAATTAATTAAATAGGCTTTCATAATAATCACCGTCGATGTGGATTTTTACGAGCGTCCGTCGATCCGAAGTTGGCAATGTCACAGTAATACTCCGTTTATTGAAAAACCTGGAAACAAAATAGTTGTATCAATAAATAGATCGGTGTCATTGAACAGTAGAGGCAATTATACGAGACAAGTTCTTAAAGTGAAAGAAGAGGGAATTTTTTTCCTCGAGTTGGGAACAATGATTTTCAAAACAAAACATGCCCCGGTTGACCATAAACTTGAGATGTACCTTTTATTTCTATGGAAAATTTCAATCCGCACTTCATGTCACGCCTTGAGAGGCGATCCAACAAGTTTGTTCTAGAAGGGGAAGAATTTTGGTAATTTATCATGACAGAAGATAAAACTTTGGGTCACTACACGACAACCAAAAAAATTGTCACAATGGCGTCTGTTCAGTCTTGGGAAGCCATAGTGTTTGTTCACAAGGGTACAGTAAGAGCATGGTGAAGTGTAAAGTGAAGAGTTAGAAAAAGTTGACTTCATATGCCACTAGAGTGAGCCGACTGCCGATCACAAATGAAGGTGTGCTGCTGAGAGAACACTGCTACTTCCATCCATAGTGCTACCTTATCAGACCGCTTTGCATTTAGGGACTTTTCATTTCTTTTTTTGCATTTGTAGAAATTGAAATAAAGGTTTTGTTTGTCCAATTGAACGGCCTCAGACCTCTTTACCAAGAAGTTGCAGACCACTGTTCCCAGGGAATATTGATGGCATTGGTGTTTGAAGGCCAAAAGAAATTAATATTGAAAAAGTTCCTGCCTCAAGGGCAAACATAAATGTCGCTTGATATTTGACACCTTCAAAAACTTGCCGACGACACGAATTCCAAAACGTTTCTACAAATTTATTTCTAATATAAAAGCTCTATTTACGGATGAGTAACGGCTGCAGCAGATTCGGTCAATCGATTCACGGGTAGTACTTCGACCGGTCTTTTCGATTGATGCAATTGTTGTTATTGTTAACTCGCACGATGAGATGAGATGAGTGAACGTGAGCAAGGAGGGTCGACTTGACGCTCGACTCGAAGGAGCACTGCGCGCAGGCGTATACTGACCTACCCTTGGATTGGCCGCTGTCGTAAACGTTCGTCCGATCGTTCAACGACTTTTCCTGAAAAAATCACCACAATAGAATAATAAGGTGTCTATAGTAAATAAAGGTGAATAAAAGCTTGCCTAGCTCAGGTTGGATTTAATAATGTAAGTAAAACAGCTGCAAGGGCACTTCTACACAACTTTCCATCTTAAAATCAAGATAACTGATGAAGGGCTTCACAACTAGTCACTACCAAGGTCGATTATTCAATAATAAATCCTCTTCTTCACACCTGCTCCGTTCAGGTTGATTCTACTTCTATCTTTCGCCTTGCGGAGCCTCAAACATTGACGAATTTACCAATAATGGATTCAACTTAACCCAGGAGATAATTTGAAGGAGGAAATCGGAGGTTGAAGAAAAAATATGCAACTCATATACAAAAATTTTCTGGCATTTTTGGGGAGACAAAGGCCCATGTAAACCTAAACCTCTTCAACTATGCTTTCAACCCATAAACTGTAATTGTAAAGCAGGGTCCCCACTATGCCAGTGTAAGCCGGGCGGGCTGACCTGGGTGGCTATGCCGGGTTAGAAAATGCCGGCCTGGGCCATGCCGATCCCAGCCCTCATAAAGTAGGTACAGATCAAAGGAAGCCGAGCCGAGCCAAACAAAAATATAGAGTGGGGACGTGCCGAGCGGCTTCAGTTACAATTAAACATCCTACCGAACTAGACGAATTATTTTATTTTTGACTCAGTTGGTAGAAATAACCCGGTCGACTTCGTTTTCAGTGTGGACCCTGCTTAATGCGTCAAAGGAAGCAGTAACACGGATACTATTGGATTATTCACCTTGTGAGCAAACCTATCGTGTGCCTCGACGTTGAGGAAGGAGGCAGATTTGAAAGGACAGGCCGAACATGAGTACACACCGCCACCGGCGTTAGAACTTTCGCGTTTCTTCATTTTCGTTCTTCTGTTGATTAATTTATACCTGCTACCGCTTCAGTAACGCTTGTTCTCTGCACTTCGCGCCAAACTCCTGAAACCAAAAACAGACACGATACAGGCGCAAATCAATAGTGATTAAATTAACTAAATTAAACGCTAATCGATATTTATTCCCATCTTGATGCTCAGTTCTTCTTCTCTGTCCCAGTTATGTTTGTTGTGATTGTATAATGAAGATACCGACCGCAGAATTAGTGTTAAGTTCGGTGGTAGAGCTGAAGATGCAAAGTGCCTCACACAAGCACAGGAGCTCTCATATAAACTGAAGATAGTCCTTCAAGCTGATAATAACAGGGACAAATCGGCGTTAACGTTCAAATGAAGCAGACTGGGAAAGATAGGATTAACATAAATAACTGTTCAATTGATGGAATTACTGGCAAGAGGATTTTTGCTTGCCGCGATTTGCCTCAGAGCCTTGTGGGACTTTTCAATGAGGAAATTGTGGCTTGGAGAACATTTTGTCCAGCATGTTCACGAATGAAGTATAGGAATGATTTGCCTATTATAATTTACTGTAGAATAAGATATAACCTATAAACTTGACAAGATGGCCGACATTAGACTAAGGCACATTATGAATAAAATATTATGTATAGTGGTATCATAATACAAATAATTGTAGCAGAGGTGTAGTTTTGGTAGTGAATAATGGTCACTAATAATTCATTTTCTGTTACAGAAGAGGAAAACATTTCTAATCTCTAATATCAATCTATATCTAATATCTAATCTCTATCTAATCATATCTAATCTATCTAATCATATCTAATCTATCTAATCATATCTCTAATCTCTAATATCAATCAATATCATAGCACTGTCCAATAATTATTCGTAGCGAAGTTCAATAACCGTAATAGATTAATTTTTAATTATTTTCAAGTCAATTTCCAAGCAAAATTGGCCGTTAAATAATATTGTACTTCCGCAATATAGGCGCATAATTTTTTTTTAAGGTTTTCTCAAGTTTTTTTTTATTAGGTACAGGCAGACCAAATTATTTTTTTGGAAAAGCGGAGTAATTTTTATTCTAGGGCCACACGCTCTAATTACAAGTTATTCGCATTTTTAAAACGTATTTCTATTTGAGCGTAGCTCATATTGAAAGAATGGTACATTTCTACCTGGATTTGTCTTAAATTGACCAGATAGAATATTAGAATAGGCGACCAAAAATTGATTTTGAGTGAGAACGCAGCGAGTAACAGTAATATTATAATCAACATGTTGTGACCTAATACTCCTGAGGTATGAGACAAACAAATCAAATCTGAATTTTTCGTCTAACAGTACAGCTGAAGAGCGTTTGACGTGCTTTTTAACGAGTATAGAAATATTTTTATACCTTAAAAAATTTTCGAGTGATACCAAATACCTGAAAATTTTGAAAGTTGTACACGAAAGCTGCAATAACTCGAGAACCATTAAAGCAATCGATCTCGCAATAGTCTCACTCGATTTAGCGTCCAAAAATGTATAGTAATTGATACCGAACACACCTTGGTCTAAAAAGCGTTGGATAATATGAATTTCCCCCTCAAAACTCTCCAAAACTATCCTTAAAATTGAGGTAGCGATTTGGTAACAGAATTGTGCCATTGGCAGACCAAAATTGAACATTTTCGAGACAATTTCAAGAATTTAGCTTTTTTATTGTCTTCAGAAAAATGTTGACGGCGTACGGACAGAATTTTTTATCGGATATTCGGATTTAACATGCCTAGAAACATTAAATTTTGACGGGGATTGACAATTTTTTTGGCAACAATAATGGTTTATTACTGAATGGTAAACCAAAAGTGAAACGCAATTTTGTATTGAAAAAACATAGAACAATAATAATTGCTAGAAAAGTGAAAAACCAAAAAGCTATTTCATCGAAAACAGTAATTTTTTAGCAATAGACAAAGAAACGAATAAATTCGAAACCAAAAATTAATTTAACTCGACGGTATTAAATTCTGATATTCGTTCGCACAATAAATCATATCCAACTGCGACCGGAAATTGTTAAAAAACGAAATTTGCCCAGTAACGCGTCGGAATTTTTCAAATTTCTCGCCGTTCGACTCAAGTAAATACGATGAAATAGATATACTTTACATTGAATTAATAGACCGCAATGAGCGTAATTCGTTGCAACAAGCGCTTACCAAAGACAGCAGGCGAGAGTAGAAACGGACGAAAATTGGCTAACTCGAGCTGATGTAAAATGTTCGACTGTGAAATGGCGATTGGTGGGGGAAGTGGCGACCGAGACCAGCGATCGGGAGCAGCGACTGAGCGACTATTACCCACGTAATATTACGCGCTCACGTTTCACAAATGACGAGATGAAACACCTTTCACTTACGAAAAACTTTCACTCCGACGTCTTCCGGATTCATCGGTCGTTCGATGGTAGGGCTGCGCCTCCAGTACCGGGCCCCACTCGGGTCACCTCCTACTCAAGACGTCCTGTTACTTCTGACTTCCATAAGCAAATGGAAGCATTCGGAAACTCGTATTCGGAAAGGAGAGCCGAATTCGGGGAAAATATTTTTCGTAGTTTAAGTAAAAAAGGGTCCACGGGGGGAAGGGGGTTGGGGGGGGGGTTCCAGTCATGCGGCGTTACGTGCTAATTTTCAAAAGGTAGAGAAAATAATATAAGAAAATAATAACAATATAATAAGAATATAAGATAATATATAAATTATAGAAAATATATATAACAGAGGATTATATGTATATTATAAGAATATGATAACAATATAAGAACAAAAATATTATAAGAATATAATAACAATATAGTAAGAATATAAGATAATATAAATATTATAGAAGATATATTATATATATAACAGAGGATTATATGTATAATATAATAACAATATTATAAGAATATAAGATAACATATATATATTATAGAAGATAAATAATATATATAATAGAGGATTACATATATTATAAGAATATAATAATCATATAATATAATATTATAAGATTATAATAAGTACAGATTTAAACTATCACAAATTATTTCGTAGTTATTATAACTCGTCCATAGTTTTTTCAAAGCTCAAAAATCTCCATAACAATGACTCGAGAAGCGTTAGAGCTAATTTATGATCTCGTTCGATTATGCGCGAAAAAATACGTCGAACCCAACACCATTTCAATGAGGTTTTTCGATTTCTTTTTCTGTACACTTGAAAAAACTTGCGGCAAAGTTCATATTAACATTAGGACGCTGTGAAAACGGCTTTTCAGATTGAAAAATGTCACGAAGTAAAAATTGTCCGGGGTTGTGAGGTGGAGAAAAACCAGGCAACTCATTCTCCAATTTTTTATTAGCTGACTTTCGCCCATTCGGGCATCCTCAGGGCGACGTGGAGCCATAGGGTCCACAGCCAAGTCAGCTCAGTCACTAAATTATTTATATTAAATCACATCTTGTCTGCCAGGTTTCCTTATGTAATAAGTTGGGGGGACAATAATTGAAGGAAAAGTTTCACAGTTTCATTTGGAGGGTAATTTAAAAAAATATATAAAAATCTCTCTGCTAAAAGCTATGCACATGGGTTGACTCACAATCCCCGGACATCAAGAAATGCGACGAGAAGGAAAAGAAGAGGTAAAAATTGTTCAGAATTCAATATTCATTAAGTTGATTATTGAGTTTCCCTATTTGTGGACAAATTAGTAGATGAAAATTTCCGTGTCCATGAAAAATCGGGCAAATGCGCGTTTTGAACCGACATTTCATCAGCTTCTAGGGAAAAATGACGAAATTTTCGTCAGGAAGCTTGGTTTTGAAGTCGAGAAAACGTTCGCGAGTTAGGAGAAGTTAGGAGTTAGGAAAAGTGCTCATTTTGCGGAAATTCCCCCGCTTTTATATCCTTTATCGGGTCTCCAAAAAAAACTCTATACATGGTATCTTATAGAAAATTTCACGAGCTTAGAATGGATGTTTATTTATTTCGTGGGACGAATAATTTGAGATTTTTACACATATGTGTGCGAAAAACGAGAGTACATGCCATGATTTTCACCGTATACTTCGTTCTGATTTTATGTATTGGGCTTGATAAAAAATTAAATCAGTTTCCAGATGGGGTTTTCTAGGACAAATAAGCCGTTTCCGAGCAACGAGCAAAAATGCTCTGAAAAACTTACATTTTATTTTTAACGACATAACAGCGTGCAACTGGTTAGGCTTCTTTATCTGAGATCCAAGGTTACTCCTTCATATTAAATTGAAATAATTTTTGGACAATTTTCGAATGGAACAGGCATTTTCGAGTTAGTGTGCCAATCTCATTTGTATGAATTTTTTAAGCGACTGAAAATTAATGGTCATTTTTACGAAATTTTTACCAGCTAAATGAATGGGCCGATTTTAAAGGGAAAAAAAGATTGAAGCAGAATTTAATGCTTTCTAAAACGGGATCGTGTGAAATTTCCCGCAGGAAGCGTCTTTTTATAAGCACAAGATTGAAAAAAACGAAAATTCGCAGTTTCGCGCGATTATTTTAATACTCAGAAGAGAATCGAGAAAGGCATAAAAGCTTTTTGAAGCCAAAAATACGAAATTCTAGTCAAAATACGAAGCGCCATTGTACTAACATGTTCCTGGTTGTTAAATGACGATGAAAAATATCGAATTTTGTCAAGAAATTTACACATCGACATTCGTTTGTAGAGAGAAACTTCCGAATTCTTCGAGGGAATATTGTTTTGCCACCGCGGAAAAACAATAAAAGCAAACATTATCTTCTGATAAATTAGAAAATCGGTCGGTTGAAAGTCTTCAGTTACGAGGAGCTTTAGTTAGATATAAGTATTCAAGGAATAATGCGGAGTTTCATCTCACCTGCGTCTATCTTGGTTTTTCGCAAAATAAAGCTAGAAAAGCCGCTAATTCCGACAGCGAGAGCGACCTGTAATAAAAATACTGGAGGTTATCCGCATAAAATTTTATTTTCCATACTAGAGGGAATAGAAATGAAAGTTGAAATAAAATTATGAAAAATTTCCCGACTCACCTTATAATCGGATTACGTCATACTTATTTCACCGACAATCTCGAATCAAAGCGAGCGCACATTACTATTTGACCAGAAATAATCAATACTTGGACCTAACTACTCACTACGAATACAAACTATTTGTTTACAACTACATTACTGGATTTTCTGTGGCTCGACAATGGATAACCTACCGGTAAGACTGATTCTGAAAACAGATAAGTCACATTTGTTCCAACTTGAAACCGTGTTGAACGTGAATTGTTTTTAGGGCCACCGGCGGAACGGATTCATGATAGTATGGTGGAGCATAATATAGTGTCCAGTCTATCGGCTTTATTATCATCAAGCGTTCCTACCGGAAAATGAATAAAGATAAAAATCTAAATAGACAACGTTGTGGAGATAATCGCAATAGTTTCTCGATTCCCCGTTAGAAGCGCTAGTAGACGGCGAAAAACCGATCACAAGATAGCTATAGCTCTACTCTCTGAATTGGCGAGTTTCGATCATCAAATCGATTAATGGAATGTATACACAATTTTCCACAATAACTAATCGATACACTGATCAATTGCGGTTTTGAAAATCGAGTAATCAATTTCTAGACGATATCAAGGAGAGAAAAAGAGTGGGTCGGTAGAACTTTAATGAAAATGTGGAAACAATCGAACGAATAATATAACCTACAAACATCAATTTAAAAATCGATTTTTCAGAAAGATATTCGATTGTTTGACTGACAATCGATTATCATTAATCGATACTTAGCTCCGAAGTGCTCCGTACGTTCGGGACATCGAAGCTTCAATATCGATGTTTAAAACATCGAAAGCCCACAAAATCGATGTTACCGATATATCGACAAAAACATCGATGTTTATTTACACCAATAAAAAATCAAAAAAAATAATACCGATCTTTTCATTTGTTAGTAAATTACAGGCTCTACCGTGTAAGTACCAACTCAAAAGGTGAAACTGAAACGTGTTGCCAAAGCATTACACCCAGTACCCACTGAGAAAATAGATAATAATCCACACTACTCTCTTACGGGTTGTTATAATAACCCCTCGAATATTTTATACACAAGAAAAAACGGAGCCTCTATTGAAAAAAAGGAAAAAACGGGATTACTACGTCGTTGTAAAAAAATCGAAGCATTGACATCGATGTTAAACATCGATGTTTTTAGTCCGATGCATCGATGTTTTTCTAACATCGATGTCAATGTCCCAACCCTAGTGTTCTGCAGTTCGGCACCTCTGTCTCTGCTCTCTGCTAGTCAGGCGCTTGGTAGCTGGTGTTTCTAGGTAATTCCGAATAGTGTCAATTTTCGTGCAGAGAAAAACAACTATTTTCCAACCGGCTAGGTAATTACTGTCAACTCCCAAGTTGGCTCGGCTTCGTCGCTAAAATTTTCATGTTTTCAGTTGTTCTTCGCCCTTCGTACCTTGACTTTTTCGGTCGCTCGCTATTCAGTCGCCGCGGTCTTGCCACTTTTCGTCGTCCGCTAGGCTCTGTCTGGAAAGTTAACTCTCCCGGTTGCCATCAAAATCCCAACGAAGATCTCAGGACTGGAGAGCGTGCGAATTGTTCGGTTTTGCCCCAGGCAAACATGTCTTCGCTGTCGAACCCTTCAAGTGAGCTGGCCGAGTTTCCCGTTTGGGCATTGCTACCCAAGAAAGAAACAGGCGTCGTCAATTTTTTGAACAAATATCCGGAATACGATGGCCGCGGTGTCGTCATCGGAATATTCGACTCTGGCGTCGACCCGGGAGCTCCTGGGCTTCAGGTAATTAAAAATTTAATTGTATTCGTTATCTCGCTCTGGCTCTTCACACTGGGTTAATGATCCTTGGCATCTCTTTAAAATTTAATTCATCTCGCGAACCGGGGCTATTGTTCAGAGGACAACTGCGAAAATTAATTTGGAGTGGATTAAATGCGAAGTGAAAGTGGAGTAGAAGTGGCGAAGAAGGGGAGTAAAAAAGAAGCGGAGTAGAAGTGGAGAAGAAGCGGATGGAATGTGAAGTGGATGCAGAGAAGAAGGGGAGTAAGAACGGAGTAGAAGCAAATTAAATGTGGAGTAAAAGCGAATTAGTGGAGTAGGAACGGATTAAAAGTGGAGTAGAAACAGGGCCAAAGCGAAGTGGAAGTGGATTAAGAGTGGAGTCGAAGCGGAGAAGGAGTAGATGATGGAATAAAAGTGGAGAAGGAGGAGAGCGGTGACGAAGGGGAGTAGGAGCAAATCAATTGTGGAGTTGAAGCAGATTGAAATTGATGTAGAAGCGGAGTAAAAATGGAGTTGGAGTGGATAAAATGTGAAGTGAAAGTGGAGTAGAGGTGGAGAAGAAGGGGAGTAAAAATGTAGTGGAAGCGGAAAATGGAGTAGAAGTGGAGAAGAAGCGGAGTAACAATAGAGTGTGAGTGGTTTGAATGTGGAGTAGAAGCGGATGGAATGTGTAGTGGATGCGGAGAAAAAGGGGAGTAAGAACGGAGTAGATGCAAATTAAATGTGGAGTAGAAACAGAGCCAAAGTGGAGTGGAAGTGGATTAAGAGTGGAGCCAAAACGGAGAAGGAGCAGATGATGGAATAAAAGTGGAGAAGGAGGAGAGTAAGAAGAGAGTAGAATCGGTGACAAAGGGGAGTTGGAGCAAATCAATAGTGGAGTTGAAGCAGATTGAAATTGATGTAAAAGCGGAGTAAAAATGGAGTTGTAGTGGATAAAACGTGAAGTAGAAGTGGAGAAGAAGGGGAGTAAAAATGTAGTGGAAGCGAAGAAACAGGGGAGTAGAAACGGATTAAAAGTGGAGTTGAAGTGGACTAAAAGTGATGTTGAAGCGGAGAAGAAAGGGAGTAAAAAGGAGTTGGAGTAGATTAAATGTGAATTAAAGTGGAGTGAAAATGGAGTAGGAGCAAATTATTTGTGGAGTTGAAGCGGATTAAAAGTGAAGTAGGAGCGGTGAAGAAAGGGAGTAGAAGCGGAGTGGAAGCGTAGTGTCACAAAAATCACGGGCAAATATCTTGCCGGTTTCACTTGTCAGTATCTATATAGCCCTGACGATGTCCGAAGGGGCGAAAGTGTTCATAGTGAAACGAAATACAGAGTACAGGTTTAGTTTTTCCTTCAATTTACCATCGCCCTTCGAACCTCGATTACCAGCTACTTGTTATCATTACTAAGTGTAGTTATAATTATGACGATTATTCTTTGTTGCGAGTTGGTATAACATCTTACGCGTTAGTTGGGTCCAGCTGTCAAGAAACGGCTCCGTCTGAACGTCAAAACGACGGTGATATATTGCGGCAATTGAGAGTCAAAAATAAACGTCCTATCTCTAAGCTTCTTTCTGGGACAACGATGAAAGACATGAGTCAGCATTTTCGTATCTTGAATTTTCTGTAGCTGTATAAATAGGGAATTTTATTAGAGCGAACGGGAGAATTTATTCAAAATGAACGGAAATCGTGGAGTTGTATTACTCTTGGTTTCATCTTTCTCGCCTTTAATAATGAAGTGGCTAGGTTATTCTCCCCCTTAACCCATAAAGGTATAAATGAGTCACGACATCTATGTATCAGTATAAAATCGGTTGCGGAGGGGCGCTGATGTTGAAGGGAAGAGGCTCTTTTGCTTATAACTCGGCGGCTGCTTTAAAATGCATATAATAAAGGGGTTGCATCCTACCTCAGCATGAATTGTGCGATGTTGGAATTCACGCTATTTAAGCAAGGCTGTAACCGAGGTGAGTGAATGATGGTTGTATTTTATTCCAGATCACTACCGACGGGAAACCGAAAATCATAGGACGCTACGACTGTTCGGGAGCTGGTGATGTAGATACATCCACAGTAGCCACTCCTGTTAACGGAATAATCACCGGTGTGAGCGGGCGATCGTTAAAGGTTAGCAACTTTTGAATCCTTCACCTTAAGTCTTGCAAATTTGAATTGTTTGTAAGCAATGAATTCTCATTCTTCGAATGAGGCCCAGTTTTAATTTATAGCTTTGGCTTGCGCTCAACAGGTTAAGGTTGAAGATTGGGAGTAAAACCAAGACACACCTGACGGGCAGATCTTTCTCTTAGATGATTTAATGTAATGCTGGAAATTAAATATATGTTTTATGTTTGCAAATCTTCAGGTTCCGGCCGAATGGAAAAATCCCTCAGGAAATTACCATCTAGGTATTAAGAGTGCCTACGAGCTTTACCCTAAATCTCTAAAAGACCGTGTCGAGGCTGATCGTAAGGAAAAGAAATGGGACCCGCCGCAAAAAGTGGTCACCGCCGAAACGAACCAGAAGCTCAGTGAACTCATTAAAGTTAGTCCTTTAACCGCTTCTTTTATCACGCTTTTTCTGTCTGAAAATGGTCGACTAATTCTTTGCGGAAATTCCAACAGAACCAAGAGAGTAAAAAGAATTTATCGTGGGAAGAAAAATTGTTGAAAGAAGAGTTGGAAGCTCAAGTGGAAATGTTGAATCAGCTTGAAAAGAAATTCGTCGATCTTGGGCCCGTTTACGATTTGGTTGTGTTCCACGATGGCAACAATTGGAAGTGAGTTTCAGTATGAATACTATAGTTAGACTATTAGGAGGCTGTTGTATTGTAGTTGGAAAACTATTGAATTCAAACGTCATGTAAAAATGAATTGTGTGCTCGTATTTTTAACAGAGCTTGCCTCGACACATCCGAATGCGGGGATTTAGAGAGCTGTCAACTGTTGAGCGAGTACTGTCACGGGCAGGAATTTGGATCGCTCGCAAAAGATGATTATATCAACTACTCAATCAACGTGTATAACGAAGGGAACCTTACAGAAATAGTTTCGATGAGCTGTAAGTCAATTTTGTTATCTATAGGTGAAACTAATTCCATTTCTCTATTTCTATGGGGTTGTGAGGGAGAATAATTTAGCGACTCCTTCTCCACTGTTTTATTCGGCCAAGATTTTTTGCCCGTTCGGTGAATTATCGAATTCCATCATCAAACCAGAGCAACTGGTTCGTGTCTTAAGCGTTTACACTCTCGAAGGCACTTGATTAAGTGCGTTGGGAAAATTAACAGTCGTCTATTAGAGCAGATAAATAGTATTACCACGATGAAACATTCTCATGCGCTTTTAGTCGGGCCGAGGAATAAAAATATGGAGAAAAAGTCGCACTCTCAATCTCCCCCTCATCCTGACAATATCAGAAAAAGAGCGACGCACAAAAGAAGTTATTTATTTACGTTGATTTTTTTCCAATAGAGTGATATTTAATCGCATCAGTGCTAATTTTCTCCGCCAGCAAATAAATTTGCTCAGGAGCGACACGCCTTGAGCACTTTTGGATACAAGTCTGAACGCGGCTTAGTAATGGGCCTATTTTCATACCCATCACGTCGTTTTATACAGGATTGATTACCTGAAATTGTTTCAAGCTGTACAGAATAAAAGTACAATATTAATAGCGCCTAAATATTATTGTTCATCGATTTCAGCCTCCCACGGTACGCACGTTGCGTCAATCGCAGCTGCCCATTTTCCTGACGAACCTGAAAGAAACGGAGTGGCTCCGGGGGCTCAAATCGTCTCCCTTAGTATTGGTATGTCCGTTTAAAACAAAGCCTGCCGAATCTAAATTATATTCCCCTCCAGAAAATTCAATGCTTACATAAAAACCGCTAAACTGCTTCAATAAATTTGATTATATCGACTCTGACAACCTGTTTTCTCAGGAGTTCCAAATTCGCCGTTTAAATCTACTTAAAAATTCTGTCATGAGCACGATATCGTTACAGTTCCTCGCTTCATTATTATTTCTGTTTGCTCCATTCAGGTGACAGCAGGTTGAACACGATGGAAACTGGTACAGCTTTGGTGCGGTCAATGATCCACGTGATGGAGTCGCAAAAGACTGAAAACCCGATTTTGGTGATCAACATGAGCTACGGCGAGAGCTCCAACTGGACGTCGTCCGGGTAAACGTTTTTATTATTCTTTGCTAAAGGGAATTTTTTTTTAATCTGGGAAGGAGTTCTCGTTTGTGCAAAAGAGGTTGTCATTTGGCTTGGCATCACTAGAAAGAAAATGATTCTACTGCCCTCAGGATGCCTGAAAGGGGAAAATGCTCAGCTAGTCCAATAACAACTATAATAATAAGTCATCTTATTTCTATACCTTTCAAACCAAGTCAGGGGATTTTTGCCTCATCTATATCTCTTCTATTAATTTCATTCTGTAGAAATGAACTTACCAAATCTTATGCTATTAAACAATAATTGTTTTCACCTTTCGTTGCATTGTAATTCTAGCCGAATCTGCGAATTGATGCACGAAGTAGTCGATAAGTACGGTGTCACTTGGGTTTGTGCAGCATCGAATTCAGGACCTGCTCTGTCAACAGTTTGCACGCCCCCCGACACCGTGGACGATGTCTTTGTCGGTGTGTAATTTAAATAAAATAATTTGTTTTTATTTGAGTTGTTGAGTGCCGATTATCTCCTATTAGACTCGGTATATCTACTAATAAAACTTTTAGAAATAACTTACTGATTTTAATCAGGTGTCGGAGCTTACGTCTCCCCCGAAATGATGGTCGCGGAATATTCTCTGAGGAACAAAATGCCCGGCCTACCTTACACTTGGTCGTCTCGAGGACCCACCACTGACGGTGCCAAAGGTGTCAGTGTATGCGCTCCAGGTGGCGCCCTCACGTCAGTGCCTCAGTACTTGCTGCGCCATGCTCAACTCCTCAACGGCACTAGCATGGCCTCTCCTCACGCAGCTGGATGTGTTGGTGAGCTAGTTTCATTATCAAAATTATTTATTTTAAAAAATCGGAAAGCTCAGAATCTGAAGTTTCGGACATAACCTCCGTTCTCATCGATTTAATCTTAAAAACGACAGAAAATTTTGATCGGTTTGCTAGGGCGAGCTCCATGTTCCGATTGATATCAGAGTTGCTACGTTCTTTTTCAAGCACCAAGAAAAAAATCGGTATTGCCTGTAGATCCAGCATGAAATATCCAGTTCTATGAACTCCTGGTATTATGCCACTCGTATCAACAAAGTTTACCGTCGAGCAATTTAAATTCCGTCCAAACGTTTGAGTTTGGTAAACAATCAAACCCTTTCATATATTGTTCATCCATTCTTTGTTGACTGTGCTTTTAATTTTAATTGGAAACCAATCCTTTTCAGCGGTCCTACTCTCCGGATTGAAAGCTCGGGAATTAAAACACACGCCATACGTCGTGAAAAGGGCTTTGCAAAACACTGCTCAATTTCTTCCCGATGGGGACTACTTCGCCCAAGGCAGCGGTTTAATTCAAGTACGTTCCCAACATGTAAATTAAAAAAAAAATTAAAAACGATTATCTGGTGTATAGTTTTTGTACTTGATGTCCAAACAAATTTTTTTTCTCTTGTTATGTATTATGACGAAATTATATCCGCTTTTAAACGGTATCAATTTTTTGTTCATAGGTGGAAAAAGCTTTCGACTACTTGGTCGCTCATTGCCAAGACGCGGATAGCTCGGTTCGCTTCAACATTAACGTTAATTCGACAAAAGATAAGGGCATTTATATGCGAGGCGGACTGCAAGATAAGCCTAAAGATTTTTCCGTTAGCATTGAGCCGGTATTCCTCGATTCGTCAAATATAGGTGAGTAGAAAGTTTGTTGCCAATTTATTGAGCACTGCACTACTGTTATTGGCTATTGCAAGGGATTGGAAACTTGCTATAAGTTGAAAAGTTACAAATTATTATTGTTTCATTTATTTATCATCTTTGTTTTATTTATTTTTACTTATTATTATCATTTTATTTTGTTATTATTATCATTTTTTTTTTTTTGTAGATACACAAACAAAGCTTGCTTTTCAAAAAAGTTTAGTGTTGACTTGCGACAAGCCTTGGGTCCAACATCCAACCCATTTGGAATTGAACAATATGGCACGAGTCATTAGCGTTCGTGTTGACCCTTCAGGTCTACCTGTTGGTGTTCATTCTGCAAGGTACGCAAATTATTTCTTCAATGCTGCCAAACCAGCCTTTTATAACAGGTATTGTCAACACCACTATTTATGCAATATTTTTATCGTTTCAGTTTGAAAGGCTACGACTCGAAGGCGATTGAAAAAGGGCCCCTGCTGAATGTTGAGGTTACAGTTGTCAAACCGGCTGAATTTCCTAGCAGACCTTCGAAGCCGACATTAAAGCAAGAAGGTGTTCAGTTTCGGCCCGGTCAAATCAACAGGCATTTCCTTATGGTACCTGATCGCGTCACTTACGCCAGTGAGTGCCCTTGAAAATATTCATTGGTTGATGTTGAGGGAGGAGTTCCAGTCTTAATATTGTTCTAATTTTTTTTTCAATAGCTATAAAACTGAACGTTCACGATGAGGATAAATCGGGCAATTTCGTCTTGCACTGCGTTCAACTCGTTCCGAAGAAAACGTTCAAGACGCACGAATTCCATAAGATGTCACTGGTCAAGCCTGATTTTGATTGCACACATGTTTTCAAAGTTAAGGTTGGTTCTTTTGCTCGATTGTTTCTATAGTTTCTATATGGTTCTCCTGAATTGTGTTATTACTTTTTTTTCTTAGGGAGGTGTTGTTATGGAGTTTGTCGTGGCTAAATTTTGGTCGGATCAAGTGACCAGCGTGGCCGACTATAGTATCACTTTTGGCGGTTGTGGTCCAGAAGCACCAGATGTCACAATGCATCATGCTCAAGGTATCATTCGTCTTGACCTCATTGGTGGACCTCAGCTGGAAGAAATCGCTCCGCAAGTCTCTCTCAAACACAACGTCATCGTTCTTAAGTAAGTATAGTAGTAGACAGGTGAACCGCACATATGAAATCTGATAATTGTTGACAGAACCAGTCGAGCATAGAGAGCGGAAGTTACCAGCGCCACCATGTAGTCGTGAGAAAAAGGCAACTAGAACTCATGACAGGCATATATAGCACATTACAAATAAAATCCTTTTTCATTCGGATTTCACAAGGTTTTCCTCAATCCCCCTTATTATGAGATATCCTTGATTTAATAATCACCTTATTCACAGGCCGAGCGAGTCAAAAATAAGCCCTTGCAATTCAATCCGGGACGTTGTTCCTATCGGCCGTCACATCTACCAGCTCAATCTTTTATACAACCTTCACCTTCCGAAGTCGACAGAGATAACTCCAAATTCAGCCCTGCTCAGCGACCTTCTTTATGAATCCGAACTGGAATCGCAAATTTGGATGATTTTCGACAGCAATAAGCAGTACTTGAACAGCGGAGACGCTTACCCTGGAAAGGTTAGTATTACAATTGGATGATGGAATAAGAAAGGTAACGAGGCAAAAGCTGTTTTTTGAAGTTGTCTTTTTTCCCTCTTGTAGCGAAAAAGGATACAAGAAGAGAAAAAAAATCAGTCTTTATCTTTAATTTAAAATGTTTGTTTCTACGTAATATGGGAAAGAAAAGTGTCGGTTCCGTCTATCGAGTTGGCTCGTCTTCCGTTGTTGATGTTTGAAGTGACCGATGATCATCTTGCCTCATTTTGCTTCGTACTAGCATCGTGCAGCGTTTTGTCCGAATTTTCTGTGCGTGGGTACGTTTTTTGTCCAAGAAGTTTCAGCCTACCATCTACGCTATCGTCAAAGGGTTTTGTGGCTGCCTGTTAAACCAACATCCTTCTATTTTTCATTAAATCCGTGGTTGGATTACAAGATTTTAATTTATTTGACTCTAATCCCTATCTCCACAAAACACCAGCCAACGTTTATTAAATACCGGTCAAATTTGAACTGAATTATATTCTAATATTTAACTGGGAAATTAAAATTGAGGATATACTTAACCTTCAGAAATCTTCCAACCACCTTGAGGATGAAAACTGAGTCCATAATCTGTGCAGGACCTTTGTATTAGCGTATAACTAAAATAGAAGGTGGCTTGGATCTGGAACCGCCGCACTGAATGTGTTTACGAGAAGATAAGGCAACCGCGATCATGTTGAGGTCAACAGGTGTCAAATGTCACTTGAAATTCAATTTTCCAGTTACCAATGGTTTCCCAGTATTTGATCTCCATTTGCGTAAATCAAGTCAAATTTGCCCGTTTGTCGTTTTGCAAGATTCCTTGGACTCGATCATTCTCCGTACTCATGAAGGATTTTATGATAAGAGCCAATTGGTTTAGCGTCTTGTATGGCTCGCCCTAGAAACCTTAGACGTTGGAGGAAAAAACACCAAGTACAGAAACTTTCTGTTATTGCTCGTGAAATTGTAATTAATTATTTTCCTTGTTGTCGCCCTGAGGATGCCCGAACGGGCGAAAGTGCTCAGCTAGCAAATAAATAATCCTTGTAATTGTTTCATCTTATTTACAGTACAACATGAAATTGGAAAAGGGCGACTACGTGATAAAGCAGCAGATACGCCACGAGAAGCGGGACCTTCTTGAAAAATTGACCGATCTACCGATGATCATTTACCAGAAGCTGTCAAACCCGATCACCCTTGACGTTTACGCTAATCATTCACAAGCTCTTATACAAGGGAAGAAAATGAGCAGCGGTCTCGTCCCTCCTGATCGCCAAAGGGTTCCCATCTATATCACAGCTCTCACTGATACAAAGTGCGTTTACAGCTATTTATCTGCACTCCAATAAAATATTTTAATTCGTAAGTCGGTTGCAATAAAAACGGGTTGTTACACGATTTTCTCCTCCGATCGGTTTGGCCCTATGAAATTTGACAATCGCATCGAAATCGAGGAAACCTTAATGTAAGCATAATTGCAGCTCGCCCGATAGGGGAAACTCCAATCTTGCATTGCCTTTCAACGAATGACAAATCAAGTCAGCAATACAACCACTACTGTCTAAATTCACATGAAATGTCAAAAAGCTACTTAGAAATTGACTACCATTTAGCTACTCGGCTTTTTTAAATTTTTATAAATGATTATTTAGTATTCAGTTTTTTCAGTCAATTGTACCGTACTCATTTTCACATTTTAGAGACCTTTCATTTCAGAAAATAGTCACTTTTCCCTCCATCTCATGATCTCTTAGATTGACGTAATTGCCCGGGCGATTCAAATCGACCCATTTTTTCTTTTTTGATTTTCCACCACGTGGGCTCGAACAATCTACTATTAGTGGTAATTTTCTTGTCTGTCCTCAAACTCTATATCTCGAAAAACGCCGATTATCCAACCGATGCGTCCACTCGATTGACTCAACGGACGATCAGCTGTCAATACAGCCTCTGTAGCACTCATCTGGGTAAATTATTAAGCAACACTTCTTTCCGCTCCATAACCGTTAAACAACCAAAATTTATTTTGCAGGCAACTGAAAAGCGTGACCGCGGGCCAGTTTTTGAAAGGGACGATCACGTTCTGTAAGAATGAAAACGCCAAAAAAGCAGTAAGTTCCTCGTCTTTTGATATTGGCATGGAGCATTTTCTATTATCAAGATCGAGTTACAGTATTCCAAGTCCCATTCACCTTTGACCCCAATATTTGAAAAAATTAATTATCCTCTTGGGTTGAAGGGAAGATAGAGGCTTCTCTCTTATTATTTTTCCCTCCTAATACTCTCTAAAAAGCAAGGCCAAACAAAGGACCAAATCTTCCTAGCATGAAGACGGCCTTTGGCGCGCTTTGAACTGACTGCTTGATAACCTATAATGTAACCTCAACTTTGTCAAGGGATGGCCCTAAGAGCGCTCACTTCCAACGTTTTATCAGTTCACCGGATGTACTTGGAAATAGAAAAGTTCGATGCGAATTCCTTATTCCAGAGTAACTGCAAAATCTCCCTATTTTTCAAGTGGAAAAACTCACCTGAAGAAGCAAATTTCAAATAGATACATTTGGCCAAATTTCTGAGAGAGAAACAGCAAGATAATGAAAAAAGAATATATCAAAAAGATGACGTCATGTAGATTTTTTCAAACTGTTTTAAAAATAATATCGTCTAAATTATAGCCTTGCCGGGCAATACAGATATTGAGCCTTTCGTGGAAGTCCTTTGGAGCCTTGACAATCAATGCTTTCGCTCTCTGGTTGGAGTCCGGTGCTCGTATTACAGAACAGAATGCTACAAAACATATTCTTAGCACAGGTTTCTATAAAATGTCATCAAAATTGTTCCAGGATGCCTACTCGTTCAAATATATTCTATCAGATTTGAATAAGAAAACGACGAGCAACTCGAACAATAAAACGTCCAATGAGAGGACCAAATGGGAAGAATACCAGGATGCTCTTCGCGATCTGAAATGCACATGGCTACCTAAGCTAGGTAACTTATTTTTCATCTGGTCTTCTCGTTTTTTGACCTTTGCAGTCTGGCTTTATAATTGTATGACGCAACATTGCATTAAGTTGGTCGGGTTGTACAAAATTACAAAAATAGTTGCCCTTTCCGGGGTTCTGTTAATAATTGCGGCTGAGTCTTAGGTGTTTTTTTTTTAATCAAGTGGCTGGTCGGTTATTTAAATTTATTATTCAATGATTAATCATTGTAATCGCCCAAGAAAAACAATTTTCTTCGTCCCTCTCATAATTTGACACACGTTACAACGCATACAGAATCTCAATATACAATTAAAATACCCGTGGATACCTCAATTTTGAGGGTATTTTCGGGGGTTCTGAGGGTTTCCAGTTTTTCAAACTAGGTGTGTTTTATATTAATTTATTTCAATTAAATGATACCGCAATGGTGTCACTAGGTTTAATGATTCTCAAGCTTTTGTGTGAAATGTTTGAGATTTAACAAATTTGCGGACGAAAATTGGTGGAATGTTTTTTCCGGACGATCACAATACTTCCATTTAAAACGTGAACATGGAAGTAAAAATTACTGCAAAAATTCATCATGATGTGTTTTTTTCTTCTCTAGAAGTCAAAGAGGAAAGCGATAAAGTTTACAAAGAGTTGAAAGCAGAACATCCGGAATATCTGGGCAGCATTACTGCAATGATGGCGTCCCTCGATCCTGAAAGCAAGCGCCTGTTGCCAGGAGCTTCCGGCGAGTTCGACGCTGCGACAGCAATGGCCGTCCTCAAGCTTGCAGACGAAGTGATCTCGGCTGTCGACCAGACTGCACTCTTGGCCTACTTCGGGATGAAATCCGACCAATCGTCAGAGGCATCTGCGAGTAAAACGTTGGTTTTCTCTACATCTTGAAGTTTTTCCCTACACTCGTATATTCCGACACTCGATGCTGATGTTATTATTTTGCAGCGCCATGGATAAACAGAAAACGGCATTGGTCGACGCGTTGGCGCGGAAGGGAGCTATTCTTTGCAAGTTCTTTCTCAACCCGGATAAACTGGTTGGTGATAGCAGCGTCAAGCCGACGCTCGAAGCCATAGATGAAGTTTGGGTTAACCTGCTCAAATTCGTCGAATCGTCTGATATCAAGGTTTGCATTGCAAAATTGAATTCACTTATTTTCGGCCCTTTGTAAATAAAAGCGTTCATCCTCAAGAACCTGGAAATCTCGAGACTAGTCAAGAGAAATTTACATTTTTTTTCCTCTTTATACGCAAAAAGAAATCATGCTCTAACCTAATGAATATTTCGCTCGTTTCAGGCCATCGGCTACTTCGGCTTGTGGCACGCAGCCGCTCACAGTCATTACGGTCGTTTCCTCAAAACAGCCGGCAAAATGAACGAAGAAAAAGCGGCAAAAGAAATCGAAGATGCGATCACGTGGGGTTTGAAGAAACTCGGCTGGAACCACGCGTCCGATCATATTTCCCGCTCAACATTGGTCCGTTTCCCGCCATCCTACCGGTTGTTTTAATGAGGAAACCCTGAAAAAATCCCCAGAGGCGCTGAGTTTCTTTTGCGGAAGTTGGACTTATCATTTTTCGAGCGCCGATCGTCGCCTTGTTTCCAAACAACGATGTTCAAAGATTCGCGTAAATAACCGATGGCTGAATTCAACCCGCGTGAATAAATATATTTCTCCCAACGCTAAAACCACATCCGTTCAATTTACAATTCCCTTTATCAGTTATCTTCTTGTTCGTTTGTTTCAACGCTGGTTCACTATGTCATGAAACTAGATCAAATGATCGGAATACGCCAATTGCAATTGCACTGCCGATCAACTTACGAATTTAGCGCTTATGAATTTTTTTTTCCTTCGAGTATAGAGAGAGAAACGGTGGCAGTTCTAACGTCTATTTGATAATTTACTGGCAATTTTCGAACATTCAATCGATCTATCAATTATGTATTATAGATGCCGAATGAATTACATTTTTCTATTCACTGTTAACAGCCATATCAATGCTTCCCTTGACCCATTTGTGATGAGAGGGAAAACGCTCATTTACTCGGCTAGTTTGTGAAGAAATTCTGAGCGAGTGGCCATACACCAACAATATCTACGTATTTTTCATAGTATAAGAAGAAAACAATCTAAGGGATATTTAAAATTCAACAATTCGCACTGACTTCTGTTTGATTTTTTTTTCTATTTTTAATAGGAATAACGTTAGTTCAGTTCACTAACACCTTCAACACGATTAAGTTTGAGAATTATCAAATAACACATCACGAAAAGAGGGATTTGAGGAATTTTTCCCTCTCCTGACTCACGGCCGAGTCCGTATTTCCGCGTTTGACTTTTTTCTCTTCTGCCGTCTCCCGTTGAGTGAAAGCATAGGAAGATGGTGCGTCTGCGATGCCGTCAGTATCTGCATTTTCCCCGTTGCCAAACTTGGCTTTAGCTTTGGCTTTTCTCCTCTGTCGCTCCTCACGGTCCACTGTGTCTTTGAAATAGCTGGCTACACGCTTGGCTTGGCTGATCTCGTTTTGCATCCTCTGCCGCAAGACGGCTCGCTCATAACCCAATCGTTCGACGAGGTGGATCCACTTAAACCTGCACCAGATAACCTGATGAGACTTTTTTTATGTTTCAATCACCGCATGACATTTCTTGTGAGGTTGAGGGAGAGGAAACAAATAGGCCGTACATCTATGGTTGTACAGAGCATTGAAGAAGGCAAAGGCAACGGCAGAAATAAATATCATGTAATGATTCGTCGCTGTTTTATCCCTCTACCTCACAAAGATCAACGTAATATTTTATTTTTCCATAAAATATTCACCTTATTCATCTTAAATATATTCCTATCAGAAGATACAGTTGAAATTAAATCGGTTATTACTGTCTACAATTGTAGGTAGTCAAATATTCACTGAAGATATGCGAAATCAACTTCGCATCAACGTTGAAAATTAAAAGATCGACGTCGATGTTGACATCGGATGAAAAACGTTGATGTTTTCGGAGAAGTTTGCAATTAATAATGAAAATTTGAGAATATTATATATATAATAATATAAATAATATTTTATATATACCTATATAATTTTGAGAATATATATTTTGACGGCAAAACGCATTGGACGGAGGCCAATGAAACCTGCCAAGTAGCCTCGTCTAAGCGCTAATTGTGGGTTCTCAGCCAGTTACAGTAAAGACAAATTAACCGGTGATCACTTGCTGATAGAGGTTCAAGAAATGCGTTTTCCGAAATGTTGTCATTCAACACCCTAGTCAAAGTTGATGGTGGTTCTAGAAACTGCCCGTTAGGGGAAAACATTGATGTTCGACCGACATCGATGTTGCATCCCTAATTCACTCTCTACGCACTTATACAAAACTCACCTTGATAAATATTTGAGATTCCAAAGGCAGTCGTGGAATTTGCTTTTCTTTTTCCCCCCCATCGGTTGGTTGTTGAGAAGTGCGGCCACTTGCTTGGCGTGACGCTTTTTCAAAAATTCGACCCAGCCTTCGCAAAATTTGTCGGGAACCATTCGAGGCGCTCCTTTTCGTTTTCTTTTTTCTGTATTCAAAGAAAAATAATCAATTGAAGGGGATGATGGACAAAACGAAGGTTGGCAATGTTCATTAGTTTTACATGATAGTGGACTACTATTTCGGGAAAGAATAAAAAGTGAGGTAAACCTGAGGAGTGATCATCGCAGCAAGTTAGACAAACAAGAAATCATCTTGTCATCAGGAGCCTATTTCATTAATTTTTTAAATATTTTTCAACTACTCACTTTTCAAATTGGGAAAAGTGAAAAGCAATTTGGTTATTTGCAACTGTTAAAATATGGCAGTCTTTAAGGTCGCGCTGCCATCTTCAGGTACATGATTGAAGCGAGGGTTATAAGGAACGGAGTAACTTTAAGGTTTGTTCAGTCTACTAAAGTGTATCTACTCTTCTAAGTCGAAAACGTAGAACTCAATTCGAAGAGTGCCACCAAAACTTGAAGAAAAAAATCTAACTTTTCACTCTTATACAAAAAATGTAAAAAACAAAAAATATAGCAAGAATAAAAAATATAAAAAAAAAAAAAACAGTAAGACTGCTTTCTACGCTTATCACTGTTCACTTTTTCATAGTTCGGCATCAAAAAACATGAACGAGCTGGGAAAGTGCAGAGCGAAAAGTGAAAATTGAAATTACTTTTCACTCTTATAGAAAAAATGTAAAAAAAAAGAATAGCTGAAGAAAAAAAACAGTAACACTGCTTTTTACTCTTTACTTTTTCATAGTTCAGCATGTAAAAACATTAACGAGTTGGGAAACTGCATAGCGAAGAATGAAAATTAAAAATTACAATTTAAAAAATGTTTAAAATAATTTACATTTACCATTTACTCCGAGAAACACATCTCCGCGAATGATTATTCAAATTATATAACTTAGTTCTAAACGGCCATGAAATCTATGAGCCGGAAACACTAACCTTTCTGTTCTTTAACTTTCTGCATGAACATTCTTCCAACAGGTGCGAATTTGGAGAGCATATTCCTCAGCAATGTGGGTCGCATTCCTTCCGGAAGGAAACTGATGTAGACAACGCCTCGTTTGAATTTTTTCTCATCTTGTTCACAACTGCTAGAACGACGTTTACTTTTGTCGACAATGTTTGACTCGCTTTGACCACAATCAGAATCCTGGGATGAATGAGCTTCGTTATCTGTTTCGGAGTTTTCTGGAAACCAAACAAAAAATGAATAATTTAAAATCTCGAAAAACGAGCGCCTTTTTTTTCTCTCTTGGTAAAAATGATACGTTAATACCAACGTTCCGTCTCGGAGTATTCAGCATCGTCAGAGGGGCTATCATCCATCGCTTGCTCGAGTTTTCTCTTCATGACGATCAATTCCTTGAAATAACACGCCACACACAGATATTCCTATACACTGGATAGGTGTGCGAAACAATTTTGAATGATTTTGAATTTCGTGACGGTCAAAGCTAGTTTAGTTGGAACTTGAAAGCAGAGAGCATAAACAAAACACGCTTACTTCAGCCGATACTAGCGTCACTCTAATGTTTGCAAAGAAATAACCCGCTCAGATAACCGCACCAACTAAAACAAGTGGAAGATCGAACATCGACGTGAGTGTTATGTATCGATAGTTGTATTGGAGTTCGATATGCTATGAATCGCGAAAATGTCGCACTTAACCTATAAGTTTGATCGATCGTTGGCTGTATGATTAATAAAAATAGCAAAGAATCGTCCGTGATCGATTTACCAAAGCAATAAATCATTGGAGACACAGCTTCCATTTTAACGCACCGATCGATATTCACTTGATCGATATTTACGTATCGATACTTCTCTGTTGTCTATGCTATCGATCGATACAACGTTGAGATGGCGTTTCATTTTCATCACTGTTATCCGTTACATTGTTGGCACTTGCAGCAACGTGAAATCAACTCAGTTCTCAACGTGGATCGGCTTCTTGTCAGCTTTGTCGGTATTGTTCTTAACGTTCGCGAGTTTTGTCCGTCGTACCTAATTTTCCCAAATAAATTTACGCAGTTACATTAGTTGTTTAAATTATGCCTACAATATCAATCAAGAAAGAACTTCTTTTTAAGGCGCTCGGTCAAACCTTCAGTAAGTTGTAACGATGTGATACTTCTAGAATAGAATGATTAAGTATTGTAATTATCCTAGGTACTGGGCGAGTAAAAGTTCAGCCATCTTTCGTGTCAGAGAATCATCCATTGTTTTAGAATCGAATTTAGAAAACTGGCACCTAATCGATGGCATTGAATAATGTATGCTTCGGCAGTTCTATTGAATATGGCTTAATTGGCTGGTAAAACATCAATTTTCCAATGCCATTATATTATCGGTCGGTATTAGTTGGGCATTGTAAAGTTGTATTGTGATCGGTTACTATCTTTACGCTGAATTTAGTGCATTAATACTTTTACCGCTACATTTATCTGTTCACAGCTGACGAAGAATTCGGCTTTTTGTGCTTCGATTACGGCCTGGAGCTTGACGATGTTGTGAGTTAATATCTAGTAATTTAATTCATGTAGAGGTGTGCACTATATTGGAAACTGGGCTGTGCTATCGATCGTAACGTTCTATGTACTGGAGGAATTACTGCCAAACGTCACTATCAAAAATTGCATTCTACGAGGGATATCCAGAAAGTAAGATTACAAGTCCCCGGAAGGGCACAGGGAATTTTTTCGTTATGAGTGGCATACCTGCTCGTAAAGGGGTTGGTAACGGTCAAAATAAGCCCAATCACGTGTCAGTTAGTTGAGAAATGGCGTTGCAGTATATTTATTTAGATATTTTTAAAATATTTTTTTTTCATCTTCAGACAAGTTATGTTTTAATGGATAGAGATTTATGTGTTTCTTGAGATTATGTTATTTTTTGAGATTTATGTTTTTATAGAGGTGTATGCTTTAATGTTTTAATGTATAGACAAGTGAGCGACAGATGCTCCAGAAAGAGCAAGGCGCTGTTGTCGGTAAAGAAGTGTCTGACGAAGTGATCTACAGAATAGACATCCCGGCCAATCGATATGACCTCCTTTGCCTTGAAGGCCTCGTCACCGCTCTGCTCGTATTCCAAAATAAGTAAGAATTTACCGTAAGCTGATAAATTCATCTCAAATTTTTTGTTGCAATATTTGCTATCAAAATGTTTCAATCGACGGATTTCTCGGCAACTTCGTTCACTGTTTTTCTCTTTCCAGAATGCCCTTCCCCAACTATAGAGTTCAAGCTCCGACGAATCCTAAAAATATTCAAAGGTTGAAAATTTTACCGAACGTAAGTGACGATAATCTATTCATACTTTTTTATTTTGAACTTTAATTTATGCGATAATCATAGGAAGACAATTCAATTTTTTCATGTCCGTCAACAAAGTAATATAATTTCTCCCTTTTTTCTTCCAGACAGCGAAAATTCGTCCGTTTTCAGTCGCTGCCATTCTGCGGGATATAACTTTCACCGCCGAATCCTATGCCTCGTTCATTGATCTGCAGGACAAACTGCACCAAAACGTAGCAAGGAAACGGACTCTCGTCGCCATCGGGACTCACGATCTGGACACAATCCAGGGCCCGTTTACTTATGACGCTTTGCCACCGAGTGAAATCAAATTCAAACCTCTGAATCAAAACAAAGAGTTCACAGCTGTTGAGCTCATGGATTTCTATTCAGTATGTTGCCTAGTTTTGAAATTTCATTATTCAACTGGGGATTTTCTCTCATATTATTATCTACCGATTTTCATCAGACGCACGCGCAATTGAAGCAATACTTGCCCATCATTCGTGACAGCCCAGTCTACCCTGTAATAAAAGACGCCAACGGTGTAATCCTTTCCCTGCCGCCAATTATCAACGGCGACCACAGCAAAATAACCCTCAACACGAAGAATGTTTTCATCGAAGTCACCGCAACTGATTTACACAAGGTATTCTATAATGTTTTTTCAACGTCCCAATGATTTCAAATTTAGCTTCAAGTTTCCATTGAATTTTATTCTCTCCCATCGGTTGAGCGTTTTCACTGAAACAAATCCTCATAAATTAATTCGTTGTTGTTTTGTCGCATCGATCATTCTTCGCTGTTGAGATTAAGGGGGAAAACATGGCGACTTCATGGCCGTGGATACCTTGTAATGGTGCTACGAAGCCCTGATGATGCCCAAAGGGGTGAAAGTGCTTGGCAAGCTAATAAAAATATGAGAACAAGCCGCCGTGTTTTTCTCCCCCTCAATCTCAGCAGCGAAGTATAAATTAAAATTGAACGGTTGGCTTTTTCAAGGCGCATATTGCTCTGGACACGTTAGTGACGGCGTTCTCGTATCATTGCAAAGATCAGTACCGAATCGAACCTGTTGAAATCGAATGGGTCGACGGATCGAAGCATCGCACTCCCGAACTCAAATCGAGAAAGGAGATCGTCAATACGAAGAAAATAAACAAATTCATCGGAATGAGGTAATTATTACCAGAGTCAGTTTATTCTGAATTTTCCCATAACTAAGCATTGAATTGACGATTTTATTAATACAAAGCGTGAGCCCCTGCGAACTGGCTTCGATGTTGACAAAGATGTGCTTGTCTGCAAAGACGGCAGGAGGTTCGGACATTGTTGTGACGGTGCCGCCCACCCGTCACGACATTCTTCATCCTATCGACATTTACGAAGATGCGGCCATCGCTTTCGGCTACAACAACATACCGAAAACTATACCGAAAACCAGCACCGTTGCAAAGCAGGTTGGTGTGAAAAATGACTGAGGTTGAGACTAATTTCCTGAATTGGAAAATAGTGCGAACACTTAGAACACGTTTTTGTTCCTCGCTGGCTACATAAGGGCTACCCGAAAGGGCCGCTGGCCCCCAAAAGTATATTTTTTGGTTCATTATTCAATTTTTGAAATGTAAAAATTTAAGCCCTCTCATAATTCGATGTTTTAAGTTTCAAGGCAAGTAAAATCGGAATATACAATAAATAAAAACTTCTCTCCAAAACAACTCTGAGTAAACTATGATAGCTAAATCCTTGAAATGTTCACTAAAAATCATTCTCGGGCTAAGTATGGTTCAAATCTTTCGCCATCTCAATTTTAGTAAGGTTATTTTTATTGAGTTTTGAGAAGGAGAAATTCAACATTTCCAAATTTTTGAACCATAAGTGCGTTTTGATATTAATCTCTATAGAGTTTTGAACGCTGAATAGATTTAGACCGTAGCGGTATTTATAGCTTTAATGATTCACGAGTTACTGCAGTTTTAGTATGGAACTTAGCTATGAAAATCGATCTATACTCGACGGAATGCTCGTCAAACGCTCTCTTCACCAATTTCACTCAAAATTAGGCTAATTAAAGAAAATTATTCAAAATTACAATATCGCTTGCGAGAAGTTTAGTTTCCAATACGTTGTAGAGTCGAACGTTCACAATTTTTTTTTTTTAAATCAGTTACTGGTATCACAAGTAACTAAAAATAAATTCTAACATTCTTCTCATCATCTGGCTTTTCCCAATAATCATAGCAGCTTATAAATCATCATTGAAGCGAAGTAATAATAAACTGTACAACAATTGCAGCATTTTTCTATTTCTATTGCAATTTGGTCTAATCTCTTCCAGCAACCGATCAACAAATTGACCGACCATTTGAGGATTCAAGTTTCCCAAGCAGGATTCACTGAAATTCTCTCGTTCACACTTGTGAGTACTCATCAGCATTATCGACTCTTGTTAAAATCAATTTTGCATTTCATGTGAGGCATAATAATAAAATAGCGTTTTTAGATGCTCCAGCGATCATAAACGGTTTAAAGGTATTTTCCATTGGATTTTTTTAGTGTTCAAAAGACGACGTGTCGACCAAATTGCGCAAGCCGTTCGAGAAATGCAACGCTGTCGAGATCGGGAATCCGAAAACATTGGAGTTCCAAGTCGTGCGGACAACTTTGGTGCCGGGTCTTCTGAAGTCCGTCGCTTTCAACAAAAATGCCGCTCTGCCGATAAAACTGTTTGAAATTTCCGACATTTCCTTCCTCGACACAAACGCAGGTGAAGTAATATTATTTTCATCGAGCATATTTAAATCAAATCCGCCCTGAAAGCGTTCATTTGTCTATTTCATCAGCTGATGTGATTTCTTATTAATATAGGGGAATATATTGTTGCTAATTGCGAGAATTCGTTTGTTATCTGGGCAGAATGCGGAGCCAGGAATGAAAGGCGATTAGCCGCTGTGTATTACGACAAGAAAGCCGGCTTTGAAGTTATCCACGGCCTTCTGGACCGCATAATGCAGGTTCTTGGTGTACCATGGTCAAAGGAAGATGGCTACTATATCTATGGAAGCGAAGGTAAATGATTACTATTCAAAACAATTCCCCCTTGGGAAAAAAATTCAACGACGCAAAATTATCAATTAAATGTGAGTTTTGCGGGTTTATTGAATTGTAGCTAGTAATCTTCAATATCGAGCTAGACTTGCCTAACTTGTTTCATCACCCTAAACTGTAGCTATTCCATTTGTTAGCACTTATATAACCTTTGACAATGTTCCAGATGATACTTATTTCCCGAAAAGGTGCGCCGAAGTGCGATGGAAAGGAGTTCAAATCGGCTCACTGGGTACGCTTCATCCTGAAGTAATCAAAGCCTTCGACCTGTCCTTGCCCTGTTCAGTGCTCGAGCTCAACCTTGAACCGTTCGTTTGAATTGTATTCAAAACCAATTGAAGTCGTTATCCTTGTCATATAAGGTCATTTGTTTGAAAATATTGCCTCTTATAAATACAGCGAATCCAGCGGTGATCAGTTGAATTTGGTCCATCAATGGAAGGTTAGGAATCGATCGGTAGTTTTCAATGTTGAAGCGATTTATTAGCTCAGGCTGTTTCCGAAATTGTGCGATTTACAAAAATAGAGTAACAGTTGAAACAAGAAAGTTAACTTGCGATATGTCTCGGCAGTTTCGTCAATTCGACTCGCGAGATCTCTGGTATGTTATTCTGACCCAAATGTCAACAATTGCTCGTCTAGATGCCTCGAGTTACTCATGTCTGCGGAAGAGACTTCTTGCATACAAAAACGACTACATTTTTCACAACTTGCGCCCGAGTTCAAGACGAAAATAATGCGATTGTTCAAAAATATTCAAGCTCGCTAAGATTTATCATGAATTAACTCGAGTTCAAAATTCATGACATTCATCCAAACTATCCTCCGAGATAATCAAAGCCGTTTAGAACGTTCGTATTTTACACTTAAAAACTGTTGATGGTTGAAGAACGCGCAAGATGCACTAAAGGAGGTGAACAGGTCTTGAAACACAATTTCGTAACCTAATTAGGTGTGATCGGTACCTACTAAAATTTCAATATACTCGTATACTGCTTGCTCTGATTAATCGAGATGAATCGGAGGTCATACAAGGCGAATTTCTTCCTTTTTCTGCGACAAACATTTGTCGAAGATCTTCTGGATCAACGTGAACACTTTTTCCTTCGGTAGCGAAGCATCGACCGACCGGTGCAATCCTGTTGAAGAAGTAAGGAAACATTTTTGAAGCCAAGTGAGTTGGTATGTTTGCAGAAATAAATCGATGTTGATCAACGAGTAGTAACTGTTATTATTTTCGTCTATAGAGGAATCTGGCACCACAGCATTATAAATATATTTTTCAAATATTCTAATTCGTTCGGTTTTTGGGCCTAATTCATCAATGGGCCTTTGAACAAGCATTACTCATAGCTCGAAAGGATAACCGTTTAAGCTAAACGGTAACATACGGATATGCGGTCTAAATGAATTATCATACAGGAAATGGCACGTACCTCGTTTGCTGTAGTAATCAACAAGCGGCTTGGTCTGGTTGTGATAGACGTCTAATCTTTTCTTGAGAGCTTCCACATTGTCGTCAGTTCTGTGCACTAATGGTTCTCCAGTGACCTAGAAGTCAAGAGATTGATAATTGAGGTATTATTCTATCACCAGATAGCGTCCTTTTTTTTTAAATGAAAATGAGGTTTTTATTATTATAGATGTCCCTTCCCACGGCACACTTAAGTAACTAAAAATCGCTCAAGTCGAGCTAACTATACTAAGCAACGTGATTCGGTTATTCACCACATAACTTCGCCCAGTCAGAGTGCAGCAGTTTTCAGACGAGTTTTAGATGATTTTTAGAGCTTTGTTAGTTTATTCTGGATTCTCGTTCAATATTGATAGTTACTCGAAACATTTACCAAGGGTATTATGGATATTTTGGTAAATTTACAAGGCTGATCGAATGTAAATACAAATAGACGTCATATTAAGATGGAATATAATGAAAAATTCTTCAATCATCATTGGAAAAGACAATGCACTTGTTATGACAAGCATTTGTGAACGTATCCACTTAATAGATAATATAAGGGGAAACTCCTTAGCAACTATCGTAATTTTAAATATTTTTCTTTTGGTTTACTATTCAATAATAAAACATTGAAATCGCCCAAGAAAAAAATTTTTCTGACCCCCCTTAAAATTTGATTTACGTTTCAAGGCATGTAGAATCCGAATATCCAATGAAAATCAGAGGATGCAATCGGCCAGAGCCCGCTAAGAACAAGAGTGTGGATTTTTCTCTCGCCCTCAACTATCTACAGGAATATAGAACAATCAACGTAGCTACTTTTATTGAAAGCATACTTCACGTTGCTATCATTGTACTTACATCATCAGTCATGGGCTTCTTGGGCGGGTGAAATTCCGTATGGTAAGATCGACCCGACTTGGGATGAATAAGCCTGCCAGTAATCCTCTTGACCAGGACGCTGTCCTCAATTTTAAACTCAACCACTGCATCCAAAGCTTGACCGCGGCTATTCAGCAGTTCGTCCAACTACAATAGAAGACAATTCGCGTAAGAATGTACCTTAATCGAATATGAAACAGGGAGATATTCGGAATCTACCTTCTCAGCTTGAACAACAGTCCTCGGGAAGCCATCTAGGAGAAAGCCATTCTTGCATTGTGGGCTGTCGAGATGACTTTCGATCAGATCGACGACCAAATCATCGCTAACCAGCTTGCCTAAAGTGTTGCAAGAGGGCAGGGAAAAAAATTCAAACCGATCATTATATGCGAGAACAAAGTATCAGCCTCATCACAAATCGAAAGACAATAAATACTTGAAATCATCAGTCGCAGTTTCTATATATACAGCGAAAGCTTCTGCGTCAGCAGGGAGTGTATATCCGTTTCCTCAAATACCAGTGTCAAAAAGGCTAAAGGGTAGACGATTTTTCAACCCGAAAACATTAGCATTTATCCGTGTCCAAAGATAGCGGTGTCTAAAACTTTGTATATAAGTGAACGTATAATCGTTTCCTCAAATATTAGCGATCAAAGCTGAAGAAACTATTGTTTTACAGAGCTGGACCTATGAGGACACGGATAGACTGGTGTCAGAACATTTAAAACACCTCTGGCCGAGTACTTTCGCCCGTTCGGGCATCATCAGGGTGACGTGGGTTGTGGACCCTATGGCTCCATGGGGTTCTCTAGTTTCTCTCCCCACGGAGAGAACCCCATGGAGCCATAGGGTCCACAACCTATATAAGATACCAAAGTATAATCGTATCTTCAAATATTCACGTCCAATGGAAGCTATATTACTGTCATATATTCGTGCCCTACGTATGAACTAAATAGCTGACCTGTCTTTCGACACGAATAACTGAAGATACGAATAAAACGCTACTTTGAAAAGTTCATTCTTTCGAGGGCACCAATATACAGCCAAATAATTTAAGACATCACTAGCCTCATAGGATACAGCTGAGGACACAAATATATAGCTAGCTTGAAAAATCTCTCAGAACACGGATAATTGAGGACACCAATATACATTTCCCGTCAAAAAACGCAACGTTATTAGCAATAATTATTACCTGCATCCATGACAGCTTTCAGCTTAGTCCCAAGAGCTGAGCCGGATGCCACTTCAGTTCTCAGCATGTCACCAGTCGCAAGATGGCAAACACAGTACTTGTCCTTTAACAATGGCGCCTACGCAAATAAAATAATCGATTTCTCCGTGAACTAGAATCCTCAAGAATTTGGCCTTATGTTACCTGTGTTTGCCACCAGGAGAGCTATGAATTTCTACTGAAGTTAGCTGCGGAACCTTTACTATTCGCCATTGAAATTTCCTCCTCTTCCGATACCATCAAAATTATTTCCTTTCATCCCCTTCTATTACAGTAATTGCATGATGAAATTAAAATCATACCCCTATAACTGGGACTACGTTTCAAGCGGTTAGGATGGCTAAAAAAGAAAGCTAGGAAGGAGTTCAAGATGGTACGATGGTGAGGAAAATTCTGGATTCCAAGAAATCTACCTATCTTTATGATAGGATCAGTTTTCTGGGTAATAAACAACACAAACACTCGGTCCTCATTCATTTTGTTAACCACTTTCAACAACTTTGACATTTCTGTAAAACATTGAAGGGAATGAAGTCATTTAAAGCGAAATTGAAAAATCACTTCCTGGAGAAATATGTACAAGATATTAGTTACATTGTTTTTATGTTGTTGGTATTTTTAAAAATTTTGGAATTATTTCTCAGTTTGTGCTTTGTTAGAATTTATCACACTATCAAAAACTCTCCCTATACCTAACAGTCTGTTTAATTTCTTTTTAAGGTAAAAAATCCGTAATAATTGTTCCATTATGTGATTAAAGAAATTTTGTATTTTATAAATTCAAATCATTCCTAAGCTGCGATTCATTTTCGTTTAAGTATAGCTAATAATATGCGAAAATAAATATATTTGAGACTAAGTAGTCCGTAATTAATACAAACTGCGATATTTTTAAAATTATTTTCAAATTTTTTTAATACAAAATTTAAACTTTTACAGCTTGTAGGACCTCTACGTCCGCACAATTTGCTCCTTTTGGGGCAAGAAGTAAATTTTACGCGCCGTTCCTCCGTAGCCGAGTAGTTACAGTTTACGGTTTAAAATCCCTTCATGAAAGAGCAACGTAGGGAACCCTTAGTTGGTCAAAGAATCATTTAAACTAGAATATAATTCATATACCTAATATAATAACTATAGTGGGAGTATTCTGTGCTTTTGCTACTCGATAAAATTCTCGAAGGGCTATTTATATAAGCTTCGAGTACAAAAAGTCAACGGGTATCTAGCGAATGACCTAGAGATCTAGCCTTGACGTGATCGAGGTCAAGAACGGTATTGATAAGAGACTGCACTATCTTATCATTGGATCTATAACCGAACAAGATCAAACTCGTTGAATCCGGAAATAAAGTATAATCTGAATGCCCTACTATCGAAATAGATCACATTTCTGTTTATCATAGTTAAATCTTACCTGTGTACCTTTTCCGCATCCGGGTGGGCCAAGAAGGACAGCTCGAACGGCCTGATCGAAAGTCATCCTCTTATTTTGAGAGGCAGAATTCGACAAAATAGGCATTGTCAAAGTTGATTGTTATATTGGCACTTCGAATTAATAAAATCGATTAAAATTCGCTCCTGAGGACGATGATCGCCCGATAGACTTGAGTGAAAAATAAACGTCACCCACGGTCACGCGTCACACACTCGACGCACGAGGACGAGGAGGAAGAAAATGAAAAAGGAAGACACAAGACACCGGGTGCGATGGGTCGATCAGCAAGTGTTGGAGACAGCGCGGTGTTATCAAGTTGTAGTTTTCTACCGCTAGAGCGCACAAATGCAGGAGGAAATACAGTGGCTCTCTATAAAGCCACTGTTGTAGGAAACTATCATTATTTAGCGCTTTTACCGTAGAATACCTTTTACCGTGTAGAAACAGCTGTTATTACAATCGGTATAGTAGAATGCACGCTGTTTAGGGTTGGGACATCGATCGAAGCTTCAACATCGATGTTTAAAATATCGAAAGCCAACAACATCGATATATCGATACATCGATAACCATCGATGTTGTATTCACACCAATAAAAAATGATAAAAAATAATACCAATCTTTTCCCACTATTTTCTCACGGATTGTTTCAATAAACCCTCGAATGTTCGTCGAAAGACAGAGCCTCTATTGAGAAAAAAATGTGATTGCTACGTCGAAGTAAAAAAAAAAATCGAAGCATAGACATCGATGTCTAAAAAACATCGAAGCCGACATCGGTGTTAAACATCGATGTTTTTAGTCCGATACATCGATGTTTTTTCAACATAATAAACGGAGATAAAAGACGAGCGAAGGAACCCCTCCTTCGCATATCATCTGTAAAATATTATTATGTTCGTTGTAGCTATTCTGTAGGACAGCCAAAAACGAAATTAGCATTTTGCCGCTTTTCGATCGGCGCCGTTGTTGTTGCAGTAGTTTGTCCGTTTTTCGCTCGTCTTCGATCTTCCTTCAAGTGAACACAAATAATGGCCGTTAACGTCCGGTAGTGTAATTCGCGTAGTTCTTTCGTCTCAAACTAGCGTTTAGTTATTCATCGATCAAGCGCCGCCGGTTCTTTTTCCGCGATGTCGTTGGACGATTATTTCAAATTGGAGAAAATAGGCGAAGGAACGTACGGCGTTGTATTTAAAGCGAAAGACAAGAAAACCGGTCAACTTGTGGCGATCAAAAAGGTCCGCATGGACGTCGAAGATGAAGGTATTCCGGCGACTTCGTTGCGCGAAATTTCCATACTAAAAGAATTGCAGACGCACCCGAACATCGTCGGGTTGATGAAAGTCATCGACGAAACCGAAGGTCGGCTCTATTTAATTTTCGAATATTTGACCATGGATTTGAAGAAATATCTGGACAGCCTCGAGTCGAGCACGTACTTGGATCAGGCGCAGCTTCAATCGTTCACTTATCAATTATGCCAGGCGATGCTTTTTTGCCACAAGCGGCGAATTATTCACAGGTGCGTATTTGAAATTTCAGCGTTGAAATATATTGATTCGAATAGAGAAATCAATTTGTAATTCCCCCCTGCATTCGTTTCAGGGATCTTAAACCGCAAAACCTGTTGATCACAGGCGATAAAAATTGTATCATCAAAGTTGCCGATTTCGGTCTCGGACGCACGATTGGAATCCCTGTTCGAGTTTTCACTCACGAAGTAGTCACTCTTTGGTACAGGGCTCCAGAGGTAAGATTTATAGTACGCCTCCTTATCAAATTTGACGTGTAGGTTTATTCATTTTGATTAGAATACCTATCGCTTGTTTCTTCGCGAAGTATCAAAGCGAATTGCCAACTAAGACAAGATTTTTTAAAAATATTTCTTTCATAAGTACCAAACAAATACGATGAACCAATACAGAACAAAGTAACAAAAAGATCAAATAGAAATAAACACACCTAGAATGCAGAAACTAATTCCCTATGTGGGCCAAGCCCGCGGCAGGGAGATGAGATCCACCTTTTATGATCCTAGATCAATTTTATGGGGAAATCAGAACCACTTTTAGAGTTATTCTTGAATTTTTTGAGTGATTTCTTTGAGGCGCGGAGCTGAGAGGAAGCTTTCAAGAACGGAGTTACCTGTACTCCTTTGCTAGGAACTCTCTTGACTGCCTCAGGAACAGAGCCTAGCCACCCAAAACTAGAATCCTGCTGACTAAGGAGTATCCGACACCAGTATTCTTCGCTTGGTTGTCGTCGCATTTATTGTAGTAGAGGGGTTGTGAGGGGGAGAAAAACCAGGCGACTTATTCTCCAGATTTTTAATGGCTGGCCGAGCACTTTCGCCCATTCGGGCATCTTCAGGGCGACGTGGAACCATGAGGTCCACAGCCAGTATCGTGACCAGTTGTCACAAGTATTGTGACACCAGTACTGTGTGGCGAACGATTTTCTGGCAGCTGCAGCTTTCGGCCTTCCTTGTGAACTGCCAAATATGTTCCCCCCATTGGCGACTGCTCGTCTCTGGCTCTGGTGGTGGGGAGAGGTCACAGAGTGCAGCAGACTTGCCGATGGCATAGGATGTTTCTTATGAAGGCTGAAACGATTTTTTCCCTTGGTCACAAATGATCAAGTTTCACTGATTTCATGAAACCAGGCCCAAATCATGAGTTTCTGGCCATACACGTCATCCGTCTGGTGAGGACGTTTTTAGTGCTGCAAGTTCGTCAGGATAAATAAACCTTGCTCCATGAGCGTAAACGCCATCAATCAGTGAATCAATCATATCATCAGTGAATCATCAATCATTTTATCATATCAGCGTGAATCAACAGGAATTGGTCCTTCTGACGTATAAATACAAATTTCCTACAAGTTGGAGAGGCTGGTTAAGGGTTTTTGGTATGGTTGGAGAGGATTGGAGTTGGCTTGATAGAAATAGTCTAATTTTGAGCTGCTGATTTGTTTTGGCTGTTTGAGCTGTACCAACCATCAATAATTTTGACTCCAAAATAAAGAAAATTATATAATAATGGCTCTTACCTTGAATCGGATGGTTGCTCGATAAAAACTAATAATGAAGCCTGAGAAAACAAGTGTCGATTTTGAGATGCTTCTGTTCTTGCACATTGAACCTGTCAAAATTTATACTAAATATGTGAAGAAAAAGTTACTTAGGCGCTTTCTGTCGGCTTTTACGTAATTAACTACAGAATTGTTGAAGGAACGAGCGATTTCATCTGGTTGGGATAAGAGCTGAACGATTTCAGCCAAACGGGGATCATGACGCACGTTTGTACGATCGTAATCCTCAATCACTAATAATTGCCATCATTAAATATATAATATGTGCCATTATTCGAACAATTGTAGTATTTCATTAATACGTCTGTCGTTTTTCGAATGCAGGTTCTTCTAGGAGCTGCCCGATACTGTTTCCCTGTGGACATGTGGTCGATCGCGTGCATTTTCGCCGAAATGGCCACGAAACGGCCTCTGTTCCAGGGGGATTCCGAGATCGATCAGCTGTTCAGGATCTTCCGCGTCCTACGCACGCCGACGGAAGAGATTTGGCCCGGCGTTTGCGATTTGCCCGACTACAAAAGTACTTTTCCCAAATGGAACAATTACACCCTCGAATCTCAGGTGAAAAATATCAACAAACCCGGTCTCGATCTGTTGGGGAAATTGCTCATCTATAATCCAACTAAGAGGTGAGAAATTATCTCTGAATATATCAATTTAAAAAAAAATCTTACCTGTGGCAGGATCGTCAAGATAACCTGGCTCTACAGTTTTGAGTGGTTAGTATTCATCACTCACCTAACTTCGATTTTCCTATGTTTACAAAAATGATAATTCATAGGCGAATGCTTTCAAAATGCGATTCCGATTATGCGCCAACAGTGCACAAAACATCAATGTTTGATAGTGACATTGATGTCGCATTGTCTCATTTTCCACTCTCCTTGGTTTCAATGGCCTAATAACATAATCCTGAAGAGTAGAAGCGGAAGAAATAATTATTACATTTCATTTTCAGGTTGTCCGCGCTTGACGCTGTCGCCCACCCTTATTTCCAGGATATGGATAAAACTAAACTGCCCTTCACCTACGATGAATCAGAATGACAGATTTCTTAATCTTCTGGCCCAACCTCCGTCGAACAAATTCCAATTCCCCCAGTTTTATTCAGGGCCCGGGAAAATGTCAATTTTTGCGTGAAAACGTCAATTTTTATGTGAAAACGTCAATTTTTGCTCGAATTCGTAAATTGCTAGTGTAAATATATCTTATCCTTTTGTCATTCCGTTCCTCATTATAACCTACCTTCTCTTCTGCTGTGAAATTCTTCAAGGTGAAAATCGGATAGAGAAAATTGGTTCTTTTTTTCACAAGTCCTCCTTTTTACACTTAACTTTTTACATTTTTCTTTTTTTTTTTAATTATACCTTTCCAAGTCAGCGCAAATCGGCTTGCACAAGCTAGTTTGCACAAACTGGACTGAACGAATAGTCCGTGTTCAATCGTTCAGTTGTACTTGCACTAATCTGCGGGTCGTTGTTAATTTTTTTTATTCAAAATTTTTTAACCTCAAGAACGGCGATCCACTATACTATTTGGTCGTACGTAAAAATTTGATTTTCACTCTGAAGCAGGGTTCACAGGCATCCATCAAATCCGTTTTGCGGCACTGCGTTCGGCCTTCTGATTGGCAGTCGAAATTTCAAAGTAAGCATGGTTTTTGCCGCAAATGCATCAGATTACTTTCATTAAATATTTTCCCCCGCTGACGGATCAGCTCTCAACTAGCTATTGTTTACAGCAACGATAGATTATTTCCAAAAACTGTCTCTCAGTTATCAGTGGGCGGTTTGCATAGATTATTGTTTATGATCTGCCGCATCCAGGTAGGCAGAGCTTACGAGTCCCCACCATGTTTTGCTGGATTCGATGCTTTCGACTATTGTCTTATAGGTTATGTGAGGATCTAAATTATCTTTGAATAATAACATGCTCATTGTATAGTTAGATTAGAACTGAAATGAATTGAATCTATACGATTTATAATCTGTACAATATAATCTAAGTATTCAGTTCTTTATTGAATTTATGAAATTAATGTAAACATAGAACTGTTCAATGAGGAACAAGTGGTTGGCCAGGAATAAGTTATATTGTATTATATATTGGTTATATTGTGTAATTATCGGTCTAAACAATATCGATGATGAGTTGATAACGGGGTGCAATAAATAAATTAATAGAAGTAAGCCTCCGACGGAGGCCTCTGCTTTAAGCAGAGTTCACAGGCATGCGTTATTGCTATTGCATTCTGATTGGCCAGCTGATAGCATTCCTTTAGTCAATCAAATCCAGAACGCAGCAACGCCTGTGAACCCCGCTTTATAATAGTTTCGTGAGATTCGGTGTTGGTACGAATGCCTTATACTAGGTATTGATTAGCCACACGTAACCGGCGCTAGGCAACACCTGTAAACGGCCAAAACTTCTATCTGCTGACCTGGTTTTTCGAGTTTTTTTTCCACGATGATTATAATTATTCAACCCGTTGGGCAGAGTGATTGTCACGCATTGTAATGAGACGCGCTAATCAAGGTGCAATCGACGGATGAGTGTGCCCAATTTTAATCTCATCAATTTTGAACACCCAACATCGAGGAGATCGTCGTTTATCCTTACTAGCCCCAAATCATTAAGAGCTTGTCAAAAAGCAGGCGTCAAGGTTTGCTTATAATATTTTAGAAATTTGTTTACAATATATAAAAATAATCAATCTCTGCTCAATCAAAAGGTGCTATAACTCGAGAACCATTACTGCTATCGACTTCGAAAAAATTATACAAAATAATAATGCTCCCTCAAAACCTTAAAAAATACCCTTGACATTTAGATAGCGATTCGGCTAATGAATTGAGCCATTGTCAGACCAAGAATGATTTTTTGTGGAAATTTCATGCTATCATAGTTTCCTCATAAATGTTTTGACGGTGGAAGAATTTTTCTTATTGTCGGATTTCACGTAAAAATTCGAGGGGGGTTTGACCACTTTTTTCTTGTTCGATTACAATGGTTTATTGTTGAATAATAAGACAAAAACAGTTTTAATTTAATTGCAATTAATCAAAATAGTCCAATTAAGAAGTGAACGGACATCTTGAATTGCCACAATCGAAGAAAAGGATTATTAAACAGCTGTACAATCATTTGCAGCTTTTTTTAATCCAAACGGACCGTTGAATACTATAAATTCTAACAGCGTATCCGCTTACTTAAATAATCCTTTATTGAGCTACGATTCTCTCATTTTTTCTCTAGCCCGTAGAATTGCTGTACAAAAGCTTGGCCGATGTCAAGAAAGAAGTGGGGAAAGATAAAGCCCAAGAGGTTTACCAGCAATTGGAAAAGGAGCGACAACGTAAATATGCAAATAAATAAATCTGCCCTTTGCTTTACATTAAGCAGCTCTAGTCGCTAATAATCTTCAAGCTTCGATGGTGAATTTTTGCAGAAAAATTGGAGAGATGCAGGAAGATCAGGAACGAATTGTTGATGGAAGGATATCCGCAGCTAAGCCGAAAATCTTCCGTTGGGAAAGAATTTGAAATAAGCGAACGCAGCGGGACACCGGAAGCGAGCTCTCGTGGGAGTAAGTTCTACTGAAAATATAAACAATTCTAAGGGTTTTTCGAATTGCATATTCAGCTTGATTCGAAGGTAAACTGAATTCGAACCTGATCCGTTCTTGTCTCGTGTTGAGAAATAGTAAAATAATCTTCTATGAGACTCAACGAAGTTACAAAGCATACTCGCTCCAGTTTTGACTTCAGCACCTTGAAGATGGTGGCAAAAGGCTTAGCTGGATCCGACAGTACTTTTTAGCAGAGTCTCATGCCTTACTAAAACTTATTTGAGGGAAAAAATAAAATATTATAGTTATAAATTTTTGAAATAAATTATTTGACTATTGTTCCATCGATTGAACGAATAATATTATTGAAAAAGAAGATCCGCCTCGGCAATTCATTGTTGTCATTGATAAGGATAGAGGTCAAAGCAAGGTCAGATAGATAAATACAAGTCAAAACCTCAAAAGGTTTAGGTTTTGATTGCAGTTGCCAAATTTTAATGTTCCTATTAGTTCAGTTAATGTTTTATATGTTTTCGCGTTTTTAATAATAATTATACTGCCTGAATTAAATTTTTTTCAACTATACAACAGATTATGGTTTTCTAACATGTTCGACGATACAAGCTTGACACCATGATGATCTCCAGGCCCTGAGGAAGGAAATAAATGTTTCCGAAAACTCGGCGGAGGAGATATCTGGCTTTGCTTTGACCTCTATCCTGATCAATGAATAATATTATTTATGAAAATTTGTTTTATGAATTTTCCAATAGACCATTGCTGCAATGAGGTACAGATATCTACAGACCGAGAATATTACGTATTTTCTCAGCAGCTTTCCATGTTTTTCAGTTTCCTTTTCTGGCGCTAACTTGTCGATTAAATTATAATTTTCCAACTCGCCCTGTTTACAGCTAGCAACAGCCGAGCACAGCAATCTGCCTTCGTCCCACTTGTTCCAATAGTAAGATACTAATTCGTATTTGATTTTTATCTAATTAGTTCAGTTTCAAAAAATCGAGGAATTGTACTCTGTAAAATTGGAGTAAAAATTGCAAATAAGAATTTCTGTATAGATCGATTTTTTTTATATAATAGATTTTTATTGTTCGAGGATTTGACTAGTTAAGAGTGATTTTTTCTTCTCGGGGTACAATCCCTTGTGTAGTGATTTTGAACCCTAATACGTTTGTTTCATTTTTGAAAAATTTAGATTTTTCAAGTTTACGGTGACTAAGTTAAAGAATGCTCTGAAAAGTGAATCAATATGAGTCAACTGTCGAAGACTGCTAAATCGTCTACGTTCCATTGTAATTTGTCTCCTAAATTTTGAGGGATGTATCGTATAGCTCGTATCATTCCGATGTTTTTCGATAACGATGTTTTCAACCCAAAAGGGACAGTCAATATGAGATTGGTCAATTGGAATTTCACTATGTTCAAGGATACGGAAGCAGCTTTACAGCAGTTGAGGAGTGAAAACAGACGAAGTGACAGTATCGAGGTGAGAAAATATGGATCTTTACAGTGTTGCCAGATCAATATTGCCAATCGTACTATTACGTGTCTTGCTTCTGCGGCTTTTGTCTCCCAGATAGTTGTGAGTTCTTGAGGTTTTTCTCTTCTATTGATTAGATCGAAACTTTTCAAAAGATAGTTTCAACGGGCGATCATTATTTTTTTCCATCTCCTTGTCATCATTTTTGATGCTTAAGAGGTGTCAGGGGGAGAACAACCAGGCGACTCAATCTCTGATTCTTTATTGGCCAGCCCGAGCACTTTCGCTCATTAAGTATCCTCAGGGCCGTGGAGCAATTGGGTCCACAGACGGTGCCAATAAAGAATCAGAGAATGTGTCGCCTGGTTTTTCTACCGCTCACACCTCCTGGATATTATTTTCCCTGTAATATTGACCGTGCTCTTTGTTTGATAGCAACTCTGTGAGTTAGTGGCCCTGGAAAGGGCTGTTGAAATATGCGTGGGTTTCCCACAGGCGATGTGTGATGCGTTTGGCACTGAATCCGGCAAAACTCGGTGGGGACATGTTAGCTCTGCCCATGCTAACCGATATTTTGCTAAGCGGCTGATGAAAAAGTTTTCAGAAATGCTCTCGTTCTCTATCAACGATCGCTAATTATTCAGAGCGAATTCGTCCTAAGTTTTCACATTGTAGTCACCGGTTTAAAAAAAATCGCAACCACCAACCCTTCGTATCGCAACCTCCAGCTAACCGATTAGAAATGTCAGGTGTAAAAATATAGAATATAAAATACCGTCTGCCACTTAGTATCGCAAGTCTGGACAAAATATCGCAACCGCTTGAAGGTGTATCTACAAATTTATCATCCTTGGCAACAGCAAGAATAGCACGACAGTGAAGAATTGAGACCTCGTATCTCCATTTTTGACAAAAATGATATTATTGTTTCTATGAGGCAAGTTCCTTGGTTTTTACCGATTTTAGCGCTCATTTGGTCGGTTTTTGAATCATTTCGGCTCAAAACTTCAATTTTTGATACCTTGTATCCCGCAATTCAGAAATATTATTTAGAAATAATGCAATTTTCTTGCTCTCACTAAAGTAGGCAAAATGGAGATACGAGGTCTCAATTCTTCACCGCCAATTAGGGAAATATTCTTTGGAAAATAAATTCTAATTAATTGTTCCCCTTTTTTCATAAATCAAAAAAATAGAGGTCAACTCCACTAACAAGAGCTTTTATAATTTTTGGCATCATAATCGCGCTTCTGCAATTTTTCGTCTCTCTTGTAAAATTTACAAAATGTCCCTTACGACATTCTGCCTTTCATGGGACGAATGGCCTTCCATCCTTCATAATAATTCTGAGCTCTGTTTCTTAGGCCCAAACCGTTTTATTGTTTGACTCATTTTTTTCACAACACGCAGAAATTGTACGTAACATGTCAATGGTTTTGCAGCAAATTACCCCGCTGTTGCCGGCACTCACAAACTCTAAAGTCAACCCATTCATCGGGGATGAAACTCGAATAAAACCAGAGGAAAAGGTGAGTGTTAATCATAATATTTCACCGATAAACATCCGACACCTTCTGAAATTCGATTTTTCCAGCCTGCAAGTTCAAAATCATCGTTGAGCAGAAGCGGAAGAAACAAAAAGAAATCCAACAGAAGCCATTCTCTTCCATCGAGATCCGAAACGCCGAAAGAAACGAGTCGCCCATCTAAAACGGTGAGTTGTGCAAGGCCTTATTGAGACTCTTGGGAAATATGAGACCGTTTTGAGTTGTTCCCTTATTCCTCGAGGGATGGGAAATTATCTCTTCAACACCACAAGGGCATTGCTACTTATTGAAACTGCACTACTCGTATTGGCACCATTGGTCAACATATATACACCAGATTTCAACACGAAGACGTTTTTGATTCAACAGACAAGTAATCCGTCCAGGAAGGCGTCTTCTTTGGGTAGCTATGTAGGAAGTGCTTTGAACGGATTCGGTCAAAAGAAGAACACTCCAGATCGATCCAGGGTAAATATAGATTTAATACCTACCAATTGGAATCCAGCATATCTCGAAACCTTTCTTATGTGTTACGGTGATTATTGTAGCACGAGGAGAAACCCAAAAGTAACCGGAATAGGGTTGGCGTGGGAAAGTTGTAGGGAGGAGGGGGATTTCAGTAGTGTGGTGAATGGCAACATTGACGAATCAGTGTGCAAAGTTTCATCGCGGTGGGTGCAACGGTTCGTCTGTGAAAATTTTTTCAGCGGACCTCTATCGTTGAGTACTTTAACGGAAAAAGTGAACAATAGTCCGACTCCAAATTTTAGGCTTTTTTATTACAAAACTTCAAACTTGAATTGAATTTTCATAAGCCAATTGTGAAAACGAGTGAAAAAAACCTCAGTGTTATTCATGACATCGTACATCTGGCGTTGCGACCGGAGTTTCCTCTACTCATCCTTTTTCCATTTCTGCAAAAAAAAAGTGTGATGCCGACAGCCGAGAGCAACGCACTGAAATTTAGTTTCCTGTAGACGGCCACGGAAAGTCTTGCGATGCTCACTACAATCTATGGGGATGCTGGAACGGGGAAAACACAGGTTTACAAGTCGTTTTCTCGTTTCAAAAAAGGTGAAATGACGATTGAAGACCAAACTCGTTTGGGAAAGCCATGAAAGTCTCTTCAATTCAAGAGATGTTGGGCACGCTGCATTTGTTCCTCCTGGTCAAACAGTGAACCATAAGGTAGGTTCTGAAGAGGCTGAGGGAGAAGATTCGGTGAAAAAGGGTGGACCTTTGGCGCACAGTAGTAGTTCTTCTATTACGACAACCCACGTGCCGACATTGCGCTCTCGGTGAGGCAGTTTTTCACGAAAAATGGCGTGACCCCGATTGTTCATCCCCCCTACTCACCGGAATGTCCTGGAGCTCAGAGCAATGATGAGTCGCCTGGTTTTTCTCCCCCTCACAACCTCTCTACTACAAGGGAATTCCGGTTACTTTTGGGTCCCCCTCGAACATTCAACTGACAAAAAAATTAGTCCAAGAACCTGGCAGTATAATATTAGGTAATAACTCCAATGAAACCATAGGAAATCGAGAGATTATTGTTTTAAATAGCAAGGTGTTTGGTGATGATTCTTGCCGGGTAATATTTTTCCAGAGCGTTCTGAGCCATAATGAAATGCCGCTGATTGAAAGGAAAATCGACAACCGCGTCTCGTCCGAGGATGTGAACAATAACCGATATAAATCTCAACCGCTAATGGTGAGACTCGTAAAACGTTTTCTCTTCAAAAATTGAATTAGCGTTGAGTTGAAAAAGTTGATGATTTCAGAGGCCCACATCTGCGAGGCGGATAAGGAACGCCGAAAAAAAGAAAATTCACGACTGCAGGAAAATGTATGAGAAAATTCTTGCCCAGTATAAGGATCCAGAATATTGCCTGTTGAAGTATAGGCAAATAATTGGCAACAGGTAAATCGCTGAAAGAGGATAATTTTGAAACGTACGAATAATGTAATCCAAAGGAATGGTAGACAAACCCAACGATTGTTTCTCTATGACATTTTTTCATCTAAATTCTTTGCTAATAGATACACAATAACGGCGCGGATGTGTTTTACCATGTAGGCATGATTGGAACTGCAAGAATAATTTCTTTTTTTGTAGGTTTTGTAGCGGCTCTCAATTAATTCTAATTTGTATACCTATGAGTCAATTCTTTCATCATAGATTATACCGAGTCCTCCCTCTTTCAGAAAATCTTTCTACATTTTTAAATCTGATCGTTTTCAATTTATCATTCAACTAGGGGCTGAGCGCCCCTGGTGCCTTTGCTGCCCAACTCTCTGTTGGAAGGCTTAGCCCCCTATGCCCCTTGGAGGGCGCATTTTCTAACCTCTCAAAACGTGATGTTTGACGTTTCAAAGCATGTAGAATCCGTTTTCCAATTGAAAAAATTCTCTTTTCCACCGTCAACACTTTTCTAACGAAACTCGAAGAGCTAAATTCTTAAAACTTTCACCAAAAATCAATCTTGGCCTGACAATTCTTGAACCAAATCGCTAGCTCAATTTTAAGGGCATTTTTGGGGGGTTCTAAAGGGGAGAAAATTCGTATTTTTGGATCCATAAAAAATATATCAACATTTTTCAAACGAAACTCGAAGAGCTAAATTCTTAAAACTTTCACCAAAAATCAATCTTGGCCTGACAATTCTTGAACCAAATCGCTAGCTCAATTTTAAGGGCATTTTTGGGGGGTTCTAAAGGGGAGAAAATTCGTATTTTTGGATCCATAAAAAATATATATATCCTAAAAAATCTCCTGCTTATCGTGAAACTATAACAACACGTATTTTCAGCGTCGAAAGAGAACTGAGAGAACAGGAAGTTAAAAACGTACAAAGAAGAATCGAAGAAGGTTATGAAATGTGGCAGGATAAAGTGTTAATGCTTCAGTGGTTGGACAGCGAGCGCGCCGATGAACAAGTGACCGCTCGAGTGGCGACGCAAATTGAAAAAATGAAACAAAAACAGAGGAACAAGGAAATCGTTCACGCTATCAATTTGAACAAGTAAGTGTTACGTTTCGATTTGAATACAACTTGGAAAAATAGAATACTGTACACATTCGGAATAGAATACATTCGGTCACTGTATTTCTCTAACGTTAAACATTAGCAGCATTAAAAAATTGGGAACGAAAACTGGCCAAAAACTGGCCTCGTTTTGACACTTGATAAATTCATATACTACTTACAGAATGACAGACGTCAGTTGAGTCTTTTTCATAAATTGCACATCAAATTCTCACATTTTAATTAATTATGACCAGGCTGTTAGCTGCGAGTACCCATCACAAAAGAGCTAACTTTTCAACGTTCATGGAATGTAATTTAATTTATATTACCATGAAAACAAGTTCCTAGTCAATTAAAAAATTCATAGCAAAATTTTTTGCAATTTAAAAAAAAAACAAATATTTTTTCCAAAAATAAAAATTAATTAGAAAATTATCTAAGTTTGAAGAAGGTTGAGCACATAAAGGAAGTACCCCTTTTTGGCCTTTCTAATCATGCAAAACTAAAATTTCCTATAAAACACGACGAACGAAAAATCGATCGACTAAAATTGAATTTTGTTCGCAGGGTAAAAGAGGAAGACGACATACGAGCGGAAATCCTGAGGCGCGAGATGGCAAAGAAAGAGAGGAAAATTCAAGTTTTGCACGAAGAAAAAGAAAGAGTAATTTCCGAATCTAAGAGCAGGGCATTGGCCGTTTCCGAGCTCAAAGAACAAATACGGTAAGAATGAAACGAAAGTAGGAATTTTGATGAGGTAAATAGCCTAGCTGACAATGGATTAAAAAGGAATCGATTTCACTAAATTGACTAGCCAATGAAATCTGAATGTTGTCGCAGCTGAATTCTGACACAACTAGCTGAATGTTGTCGCAGCTGAATTCTGACACAACTAGCAGTTCTCGTATTTAACTGTAAAATAAATTGTACAGCAACGATGATAAATTTCAGGAATATAATGACTCCGGAGACGTTTGACCAAAAAGCAAGCAAATGCGGCCGGATCAAAAGCGCCGTACGGGTATTTTATCCGCCCCAGATGTGTCCTAACATAATGCAGCAGTCGCACATCAGTCTAGGTTAAGTTAAATTTGATTGAGAGTAATATTAAATAAATGTTATAGGATTCCAGTTTTTCCACCTTAAACTCACTTTCATGTGGAGTAATTGGAAGTATCGGAATAATTAAAAGCTTCCTTCAGAGGCTCAGGAGAAATTCTCGGACGAATTTCTCTCTTAGTGTTGATGACGCTTATCTTCTAACTGAGTGCAATGCCCAGTCTTGAACGGATTTGCGGAGACTGCTCAAATAATATAAAATTAGGTCCTTACCAAATCACTTTAATGGTGGCGAGCACCATGAACAAGATGGTTATTATAGAGTAAGGTACTGATGCTCTCAGGACGGGGATTTTTCTCAAGTTGACAACACTGGGTTGTAGGGAGGGATCTCCTGAAGAAAATGAAAAATTAAACTTCGTTTGCACAAAAACTCCAGTGCTAGTGAGCGTTCCTGTGAACAATGTCAATTAAAAATCCCGCGAAGTGCGCACTGTCATCCGTTTCTTTGTTGCAGAAGGAAAAACGCCTTTTGAAATTTTTGTATATTAAACAAACTGATGTTTACACGTGGAGCCGTGAATCAGTTCATGATGACCACAATGCATCCCGTGCAGTGGGAAACTGACCAACCTGTCAGATCGCAATAGCTAGCAAGAAAATCAAAGCAGCTTTTTCGAGTTGGTCACGAGCCATTCCCTTTGTAAGCAATTGTCTCCCATTCATGACTCACATTTAACAAATTGTTGTTTTGTCGCATCGATCATTCTTCGTTGTTGAGATTAAGGGGGAGAAAAACATGGCGACTTGTTCTCCTGTTTTATATTATCAGTTTGCCAAGCACTTTCACCCATTCGGGCATCATCTGGGCTTCGGAGTACCATTACAAGGTGATGATGCGTGGATACCTTGTAATGGTACTACGAAGCCCTGATGATGCCCGAATGGGCGAAAGTGCTTGGCAAGCTGATAATAAAAAACAGGAGAACAAGTCGCCATGTTTTTCTCCCACTCAATCTCAACAACGAAGAAATTATTATTGTTTATGACTGATAAAAATTATTCAAGTCGGCCAAAAACCGCTAGAGAACACAGGCTCAAATAATGATGAATAACCACACAGATTACCAAAGTCATCAGTTTATTATCATGGAGAAATAAAACAGCGCTCTTCAGATAATATTACAACGGGTAAATATATTAGTTCGGCTCGAATTTCTATTTGACGAAATTCGCTGCATCTAGAGCCCCGGCTGAAAAGTACTATTTCATGGACGACAATTTTTACACATACAAAAGCTCTAAAATACGATAATTGAGAAAATAACTTGCGTAGATATCGAGGGATGAACAGGTGACTGGTAGTCTCCACTTAACACTTGATACGTGACGATATGCAACTTCAATTGACACCTGGACACCCTCGAACAATTAATTTTGTACAAAGGTGAAAATTTCGTACAAAGAAAACGAATCGCAATTCATTTCAGCTCGCTTGTTACACGCTTACAACTAAAAACAGTCTTCCTAGATGCTCGGAAGGTGAAATTAACTATGGTAGGATATAAAGTTCCAGGTGAGTGTGAGAGAAATATTAATTTTTCTTGGTTGAGTCGTCGCATTTCTCATTGTACTGGGTTGGTGAGGGGGAGAAGAACCAGGCGACATATTCTCCAATTTTTTATTTTTTGGCCGAGTACTTTCGCCCCTTCGGGCATCCTCAGGGCGATGTGGAACCATAGGCCATGGGCTGTGGTAACCTATCGTTCCACAGTGCCCTGAGGATGCCCAAAGGGGAGAAAGTACTCGGCCAAAAAATAAAAAATTGGAGATTATGTTGCCTGGTTCTTCTCCCCCTCACCAACCCAGTACAATGAGAAATATTAAGTACCCTCTTTTTGAATCCTGAGCCCTTGTTTGGCGGCAAGCGAACAAGTCCACGAGATTGAAAGTTAGACTACACATGAAACAATTAGACGATTTTCTCCAAAATTCGAACACTAATTTAAGATGCAGGATTTTTTATTGTTCTGTTGTTCCAACTTATGCGGCAGTATTCAGTTCCTTCAGCTCCCCAAACAACTTTTAGAAGGAAAACAACCTTGTATCTCTTGACATTTGAATTTTTAGACCCCTATAATTTCAAAATCAAAATAGGAGAATATATACCTAGAAACGATTGGCATCAATTACCTGGCCAACCTGGTTTAGTTCCACCTTCAGCCATGATAAACAGTAAGAGTGGATTTATAATGATTTATCAACTAGAAGCAGCTCAGGCAAAGCAAAGGCTAAGATACTCATTACATTAAGAAAAAAAGTTACACGAACAATTGAACTGAAACGAATTGCGATCGCTCGACTTGGCTAAAGACTCTGGAAAAAGACAACTCTGCATGGACACAAGCGAATTGAATTAGCTGAATAAATCTAGCCGCAAAAAAAAATGAAGGCACTATGAATCTTAATAAAGGTAACCCGTTCAGAAAGACGATATCGATAGAAAAACAATGTCTGTCAAATTTTCGCATCTTCCAGAGTAGCGTTTTATCCTTTCCAATACGGCCACAGAAGAAATTATTCGTGATAAGATTCACATGCCGGAATCAAGCTCACAATTCAGTAATGGAAAAAAACACACGCACGCATTGCAGTGACACGACGTACAATCTAATGTTAGGAAACTCGACTACGAAACAAAAACTCAACCAACGATTGCATCGATAACGACAAGGCAACGACTTTGATATCAGCGAAACGCAAGTATTTTGATCCCTTATTTCCCGCAGAAGATAATTCGCCAGAACTCATTATTGGAATGGAAAAAGCATTTCCAGCGTTCGATCGAAATTGAATTACGTTCGTTCGCCGAAACTTATGCGTTGTTTTTCAGTATTTAGCGGATAAATTAATCGACAATAGCAACGAAGCAGTCAACATGTAAAATTCGATGGAATGTCAAGTGGAATAAATTTAAATTACAATCAAAATGTAATCAGGTTTGGAGTAGCCTTCGACTGATCCGTTCGAGATGAAAATATCACCAAACAGTTTCCCCGTTATTTCTCCCTCTAATAAGGCTACGAATGGCTAGATTAAAAAATTCAACCGCACCAGTTTCAATTTTACATTTTTCTGGTAGGACATGGAATAAATCGATACGAGGCCAGCCAAAGAGATCGAACTTGAGTGAGGTCTGGAAATCATTGTGTTGAAGCAGTTTTATGCTTTTGTCCAATTTGCAAAGTGACAGGTGCGTTGAATTTTAGTTGAGTAACTGCAATCAGCAGTTCGCCGACTGAGGCTTTTCACATTTATCAGGGAGCGACCGAAACAGTACCAAATGAACAAATGTGAGCCGATGCAGTCAGTCAGCATGAACGAACCCGGTGGAAACCAGACCTTCAACACGAATAGTCAGAGCATTATATTAATTTAGCTCGCCTCAACCTAATTAATCGGTTCCTGGAATTTCTCAGTACAGCATCAATCTTTTAAATTCATATTCTTCAAGTGGGATCTGTCTTATACAGTCGAATATAAGAAGACGAAAATTGAATCGCTATCATTGCTATGCGACTCTTAAGTATTATTGTTATCGTATACAGACCATTTTCAACATTTAGGCCTAAAACCACCACTCAACGAGGGCGATACAATGTAGACGCGCTTAAAACAAAGTTCAACAAAAACGAAAATTACGTGAATAACAGAAAGTTTTATAGGAGCAGTCCATTGGAAGCTATTGTACCAATATTTACACCTGGGGGGGGGGGGGGGAGTTCTACCGCGACTTGAAAATCGGCGTCAAATATTTTCAGCTGCCGATAAGTTCCTCTTTGAAATTTAGGGATAAGCAATAATAAACAAGAATTTATATTGTAGTTTTGGGTTGAGACATGAAAAGCGGCCTTTCGTAAAAATGAAGTTCACTAATTCATGTAATACCAGCTTCACAAGGACCTCAGCCAACACATGAGTAGTGTGAATACCAACCACTTCTTCGACCACCTTAATAATCTATAAATAGGAGCAGGTCGAGAGCAAGAGCAGAAACGAGACGTTCTTGGTTTCATAAAAACATTTGGCCTTCTAGCACTTTTTCTCAGGAAGGTTAGAAAATTCGTCTGCCATAATTACAAGAACAAAGAATACAATCAAACCGAGAGTGTCTGATTTCTGCTCTTGCCCTTGAACCTTTGCTGACCATCACGATACAACGTAAACCTATAAATACGTTCTATTTCTGAGTAGTCTGGAGATAGAACCAACATAGCCGCCTGTCACGAAGAAACAGAACTGAATTTCGATGAGCAATGTTTGTATAGAAATCTTCTAAGATATCTCTGTATTCCTTCTACAAAGGTAGCCAATTCAAATCTGTTCTGGTAGCTATATACGTTTTATTCTTCCTTTGGAAGTTTCTAATCTTGCTTTGAATAGCGATTTTATAAATTGGTTTCACTTAAATTTTAAGCGTGTTATACAGTTGGCTCCTGATCATTGCATCAAGTTTGTCCTGTACTTGGTCCATTTTATATTATTGCAGATGAACGGTGAATATTTTTGCCTCTATTAAGATAGAAAACTGGGCACAACAAGATTGGAGTTGTGGTACCTGGTTTTCTCTTCAGACTCTGCCCTTTTTCTATGCCTCACCATCGTTATTCTTTTGGGGAATGGCAGAAAAATGCACATTTTTTAATCCACACTTCAACCCAAAATGATGCAACAAGAAGGATTAATATTTTTCGTACAAAATTTGAACGTACAAAGGTTTAATAATTCAAAACATACAATTATAGCGTGATTATAGAAAATGCTGTGGAAAATTTGAAACACGTACAAAGGCATTTGCGTTAAGAAATTAAAAAAAAAAACGAGCTAAACGCATTAACCTAACTACTAGCAGAGAAAAAAAAAAAAAAAAAAAAAAACTTGAAAAACTGTGAATTCACATAATGCGGCACAGCTGATTCCAAAAATACACGAGGACTGCTCCTATTAATTTTTTCCAAACGGATAGCTCAAAAACTTAAGTAGACTTTAAGAGACACATCTCACTCATTCACAAGAACATTCACTTCTCACTGGATTCCGATAATTTGCCGGATATTTATATTCCGACAAAATCTTTCGAATCAGAACGCGCATAAACGATTGCCATTCGGACAGTTATATTTCGTACTCGAGCACATCCCCAGATTAATATGTCCTTCAAAATTCACAATTGCTACCTAGTATTGAATATCGTTAGAACAATCCAAACTTAACGGTTGAAGAATTTAGCGAAACCCACTTCATCATAGGAGATCTTGGGTTCGGTTCATTCCAACGAGGAGATTGAACAAAAAATTATACAAGCTCCACCGCGTGATAATGTGTGTTATATCAAAAATACTGCCACAGCAGTAAGCTGACCGGATAAGCGACGGCTTCCTCTCGTTGCCTGATGACGCCGAATTATGAAATGATGGCCCGGAGATAGGAATCGCATTAGATTTGAGGGAGAACTATTACCTCACTTTAGTCCAAGGACCTTTTCGCACGTTTAATTGGTTTTAGCTTTGGTCGAGTTGTTTGTGGAGTTGGTTGATGCATCCGTCAAGTCATCGCTCGATGAACTCCTTATATCACCCTCCATCTGAAAGTCATGAGAATGTAATAATTTGACCTAGACGGTAAAAATCGAGCATTGATCATTTAAAAAAAGGAAAAATAAAAGTACATTGAGAACAGGAAGACTATCTCGATGGAAAGGAAAATTCTAACCTGGCCAGACATGAGAGCGATGTATGCGATTTTGAGAATAAGATGCGTCCAGAAGAGATGTAGGCACAGAAGAAGGAGGAGAAGTCCGTTGAAAATATAATACGCCGGGAACATCGTGTTGACGATTCGTGGTGCTTTAACAGTCGTGCTGCGGAATTAAATTCAATTTTTAAGACTATTATGGTGCGCTTTGCTATTCCAGAAGCGCTGAGCGATGGAGAACAGTTGCGTTTCTACTGATCTTATCATTTTGAACACATGTAAGAAAAAAGTACATAGTTCACCCAAAGATAGATTTTCGTATTTACAATGGTAGATTCTTACCTGTAGATAATCCAAACCGGGAAGATCCCGATTCGCGTAATCAGCCAGAGCAACGTGAATAGGCCGAAAATACAATCGCAAATTTTTTGGTATTTAGCATACTTGGCCATTTTTGCAGCCTGCAACAGCACAGAGAATTAATTATTCCAATCAGCGAGAAAAAAAATTAGGAAACCTACTTTCGATACGAACTATCCGAAGAAAAATAGCGCATTCTTCACATATCAAAAGCTCACAAAAAGGAAAATAAATCAAATGCCTGTATTGGACTCGTGTTCATCAGATTTAGTTCAGCCAAGATCATGACAGTCTACGCATACGGTAATACCAACCTCTAAAAATATATCGGCGCAATCGTGGACTAAAAGGACTAATGTGCCGACTCTGCAGAGATTGCAGACCCAAGAGAAAGCCATCAAGGCGATAGTCGCATTATGGTGGATGAACATTTGCCAGAAATCCTTACGTTTCACGTCTCTGAACTGGGAAACGGTCAGCGACCAATAAAACGACAGCGAAATCATATAGTACCACCAGACATCGTTGTCAATGCTCTGAAAAAGTGAAAGAATGAATTATTTTTTGCTCTGTAAAATAGTTCATAGTTTCTTGCAGAATTGAATGTTGACAATTTGTCAAGCAAACACAAGATAACAGTAGTGCGTTTAAAACCGATTTATTCAAAAGCAAAATATAGTACAATATAGTTCTCTTTATATTATATTAATATGTAAGTCACTCGAATAATTCATCTCGCGTTTCATCCATTATTAGCAATATTTTTTCGAATCTAAACATTTGTTGTAAAATGCCTGATCGATAATGTAATCTTCTCATGGCCAACTTGGAAAGCAGCGCAATCTCTTTCGTAAATCAGCTGGCGGAGGAAAACGAAACTATAATAGCATCCGTTCTCTATGATTTTAAGAGAAGATTACAACTACAAATGACAGTGTCGTTTGTCCCGTGATGAACCGAAGTTGTCGAAAAATGTTGCATTTCCGAATCAGAAAAATCGACGATTCAAGTCGTCCTCAATTTAAATAGATTCCAAAGCTAAAATTCAATGTTGATGGGCAAAATATTGCGTCAGCAACTGGTATTTTTTTTAGCACCCAACGTTTTTACTTCAAATGGAGAAAATGAAAAGAAACATTTTCATAGAAAATATTGGAAATAAAATGTCAAAATATATAAGAAAAACAATCGTTCAAAAAATATTTACAGACCTGTTGTACCAATTCGAATTTGTCTAGTAGTGTACAGTGTGAAATTCATTTTTAGCCAGCTAAGTTGCTTATGATTTCAACCTATTTTGGAAAACCATTTTAGACAGTCTGCGAATATTCAGATGATTCACCAACACTAAACTTTGACTCAGCAGTATTTTATTTGAGAAAAAAACATCCCAGGCTGCATTTAGTGAAACTATGGCGTTTCACTGTGATTAAGTTAAGCTCTCAGCACTTGAAATGTTCATGAATATGTACAATTGGCACAGAACGCACAAAGAGAAACAATGGGCTATTATCTACCTCGCCTCGGCCTCAATTAACAGAATAATTCAATATAAGCTCACTTGATGAGGATAGTTCGTCCAACATTCATCAATGTTCCACAACCAAGCTTTGTCCCAAAGGCACCAGAGACCAAATATGAAAGAAAACGTGTAGTATGTGCATCTCCACCTGATGATGAGAAAAGGACAAAATAAAGAGCCAAATAAAATCGGCAATTATCATTGCAAAGCAAAACTCGACAAAAATGGCACTAAACTATGCCCAATAAATTTTAATTTTTAATTTAATTTAATTTATTTTAATTTTACTGACTAAAAAAAGTAAGCGATTTAAACTGACCCGTTTTCGCAGAATTTCACAAGCGTAGATGGCTTGCCTTGGGCCCGCCGCAACCGAAGCCACCGTTCAACTTGTCGTTTGGTCAAATTGATCTGTTTTGCTATGTGCAACACTTCTTTGTTGCTCATTTTGTTATTGGCGACGTACGCCTTTTCCAAAAGATCATCGTATTGCGGAGGCCTCCTCAGTTTTGAACTTCGGATTCCCAAAGATACACCTAACGGGCTGTACACGTACCTGCAAAATAATAGTTATTAGGTTTAGAGTCAGAAACAACATCCCATGGCAACCAATTAACATTATTGAAGGGGACAACGATAAGGTGACTCGTTCTCCATTATTCTTTCATCTTGCCAAGCACTTTTTCCACATCAGACATCGTCAGATAATAAGTAGCATGAAGATCTCTATGTTGCCATGAAGGTGCAAAATGAGCGAAAGCGCTCAACGAGATAAACATATGCGGAAGACGCTCATCTTTGCTTTCTTGTTTACAGCTCCAGAATAGGAGAAACTAGGGCCTGACCATCATGTACAAGGTGCCGAGTACTCTGGTGGCACTTGATGACACTATCTAATGTTGGTGCCTCAATCTCCCCCTTTTTCACAACCTCATATCCGAAATTGTGAGGTTGAGGTGGAGACAAAAAACGCGACCAGTTCTCCTTATCATCTATATTGATTTGAGCGCTTTCGCCCTCACGGGCCTCTTCAGGATACATCTTAGAAATTAGTGTGCCAAGTCTTTTTAAAAAAGGGGGTCGCCTGTTCAAGACGAACCCTCTTCACGGGCGACCCCCTTTTTTAAAAGACTTGACACACTAATTTCTAAGATGTTTCCTTAAGAGGCCCGTGAGGGCGAAAGCGCTCGAATCAATATAGATGATAAGGAGAACTGGTCGCGTTTTTTGTCTCCACCTCAACCTCACAATTATGTATCAGCGACAACAACCAATGAACCTCATATCCCTTTATCGATCTTGTGTCGTTGCCTACATGAAAATCACATTGGCTAGAACCTTCCACAATCATTGGAAAAAATACTTAGAGCATGTTATTAGTCATAGAGACAAATGAGATATTCTAGAATATCTCCGCTTATCTACGATGCATAAACAGGCGATTAATAGAAAATTGGGGGAAAACATCGCATATCGGTCCAACTGGAAAGTAGATTAGAATCGGACTGATAAATACCCGAACAAGATAACGGTAGCAGAACACTACCAAACGAAGATCAACAATATAAGAGAATTACTGCCAATCGAACCGTAGACCTTCTGTCCAGTAGTCCGCGACGCTGCCGCAGCGTACAAATGTTTCTCTATCAAATTGTAATTATTTATGTACGCCTGCTATCGATGCAGTTGCATCAAATAAATACATTGTTGATTGAGTAGTAAGCTGTGCTATAATAGAAAATTCTTTCCATTTCAGGCGATTTAAATAGAAAACACATCATACTGTAAGCAGTTGTCAACTATTCAGCTCAAACATGATTTGACAAGGTCGGTCAACAATCAATACCACAAATAAAACTCAGAATACAAAGGAAATACGATTCAAGGAATTGTTTAGCATTATGATTTGTAAGCCTTTGGATTTCTTTGGCAAACAAAAGTAATTTCATCGTTGGACGCAGCGAAAATTGTCAAATAACCTAACGTGGTTCTATTATATTTTTTTAAAATCTTTATCCCTGACAATAGTCCCAAGCTATAACGATTTTCCGGCCCATGAGCAACTAAATCAACTTTCCTCCTCTCAAAAGTAATCTATTGAAATTCCATAGTTTTTGCAAGCGATTCTCAAGTCTAACAGTGATTCATCATGCAATTGGGTGTGATTTTTCGCTCGCTGTTCAGTCATCCGATAAAACTACACTTATTTATTGAACTAAAGAATCGTAGACTATTCGCATAATGGGGAAGTTCGAAGGCTGTCAAGGTTGTTTCGTTCATTGAGGGAAAATTCAAGCCGCTTGAGTTATGTAACGAAGACCTTGCCGTTAAGTCAGCAAGCCACTAATCTGAACTGGCTTCGTTCTTGAAACGAACGATGGAAACAATCAAGGGAAATTAGGAAAAAACTGATAGATTCAACGGCCTCAGCGGTCATTTATTTATTTTTATTATTATTATTATTATTATTATTTTATTTTTATTTTTTTGAGGGAGAGAACGGAACACAATTTTTTACCGACTTGAAACGTAATAGGAAAGTAGGGAAGTTCAAGTAATTGGCACAATAAAGGCCTAATAAGCGACAAAATTAACTCCGGCAAAAAAGAACTAGAACTAGAACTTCAAATTTAGAACTAGCTTCATTTCTGTCATGCGGAATAAATATACAACTATTCTTTAGTCATTGATGCCTGGGCACTAATAATTTTTTGTGCAATCGAACGAAATGCATAGTTCTGTTTTATCTTGAATTTTTTTCAAATTTAATTTTACTAGTGAGATTATTTTGTGATGAACAGATAGCTCAGTTTTAGCGGGCTCTTCGAAGTTATGTAAGGGAATCAAAAGATCAACTATTAGTTTACTTTTTCACTACGATATTCGAGATTTTCACAGAACAGATATCCCTGAATTTCAGAAATGGCGCCACTGAAGGTTGGCCTGATAGTGAAGTGTCATCTATTTTGAGTGTGTGGTGCAATGATTCATAAATTATCTATGAGAAGAGCTAGATAAAGACCCAAATGATAAGTAAACAAGATTTTACTGTTGAGTAGGTTTGGACGGAATACTTCATTTCAAAACACTAGGCGAACCATTATTGTATTTATTTTCCGAGATAAACTAGAGATAATTTCGATAGCAATTTTTTTGGCACTATCGGGCCCGTACTATCCAACTTGCGGCTAATTAGCAAGAAGTGACGGTTGCAAGTTTACACAGTCGACTTACATCTCGAGAAAATATCGTAGGGCGAGCATCCCAAGAGCCATCGGAAGCGGGTAATAAAGATGCGTGTGATCCGTGTACTGAATTTTCTCGTTCGGCACCAAATCGGCCCATGTGACGTTGGGCGGTAACCAAACTTTAGGGGTCCAAAAGCAATCCAATAAGTATCGGATGACGGCCATTGCACCGGGGATTGCTAAGAAACGACCGCCGAAACCGTCGGAAATCGATAAAACTGAGCTGTCAAAGGAAAACTACGCTCTGACTGGCCGGTGAATCAGAAATTCGATGTCGGCTCGGCACACGATCGCGACGATAACAATCTTAACGCACACATCAAGATCAACTACTAACGAAAACTAATGACTTCCACTGAAAACTTGAGTCGATGTTAGCGGTGTTAAGTATCGATAGTTTTTTAAAATCTGTATTTTACGACTATCGATAGTTGTATAGTTAATTAAACTATTTCTTTTTATACTTGGAATAGTATTTTAGCGAGGTTGTAGAAATAAAAATCGCTTTTGAATTTTTTTACTCTAAACTGTATGTTATTTGGCTTGGGAAGGTCGCTGACGTAATTTATAATCTCCGAAGCGTCATCTTAATCTAAAGAACTATTTCTATGTTGTGGCTCACTTTGGTTTTCTAGAACTAAAACGAGCAACGGGCGAAGTTTTCTAACAAAGTGCAGTCGGCGAGACGACAATCGTTCGGACGATTGTACTATCGATTATTGAACTATCGATGCCTCATAATATCGATATTTTAATATTACCACACCACCCGCATCAAACGCATGTCTGGCTCAACGGTAGGAGTTCTCCCTTTCTCTATGGGTAGGAGTAGGGCCTGGGTTCCTTGCTCTTCTACTGGGTAATGAGTAAACTACTTAAAACTTACAAGTTGTAGAATATAATCACACTATTGTTAAACGCTAAATTCTTGGGACGCGGTAAATCCAATTTTTTATGAAAAAGGTCAAAAGACATCTAGGTACAACTGACAACGAATGATTCTCCCCTATCTCTATGATAGTCCGAACTCCGAAGTTGGCACCACTGTGAAGCACCTGTGTTTCGTGTTTGTGTTTGTCCCTTTCTCTATGGTCGAGAGTATAGTTCATTTTTATTAGTTCCTGGTTCAGTGATCATTCATTCACCTCTTGATCTTTATTTTAACAAATTATTTGATAAATCTGGCAATGTATGTCTGCTTCACTCTTACAACTAACTAGAATATTTATTTTGAATGAAAAATATGTATCTGCCTTGATGTATTAATTATAAAATACGTGCTTTTACAGGAATATCAATCGATTCTCCGATGCGGAAGTTGCTTGTGCCAAGAATCCAAGATGTGGTCATTGCTGTGAAATGAGGTAGGTACTCTTTAATATATTTTTTTATAGTTTTAGTTTGGTTGTAGTGTATACTTCTGTAGGTATTGCTCTCATTTTTTCCCTCTCAATTTTGGGTTATCAGCAGGTTATTCTGTAGTTTTTGTACCATAAACTATTAAATGAGTGGCATGGTTGCCATTATTTATGATTTCTGCGTCTGTCTGTGCGTGTGTCTATCTCCTTGACATAGATCTCATCGATACCGCGTCAACATGCTATTCCGCATTGAATAATTATCAGTTGTTCAAAATTTGATTCGTCCAGGTTCTTCTAGAAAATTATACGTTTGGAAGCAGCTCCAAATGAATGCTCAGGTAGCAGTACTCGTGTGCGCCTTTGCTTCGCCGGCAGTGAAATACATAGTCATGGCCCCGATCACTCTGTCGATTGTGATTCAGATCTATGAAGCTGCTGATTGTGTGGAACCGATGGAGATTGAAGTGCCACCAGTGATTCAGGTGCCTGATCAACAACTGTTTCTCGACCCTGTTATTGACATTATAGTTGATTCTGTTCCCGTCGGATGGTATCGTTATTGCCCGCCAAAAGTCGGTGTAGCACCGTGCGAACTATTTATCCCGGAGGATGATTATGTTTTGAAAATCTCTGACGGGGTCTTTTGCCCGCCTGTAGGTTTTTGCATTAATGTTGCAAGCATTCATGAGGATCAACTGATCACCGATTTTGTTCAACAATTCGTATATGGCTTCACCGAAGATTGGAGAGTCTGCGGTTATTACACACATTTCCACTGCGGTACTGTTGGCTCGAATTTTTCAAGGATTCTTCCGAGCGGAATATTTTTCCCAGAGTCGGAGCTGCCTGACTCCATTAACGCTGTCAATGTGACAATGCTCTCGTACAAGGTGAGGGTTGACAAAACGATGCTTGGAGGAATGGAAGATTGTAAAGCTAAGAGTCACGTCGTACCTGTGATTGTTCCGCCTCGTTTTAGATGTCCATTGGTGAGTAGGAAATATTGGTTCATGTTAACATTGGTAATGTTGATGCTCTTAGCAATACTGTATGAACTCGCTCTCGCCGTTTGGTTGTTAATCATAACTATTCGAAGACAAGATCGTTTGATCCTGTGGGGATATTTTCAGTTTACGGTGTGTTTACTATTTTTCACCCTTACATTAATGTCCGCCACATTGTTGGCGGGCCGTTATATTCCGCTTAAAAATGTACGCTTGTGGTTCATCTTATACTGCGTCGTAGTGGTGCTGTCCACGATAAATTCGTTTGGTATCGCTGCCTGGGTGAAAACGCATATCCACTCTGCGAGTTGAAACCTAATCGTGTCAAGAGGAAATTGAAAAATGCTATTCGATCCAATATCACTGAGCGTTCACTTGAATATCCTCTGGTCGAAATTTGTGTATAACTCACTTCTGCTGGCAAACTGTCTTGTTCGGACAGGTTAGATTATTCATGCGACCGAAAATATCACCTTTTGTCGATCATCACTTGTTCGCCGTTTGATTTTATCTCAGGAGGAAGTTAGCAATTGTCTGAATACAATGTTTTCTAGACTTGGAATTGAAACCTCCCAACGTGAGGAAGAGTTTGATGAATTTTTCCTGTACACTGAGTAACTTGGACAAAAATACGTAACTGAAGTATAACTTGCGGAAGAGTTGACTGCCCACGTCGGATTTCACGGCAACTTCGTAGATCATGATTCTACCGATGGCAACGAATAAAAAAATGTTTGGCTTAATTTGATTTTGATTGAAGGGAAAAGTTTCACGTCTTAGAAGTCAGTGGACAAGCAGAAAATCTGGGTATTTATGGAGCAGTATAACACGTGTAAATCTGTTATCCTTGCTCAATTATTCATAACGAGCTTATGTCGACATTATAATATGATTATACGGTTATATCCTTAGCATAATTTGGGCTATGCTCTACCGTTGTGTACGTTTTATGAATACTGAAGCTCCTGGCAGACTCCGGCTTCTCAGTTGATATGGAAATTCCCTCGCGAGTCACTAAGTTCAACGAATTTGCCATGATTTGGTGACTAGATTCAATCAATCACCTCATGATGGCCTCTTTATGGCAGCTCTCTTTATGATTTGTTAGTGGGGTGAAAGCAATACCCTGTGAGAATTTCGTTGCGAAACAATAATTTTTTGATAACTGTGTCTTGATAGTTCGTTGAGATAATGGCAGTTCTGTTCACCTAAAAAAGTGGCCATTATCAGTTCGGTCTCCAGTCTAGGCGATCATCAGGATTCCTTCAGTTCAAGTTAGTCACTCAAACAGTCGATTTCTATGGCCATAGAAAACTTTTATTTTTCTATATTTTTTCTCTTTTCTACTTTTTTTTCTGGCAGCCCTATTTGGCTTGATTTTTTTAAGCGGCTGGAGGCTTACATAGATCATCAGTGTTCTATAATCTTTCGTCCCTTTACATCCATTGAAAAGCCATGTTATCTGATGCGATGTCTTAGCTAGGTACAGTTGCTTATAGAGTCGGTGATGTTGGTACGCGGTAAATGTAAATACAATAAGTTTCCAGTAAATCTTCCAATTATTAGTTCAAAATTGACCTAATCCTGTTCTGTGGCACAGCCGCCACAACAATGTATTTTTCTTCCGTGATTCTTGTGATTGCAATGGCAGCTATCCCGGCTTTGAAAATCGTATTGATTACTGCTGGCAGTTCACTTATTTTGGGATCAATTATTCGTGGAACACAAAAGTCATCTGATTGCAGCGTTGATACAGCGATTTCACCACCGATTCCGCTTCAGCCAGCTGAAGGACAACGAATGGCGAGCCAAACCCTCGATGCATTTCTAGATGTTGTGGCCGGTTCTGCTTCCACTTGGTTCAGTTATTGCCCTGATGTATCTGGCGCGCTTCCTTGCGAATCACTGGCGAACTTAACAGCTTTGCCTTCAGTGTCAGATGCAATACTATGTCCTCTTGTCGGCCATTGCGTGAAAATCAGTAGCGTTCACGAAGGTTCGCCGTTCACGAAATTCCTGAACCATTTGGTTTATAGTTCCGATGAGCAATGGATGTTTTGTGCTTACGAAGATGACAATTTTTTTTGCGATGATAGCGAGTCGTCTTTTTCACACTCTAGTTTTAGAGGAGTATTGTACCCTACATCAGACACCGTTGATTTGTACAATTCGAAGGACGCTGTCATCGCCGAAGTTCTTGAAATGAGGTTCCCTAGAAAAGAGAATGCTTCTGAATCGAGTCAACGAAAAAAACGTACAGCCGAGAGCGAATCCGGCTCTTCCAATGATAGAAACTGCACGACGAACAGAAAGATATATTGGTTCATGCTATCAGTATTGGTATTCACCTTTCTCGCATTGATATATGAAATTCTCATCGCCGTTTGGTTCGTCATTATTCGCTTTCGAAAACAACAAGAAAATTACCAACGATGGACAATTTTTCAGTTGGTTGCAGCGTTCACTAATTTCAACCTCGTAATAATCTTCGCTACAATGTCTGTAAGCGGATTCGTAGAAGAAGGAAAAATAGTGTCGTGGTTCACAGCATTCAGCTTTATGATGGCAGTATCGACTTTGAGCTCACTTTGGCTCGCTTTGTTTGATAAACATAAAAAGCCAACCGCACCTGTAGCTGAATAATCAGATCAAACAGAAAAATCAGCGTCCAAGAAAGTGCAATATTAATGCTATGTAACATACGTTCATAGCTGCCCTTCGAGACTATTGAAAGCAGCACGTTCAGTTCAATTGGGCCCTTCAAGCGATCGTGGGCCGGGTCGATTTCCCGATGAACAATTTTCATGAGCCTAAAACAACTGAAATATGAATTTCTCATAAAAAATCCGTTCCTCTTCATTTAACTATCAATCTTCTCCCTACTTTGAAAACACTTCTACCTGGCCTGCTTTGAGGGTGATCCAACTTGTTTGAAGCTGTTCTCCTCTTGATTTGTCCTGGGTATCTTCCATGGCAGCCATAGCACTATAGCTGCCGTGGAAAAGGCAGGAAGGCTAAGGAACCAGTTGATTTCTATCAAAAGGCAGCCAAACTTCAAGAAAAAAGTAAAGATTTCTTCAAAAAAAATACCAAAAAAAAAAAAAAAAAATGCCAGTTATTAAAATTAAACCACCTAGATATTTCTTCCTTCTAAATCAGAAAAAAGTCCCCTAGATCTAGAGGAAATCCCTGACTTGGCAACACTGAATGCGAGGTAGCAGTGTAGCCAACTGTTGAAATTAAGCTATTACAAATTTTTTAAATATTTTTAAGTAATATAGTTTCTCTCACTCACCAGTAGACCTATCCAGGATTATTTTCATTGTGTGCGTAGTGTACTGTGTATTTTACTTTCTTGTTTGTTAAAATGGACCCAACGAAGCAACTCTGGACTTGCCAATTCCTTACTACCATTTTGTCGTAACCTCCTTTCCTCGTTCGGTAACTCAAACTATGTGTAGAGACACATATTTGTACAAAATGAAACACTGAACGCAGCTATGTTATTAATCTATTGTTCATTTAGATGATACAGTGGCTGCAACTGGTTCTTCATTAGGATTATCTTTCAATCTCTGCTGGGCGAGGTGTTTTTTGATTTTGACAATTTCATATGCAATGATCGAAGTCAGCAGCAGCAGTGCAGTGAAATCAATAGCCAGCCAAATGAAGTCGTCCTTTGAAAAACTTCCTGTAACCATGGTAACACCATGGGCAAGGGTTAGGGCGTAGAGCAAGCTGAGTAACACTAAGAGAACCTTCAATAACGTCACTCGACAACCTTTCGATCGTAAATACACCCACAGTAAATAAAGTTGGGAAGCTATTATTAAACAGGATAAAATGTATCTGGAGTACGCCAACGGCTTCAAGAACCAGCTGTGTGCCACTCTTAGTGCCGGGAGATCATCTTTATTTTCACTGCTGAGAATCTTCTTCCTACGACGTCGCACGTTAGGATGTTTCAACTGTGTCACTGAAATGATGACTCCGAATTTTGGCTGGTTCTTAGACTCTGGATCAGTTGGGACCATTAATCCTGACACTGAATTTCGCATTCCCAAAGATCCAATTGTAACACGTACTCCATAATAGGCGAAGGCCCATTCATTTATTTCATCAGTTGTTGTCATTACATCAATGAACGAGCCCAACCTTTCGTCTTCATTTGCTGCACGAACGTAGAGGCAGCTTCCCGATTTTGGGCATAAATATCCCTCCTTAGAACTTTTGGCAAACGTTCGACTTCCTTTCTCCAGAAGGGACAGACAACTATCTCTCATTAGTCGACGATCGCAAAAATCATAGAAAACTTTTTTGTACAGAATACTGTCGATGAAAGGATCCAAAGTGCCTACAGCGCGTGGAGGTTCTTGCTGTGATGTTCTAGGGAGAGGAGGAGTTGGCAGTATCTCATTATCAGCAAAATGATTTTTGTAGACATCATAAGATGTCATAGCCACAACCGTTGTGAATAGTATGTAGGGTACCGCAGTCCATACAATCATTCTTCCAGCTATTGTACCGGGCAAATTCAAGCACAATGTTGAGTTGTAACCGACAGTGATTTAAATTATAAATTTATGACTAGCAACCGCAATATAACTCGGAGATACAAGTTATAGTAACCTGAGGAAGAATTTTTTAGTTGTGTTTTATTTATTTGGAGCATTAGTTGAATGCCAATCAACCATGCCTAATAATCCACTGTTAGAAATTATTATCCGAATCCATCGGAAAACAGCTGGCGAGTCAGTTGCAGTTCAAGGATAAAATTAATAATTATCCTTATTCTGTGATTCACGATTCCAGCTTATCCCTTCAGAGCTTTTCCCTATTCCTCTTAAGTGATTTCCACACAGCTTGTAAACAAACCCATGAGTACTCCTAATCTTTACGAGTGGCGTGGATTTTAATGTATAAAATATGTTTTCAAGCCGACCTGTCCTAAAGTAGTTCAGGAAAAGCAAGTGATCCGAGCTGCCTAGATCCTGTCCTGGACTTGCTCCAGAATCAGTTTGTAGGAATGTGAATGGACTAGTATTATTTGCGGCTAGTGATTCTGTTGAACTCACAAGACTAACAGGCCCTCCACGTACAAAGTGGGCTAATGATTATAAAATATCACAAAGAAATGTGTCATCATGGGGGACAATTCAATAATACCTGCAAACTGCTTTTAATTTTCTGACAAGATAGTGTAGTAGACAATGGAGAGGGAACCGTCCTGATGCGAGAAAATTTTATCGACTCCTCTCTGCACAAGCACACTAGAACAAGGGAGCGTATATATGCAGACATTCTCTCAGCTTATTTTCATTGCCTACCCCAGCCCTACAGGTGAGCGGATCACCTGGAAAAGGGCAACTGGCTCGCAAGCGCCCTGCCACTACAGCTCTACCAAGAAGACATTAAGCCAACACTGCAATTGGAATCAGTGTTCGGTCTTCCAGGAGGTATCTTCTTGACAAAACAATGGCAACAAGAGCCGTCTTATCCAAGCCTTCTCGTCTCCCTGGACCTTCAATCATGGCTTGAGCACTGTCCTTAACAGGACATCCTCTCCTGCAATATCAACGCCAGACCTTCGCCTCCTTAGGCCAACAGTAGCAAACTTGGTGGCTCGTGCACCGCCAGAGTAGGGCCATCCCAGAGACCCTATACCATTGCTGGTACTTGCACCGTACCAGCGTTCCTAGTACAACGCCGCAAGCGTGTTCAACACAGTGAATTGCTTGTTGTGAACTTAACCTTCAAGGGGTCGTTTATTTACAGTCAAGAGGGTAACCTGACAAAAAGCCCTGGGCTCCAGAACTCATTCTTCAAAGCACAAGTTCTCTCGGATTTTCAGACAAAATCTTAACGCAGAAAAACAGATATGAATTCAAACTATTGTTCATTTAGATGGTAATGCGGGTGGTTCTTCATTTGGAGTATCCTTCAATCCCTCCTGAGCCAGGTCTTTTTTGATTTTGAAAATTTCATAAACAATGAACGATGTCAGTAGCAGCAGTACGGTAAAATCAATTGCCAGCCAAATGAAGTCGTCCTTTGAAAAACTTCCTGTAACCATGGTAACACCATGGGCAAGGGTTAGGGCGTAGAGCAAGCTGAGTAACACTAAGAGAATCTTCAATAACGTCACTCGACAACCTTTCGATCGTAAATACACCCACAGTAAATAAAGTTGGGAAGCTATTATTAAACAGGATAAAATGTATCTGGAGTACGCCAACGGCTTCAAGAACCAGCTGTGTGCCACTCTTAGTGCCGGGAGATCATCTTTATTTTCATTGCTGAGAATCTTCTTCCTACGACGTCGCACGTTAGGATGTTTCAACTGTGTCACTGAAATGATGACTCCGAATTTTGGCTGGTTCTTAGACTCTGGATCAATTGGGACCATTAATCCTGACACTGTATTTCGCGTTCCCAAAGATCCAATTGTATCATGTCCTCCGTAATAGGCGAAGGCCCATTCATTTATTTCATCGGTTGTTGTCATTAGATCAATGAACGAGCCCAACCTTTCGTCTTCATTTGCTGCACGAACGTAGAGGCAGCTTCCCGATTTTGGGCATAAATATCCCTCCTTAGTACTTTTGGCGAACGTTCGACTTCTCTTCACCAGAAGGGACAGACAACTATCTCTCATTAGTCGACGATCGCAAAAATCATAGAAAACTTTTTTGTACAGAATACTGTCGATGAAAGGATCCAAAGTGCCTACAGCGCGTGGAGGTTCTTGCTGTGATGTTCTAGGGAGAGGAGGAGTTGGCAGTATCTCATTATCAGCAAAATGATTTTTGTAGACATCATAAGATGTCATAGCCACAACCGTTGTGAATAGTATGTAGGGTACCGCAGTCCATACAATCATTCTTCCAGCTATTGTACCGGGCAAATTCAAGCACAATGTTGAGTTGTAACCGACAGTGATTTAAATTATAAATTTATGACTAGCAACCGCAATATAACTCGGAGATACAAGTTATAGTAACCTGAGGAAGAATTTTTTAGTTGTGTTTTATTTATTTGGAGCATTATCTGAATGCCAATCAACCATGCCTAGTAATCCACTGTTAGAAATTAAAGAAAGTGATATATTAGCCGAATCCATCGCAAAACAGCTGGCGAGTCAGTTGCAGTTCAAGGATAAAATTAATAATTATCCTTATTCTGTGATTCGCGATTCCAGCTTATCCCTTCAGAGCTTTTCCCTATTCCTCCTAAGTGATTTCCACACAGCTTGTAAACAAACCCATGAGTACTCCTAATCTTTACGAGTGGCGGGGATTTTAATGTATAAAATATGTTTTCAAGCCGACCTGTCCTAAAGTAGCTCAGGAAAAGCAAGTGATCCGAGCTGCCTAGATCCTGTCCTGGACTTTCCCCAGAATCAGTTTGTAGGAATGTGAATGGACTAGTATTATTTGCGGCTAGTGATTCTGTTGAACCCACAAGACTAACAGGCCCTCCACATACAAACTGGGCTAATGATTATAAAATATCACAAAGAAATGTGTCATCAAGGGGGACAATTCAATAATACCTGCAAACTGCTTTTAATTTTCTGACAAGATAGTTGAAAATACCTGTGTAGTAGACAATGGAGAGGGAACCGTCCCGATGCGAGAGTGTTTTATCGACTCCTCTCTGCACAAGCACACTAGAACAAGGGAGCGTATGTATACAGACATTCTCCCAGCTTATTTTCATTGCCTACCCCAGCCCTACAGGTGAGCGGATCACCTGGAATAGGGCAACCGGCTCACAAGCGCCCTGCCACTACAGCTCTACCAAGAAGACATTAAGCCAACACTGCAATTGGAATCAGTGTTCGGTCTTCCAGGAGGTATCTTCTTGACAAAACAATGGCAACAAGAGCCGTCTTATCCAAGCCTTCTCGTCTCCCTGGACCTTCAATCTTGGCTTGAGCACTGTCCTTAACAGGACATCCTCTCCTGCAATATCAACGCCAGACCTTCGCCTCCTTAGGCCAACAGTAGCAAACTTGGTGGCTCGTGCACCGCCAGAGTAGGGCCATCCCAGAGACCCTATACCATTGCTGGTACTTGCGCCGTACCAGCGTTCCTAGTACAACGCCGCAAGCGCGTTCAACACAGTGAATTGCTTGTTGTGAACTTACCCTTCAAGGGGTCGTTTATTTACAGTCAAGAGGGTAACCTGACGAAAAGCCCTGGGCTCCAGAACTCATTCTTCAAAGCACAAGTTCTCTCGGATTTTCAGACAAAATCTTAACGCAGAAAAACAGATATGAATTCAAACTATTTCATTTAGATGGTAATGCGGGTGGTTCTTCATTTGGAGTATCCTTCAATCCCTCCTGAGCCAGGTCTTTTTTGATTTTGAAAATTTCATAAACAGTGAACGAAGTCAGTAGCAGCAGTACGGTAAAATCAATTGCCAGCCAAATGAACTTGTCTTTTGGAAAGCTTCCTGCGACCATTGTAACGCCGTGGGCGAGTGTTATGGCATAGAGCAAGCTGACCAACAGTAACAGAATCTTCATTAACGTTCCTCGATGACTTGGCGATCGTAAGTACACCCACAACAAGTAAAGTTGAGAAGCTGTTACTAAAAAGAATAAAATGTATCTGGAATACGCCAGCGGCTTCAAGAACCAGCTGTGTCCCACTCTTTCTGTCGGTGGTTCATCTTTCTTCTCATAGTTGAGAATAATTTTTTTGCGACGATTCAGTCGGGGATGTTTTTTCCTCGTCACTGACACGATGACTCCGGATTTCGGCTCCCTTATAGTGTTCGGGTCCTTTGGGAGAAATAATCCTGACACTGTATTTCGCGCATATATGGATGCAATCTCAAGTACGTCTCCATAATAGTTGTAGGCCCATTCATGAGCACCCTTGGTAATCAACAGATTGATAAAGTCGCCCAGCTTTTCGGTCTCACTTGCTGTACGGACGTGGACGCAACTTCCAGATCTAGGGCATAAATATCCCTCTGAAGAACTCATGGCGAAAGTTGGACTCTCCTTAACCGATCGACAAGCACTTTTCTTCATTCGAAGATCGCAAAAATCGAAGGACAATCTTTGGTACAGTAAACTATCGATGAAAGTATCCAAAGTACCTATGGAGTACGGATCTTGAGTTCGTGGCCTTGTAGGTGGAGGAGGCGTTGATGGTTTTTCAGAGAAATGAGTCTTGTAGAAATCATAAGCTGTAATAGCCAATTCAATTGCTAATATTACGTAGGGTATTACAGCCCATACACCCATCACTTCTGCTTATATATCGAGCGCAATGTTCAGTTGAAACCGACAAATCATTAAATTACAGCCTGTGAATGTACGACTAGCTACCGCAATATTACTCGTAGATACAAGTTATAGTAACCTGAGGACGATATTTTTATTTTTTATAACCGGCTTCAAAAGAAGGAAAGTTGAAAATAATTATTGGACCTCTCTTTCTTCAGTAATGATAAAATTTGGTCGAAAGAATGAGAAAAAGAAGTTTTTCAATGCTCAGTTTAGAGTATTTTGATTTTTTCAAGCCACCAGAATCAATAATTAAACGCTCAAGTCCCGTGGTATCGTTCTGGTGGGTAAATAATTCTAGATTTTTATCGTTGGGGTCACACGTTGAAATGTCATTCCTTCATTTCGCGCTTTTCCCAGGTCTCCTGTGTAAAAAAATGATCAAATTTTCTCACGATTTTTTCCCTTGAATAAAAAAACATTTGAGTGACCAGCACGCAAATTTTAATTTGAGTTGAATTTAGACTCAGCGAGAAAAAAATAGAGTTTTCTTTCTTTCTTTCTACTTTTCTTCTAATACTAAATAAACTTTTGTTATAATTACAATTCGTAGTTCGACTAGTTAGGACTGGTTTTAGGGCTGGTTAGCTATGGTTTAATTGTTACTATAATTGGGTGGTGTTTTCATGGTTTTGTACCATAAAATATTACGTTTTTCAAAAGGCGCAAAGTTGTAGCCGAGATAACATGTCCAACTTTAAGTTTTCCAAGATTTGTATCTTGCACAGTGGATAACTTTATCTAAAATTCGTCAATTCAGATGTTTGAATATACCAAAAGATAGGTAATTTAACTGTCCACAATTTCCCAATGTGATCTACCTATCCATTTTTCAACCGTTTATGCGATATTCAACAATATTGCTGGAATAGACCCGTAAAGATGACATTTTTCAACTTTAAACATTCTTTTCACCAATTTAGTGCAAAAGAAACAAAGAATGAAGCGTATATTGTTGGTATACACATCATAAACTATCACTATGCTGAATTTGAGCGAAATCGGAATCAAAAAATTTTTCACAAAAAATCCAAGGGGTACCCCTGCGATTTTCTTTAACCGATCAGTTAACGATTTTTTACTCGTCTCTCAATAGAGATAAAAATCTGAAATTTTCAGGAAAGTTGTATCTTATCAAGATGTATTTTTGTGATTTTTTTTATTTCTCGGAAAAATCCGCAAGTGGTCCAAAAAAATCGGTTTTTAAAAGCTCGAAAATCTACCTTTAACCGTGCTTTTCGGGGTCAAAATTCATTTGAATCGATTGTTTTATTATGCAGGAGTCTTCATTTGAACGTCTTACACATGAGCATAGCAAAAAAATTGGAGAAAAAAATTTAAACAGCGCCACAGAAATTATTTTCCGTAAATCGTGTTTTTCACCGGCCGTTATTTCGAGCTCCGCTGGCATCGGGAATTAAACTTCTGTTTTTAAGCGATTTTGAAAGCTATTCTTATATGAAATTTAACGCTGGATCCGAATTTGACGTCAAAACGACGGAAATTTAACGACAACTACCAGTTTTCGCCAGTTTTAGTACAACACTGTTTTTCAACTTTGATAATTTATTGCAAATACTTGCAGGGCTGTTCAATATTATTTTATTAGGTACTCATTCTATAGGAAATTAGACGTAGAATTCGAATTTCATGGTGGGTTTTTTCCTTCTTGCGGTCAGCTCTTGTAAGTTCGATTGGATTACTTTTTTTAGTGTTTGAAAGGGTTAGAATTCGGGTAGGGTCCATAATTTTTTTTTAAACGAATCCATCCAGTTGAGGCTCCAGATCCGGAACGTGATTTTTGCGAAAATAGCAATTTTTGACTTGGCAAGCTTACAACTTCTAGAATAATTGCAAGATTGTTTTGTTTTTGGACAGAATTTTGTTATAATTTATTATTATTTGTTATTATGTTTGTTATATTTAGTGTTATTTATTTTTGTTCGGTATTCTGATATGGTATGTAAAGGGGAAATCTTTTCAAAATCACGTTTTCGGAATATTTTGGTTGTAGTAAAAAAAAAGAAAACGACATAAGCATTTTCGTTGGAAGATTTGAATGCAGCATTAAATATTCAACAAATAGCTTGGTTTTGACGTCCGAATAATTTCATTATTAAGCACTAAAGTTTGGTGAATTTCTGAATTTTGTTCGGACTTTATAATTTTGAGTAATTGCGGATAGGCTTGAGAATAGAATAATATCATATTATAATAATACAATATAAGATATTAATAATATAATATAATAATAATATAACTATTATCACTTGAGAGAATAAAAAACAAGTAGATTTGTGCATTTTAATCTCCAACAATGGCGAAATAAGTTATTTGCGTTTTTGAAAGTATGGTCAATTCAAAGGTGGATCAATGGGACTCATGTCAATATACGAGTTGTAAAGTAGTCCTTGAAATACCTATGTAATTACTGTGAATTCGGGACATTTTTGTAATGTTTTCCTTTTCATTTTTTCTCTCTCTTTTTAATAGACTAAAAGTCTTGAAGTCGCTTTTATTTTCAATTTGAAAAAAATATTTAGAGCATCGTGTGAATGCGAATAGTCTACAGTAAGCAATAAAATTTGTATGAATCAAACGAGGTCACTTGAGATCAGGATTTTTACATTTCATTCGAATTGAATATTCATCTGAATTGAACCAGATATCTTGATGAGGATAGCTATGATTGTAAAGCCTCATACATTACTCCCTTCTAGTATCGACAGCCTACATTTAAATAAGTAAAATAAAAAATAAAATTATTAATAAATAATTAAAATTAATTAAAAAATAATTAAAAATAATTTGGTATTAAAAAATACCGTTATTGCTGGGACTATCTTAGTATAATATATAAATATCTACTCGCAAAATACGGAATTACGGTAGTTTCTGCATCGATACGATAATTTATACACGGATACGATAATTTGTACCGACTGGTACGATAATAAATTTTGCCAGTTGTGGCAACACTGTCTGACTCCAGGTTGTTCAGTTTCAGATTTTCAGTCTAGTGTCAGGTGTTATGTGTCGTGTGTCGGAAATTCACGACGAGATATTCGTGATGTGATGTGTTCGAGTGTCGGAATCGTCCCGATTTGTTCACAATTGATTCCAGCGGTCGAGTCGGTGATTGAGCTTTAAAATATCAACTGCTGCGTACGTAAGTGACAGTATCAATATTTCATTTCTGTACATCGTTGGTCGTGACAGGGCGTCCCGTGTCATAATATCAACAGGTTAATCGTGCGAGTCGTCGCTATCTATTCGTACTAAAATACCGCGTCAAGTTTCTATTTCAATTTTCGTTTTTGACAATCTTTCCTAACAATCTACTGGTGTTCAGATGTTTCGCTCGGTATGTCGATTCGATTATGACAACCGTAACCTTCGCAAATCTTCCAAGAGGGAGTGAGGGAGTTTATGGGGTAGGCAAGCATGTGTGTCCGATGTTGCCCCACGAGAAAATCAGGTTGGGCCGCATAATCTGTTTCGACACAACACTGGTCCAGGGTCCAGTCTCTTGTTTTTCTCGTTAGTAGTTTTGTATCTCAGAGAAGAAATCACCTGCTAATGGTGTTGTTAAGCTAATTAGCTGAGCTCAAACGAATGCCCGTTCACGTTCTTACGATTTCGACGATATTCCTTAGGAATGTGAGCCATCAACCTGGGAATCGTCAATACTTATAGATATTTTCGACCGTCGAACACCAAGAATAAAACCTAGTTACCTTGGAACAGGAGACAAATCTTCGATTTTGATTGGAAAAATATTATTTCCTCAGTCAATGACCTATTTGGTTTATTATTCAATGATAGTCCATTTTAATCGCCAAAAAAATAATTTGTAACCCCCACTAAATATGATGTTTCTCGTTTCAAGGCATTAAGACTCCGAAATCCAGTTGAAAATTTTCAGCTAAAAAAAGCTCTATTTATTTAACTGAAAGTTGAACTTTTCAGCTGATTGTAATTCGACATTTCTATTAAAAGATGTACGTTTTTAAGCTGAAATTTCACGTTATAAAACTGAGTTTTCGTGCTTGTAACTTATTAATTTTCGTTTTTCGACTGAAATTCGACTTTTTTCAAATAGAATTCGACTTTTCAGCCTTTTTTTTTCTTATAAATTGACATTTGTGGTCTACAACTTGTCGTTTCAAACCGAACTTTGGTTTATTCCTAGAAAATTGCCCTTCTTCTACCTAAAATTGCTAATAATTGGCTTTATTCAATTGATAGCTTTTTCAACCATAGGCGACATGTTTCTACTGTGATGTTTTTAACCGTAAATCAACGGCTCTCGAATGTTTTGTAATTTGGACGTTCCAAAGTTTCCCGAACTTTTTTTCGACGTCGGTCAGTTTTCCAATTTGTGAAAATCTCCCGAATTTCAAGAATTTAGCTTTTATAGTTTGTCAGTAAAGTGTTGACGGATATTCACGATTTATTGGTTTCTCGAATTATGCCAAATTTCGGGAAATCTCGCAAATTCTGGACGAAAGCTGCGATAGCTCGATAACCAATAAAGCTATCGACTCCGCGATGGTCTCATTCGATGCAGCGTCCAAAAATGTATAGGTTTTTTTTTTTTTCAGAAAAACGTTGGTAAATGCGGATTTTCTCCTCTTCAAATACCTCATTAAAATTGAAGTAACGTTTTGGTTAATTGCACCATTGTCAATCCAAGAAATATTTTTGGTGAAAATTTCAAGAATTTTGTTGTTAATATTATTATACAGTTATACATTCGAAGGAATATTAAACCGCTTTTTTCCATTTACTAGCGTTTAATTCATTCGTATGGGATCGCAACGTAAATCGAAAAATGATCATACCGTTTTACGGGCCGTTTGGCTCAAATTACTATCGCATGGGTCGCATCACGTCACTCCGACTCTGACCTTATTCACCTTCTTTGGCTCTAAAATCGCTTCATAATTTTACCACGCGGGCCGTCCGGGCGCACGAAATAGGCGAAGGCAATTCCGCGTATGTCTACCTGGACTTGGCCAAACAGGTGGAACGTGTGGTAGGGGATCCGTTAACCGCAAGAGCGTCCTCTGCCAAGGTTCGGCAGTTATGTCTTCGCCGAGTCTTGACCTCAAATCGGACTGGTACAGTTGGACCCGTTCAATCGCTGGGTACCAATTACTTAGCGGTTTTTTACACTCGACAAATCTTGATAATCGCCGATGGGTTGGTTTGGAAAAAATTCGCTTTTCAATATTCTCCCCGGTTTGTGGGATTTCATTTGAAATAATGGAAATCGTTGACTCGAGACGGTTTTATTGGTTTTTTTTTTTTTTTTTTTTAATATATTAAATTTTAAATTTATTAAAATTAAATTTAAAAATATTAAATTATAATATTAAATTAAAATTAAATATATTAAAATTAAATTTTAAATATAATTAGGTATTGCTCAAGAAGACAATTTTTTAAACCCGCTTCAAAATTTGAGGTTTTATTTTTCAAAGCATGTAGAATCCGAATATGTAATAACAAAAATTCTGTGTGTGTTCGCCGTCAACACTTTTCTGACGGAACTATAAAAGCTAAATTCTTGAAATTTTCACCAAAAAATCTTGCCCAAACAATGGGTCAATTCTTCAGCCAAATCGCTACCTCAATTTAATGGGTATTTTTGAGGAGGAGAAAATTCGTACTTTCCGACGTTTCTATGGATTTTTGGACTCTGAATCGAATGAGACCATCGCGGGGTCGATAGCTTTATTGGTTCTCGAGTTATCGCAGCTTTTGTGTCGAATTTGGGAGATTTTCTGAAATTTGACATGACGGTATAACTCGAGAGTTCTTGGAGCTATAAAAATCGTTCTATATTCGTTGGAATGGTCGTCAAACACTTAACTGTACCGTTAGGCGAAAAATTATGTACAGTTGGTATTAATAATTTGTTGAAGGTATTTGAAGAAGTCTTTGTAACACATAAAACTTCTTGATTGATTCTTGAGTTGAAGCTGTTTTCAAAGCGATTGCAGCCTGGGAGAATAGTTATGAGATAACTGGGCACAGAAGTAACTTCAACCAGCCTTGTTTAATTTTAATATTGCTTTTAAGATTCAATATCTTACTACTTAAAAAATACATTGATCGCTTCAAGCTTAGAATTTTATAAATACCCTGATTATTATTATTCATTCAATATTTCTTCCATCCATTTTCTAGAGATGGAAGGGCTGGATGAAAAAGATCGAGAGCTGGAAGATTACTGGAATGAGTTTCGCGTTCTTCAAGAATTCAGACCTTCGTCAAGGGATGGAGAAGAAGAGGACGCTGCATCGCCATCTGGCGTCGGTATGTTGATCGTAACATTATCATTTTATTTTTATTTTATTTATTCATCTTCTACAGAAAGAGAGAATCTATTTCCAACTTCTACTATTCGGTAGGGGCTCGCGAGAAATAATAAAAAGGTACCTAACCGTTCAGTAAAATATAAATGTGACCCAGATGTGATCTTAGAAATGATCTTGGTTCACTTTATTGGCGCTGAATGGTTTGAAATGGCGTGCTTTACTTTCGAAAGCTAAAAAACTGAGATTTTTTTTTGAGAAATTATGTTTTTTACCGATTTCAATTTTAACCAATTTCAAAAATGAGGTTACTCTTGGTGACTTGTTTTTTTTTTTAAATCTATTATTTTTAAATGGCGCATCCCAAGCAAAAATAAAGAAAACGCGTTCAAAAGACAGATAATCCCGATCCAAAAGCTTTTACCGAATGCGATCAAACGAATGAATCGCCCCGTAATAGAATTTTCGCGAATTTCAGAGTTGAATTAAATTCTAAGTTGAAAAATTTCGTCAAATTCATAATTCGATCAATTTATACGGACTGTGTCTGAAAAAATTTAAAACGGTTGACTACGTATATAGTACGTCTATTTTCAAAGGTGGAAATTCTCTAATTTTCTCACTCATAATAGAACCTGGTGCAATTTCATTCGATCAGCCCACCAGGGAAATCATACATTTTTATACATACAACAAAAACGACTTCACACTGAATCCACTCGATTCACATTCAATTCGATTACGAATTCATCACAAATCTGCGATTTCTTTGCATGGCAAACACTATGGGAATGTTCATTCGTTATAATACAGTTACCGTGGCCTCCTTTGGGAGATTCGAAAGTATCATGTTCAGTGTTGCTGCCGATAAGCTTCTTGCATTTGGACGATGACAAAACAATCGAAAGACATTTGACCCGCTGAGAGCGTCGTTGGGGAAACAAACGCGGAAAATTCAATTTTCCCTTTGTTTTTATCGCTCTCCGTCGATTTTCTCTCTCTTGCATCTGACGTCAGCAGATCCTCTCCTGTCTCCGCTGCTGAGCTCGGAGCTGCAGTGTTAAACGTCCGATATTCCAAAGTGCACCTCCCTCTTCGCATTTTCCCGAGCTGAGTGAGCAACTCGTGCTGACCGAGCTTCGACGTTACAACGCATTTCATTGTTGATTCATTTTGTATGGACGTGTGTTCGTATCGATGCTTTGTGGATCTTCGCTCGAGCATGTTACTCTACGGTAAATGAAATTTATAATCGCTTAGCACTAATGGTAAAAATTGCATGTCACTTTCCATTGATAGCTTCTTGATTGGCATTGAAAGGATGAATTTTTTTGAAGTTGATGCGTTGAAAGTTGGCAACCTGTTCTCCAACATTTTTATTCAATGTTTTATGCAATTAAAAAAAAAAATGTAGTGCACTTTTGCCGCTTTGGGCTTCATCAGGGTTTTAGAATAGTTAGCTATCAGTATCTATGTACCAACGCTTATTTTCTCCAAATTTTTCATTTATGTTTCGGACACTTGCGAATATATTTTTATTCCTTTGACACTTGCGAATATTTTTTTATTCCTTTCCCATTTGCTCGTTTTTTTTTTTTTTTAATTTTTAATTTTTTTTTTTTTAAATCAAAGGACTGTTGAATTAGTGTCCGAAAATCGACTTTGAAAATCGTTGCCAATTGAAAGTTAAAAAATCAACCTTAGTCCGTTTCGATTTTTTTAAATACCTCCATTCAATTAAAATAAAGGTATAAATTTTTTTTAAATAGCATGTTCACATTAATTCGAATAAGTATATTCCTTATTTTTACCCTTTTCGAATTTTATTATTGCGCTATAGCCTTTTGTCGCTTTTATTTCTCCGAGCCATGTAGAGTGCGCTTGCGAAGACTTCGCCTTTTGGAATAATTTTCAAGTATATTTGTGGCGGCTACGTCATATATGATTTATATTTTTTATTGAATATTCCAGATGTTGTCAAATTAGTTTCCGAAAACATTCCGCGTTTCCAAATCTACCTCGAATCCAAAATATGCAATAAGTCTGTGCTTCGATTTCAACTGAAACATTATCATTCATTGACATCATCGATCAACTTCAAATATCAACATAATTCTGTTGCAGAGGATGAATGCAGCGACGAGCGGGAATGGCTAGAAGCTGTCGGTCTAAGCGCAGTCACCGAGCCCGCGTTTTTATCGGGGCGCGAAGTACCCGAAGTCGAGCTTCAGGCTGCTCTTCGTCTTCTAACTGGAGAACAAGTAGCTGCCGTTAGACGACGAGTGGATTCTCTCAACAAGACGGTCCGCCAAAGGGTCGGCCGTCATAGACAACGCAAGGACATCCGGCAAGTAGTCTTCGCCGATTTAGAGGTGAGATGTAGGTCGAATAAGATTGACATTTCTAACCATGATGATGAACTTTTTGCAGTCGATAATCAGGAAGAGGGCCATAAGAATGCTGTTCTTTGGTTATGCTTTTGAAAAATATTTGTTCTCTATCAGGGCCAATAATAAAACAAACTTACATTAACATGCTGGTTCCCAATTATTCTAAATTTGTCCCAAATTGTAAATAAAACCACTCACTTGGAACAGGCTCACGCGGTCAGGAAACTACCACCGTCCGATAATTGTGTTTTTCTCGCATTTTACAATATTAAAAAAAGGTTAGTAAAACGTAGGAAATTTAAGCGTCGTTCAACCATTGTTAGTAATGATAAACCATATTGAACATCCTATTGTCCAAATTATAATGTGTTTTTTGTTTTTTTTAGCTCATGTCAAGTTTTTTTTCTCTATTGAAATTTGAATTTTTTTCAAGTTTCCGCCCAGATTGTTCATTGGAAACGCTTCTGATAATTATAGGTGGTAAAAGTTCGAACTGTGGGTACACGGGAGTGGGCGATCTGGTGGGAGTCCATTCCATGTTGAGATCGAGATTGGGCGCCCACAGCTGTTTGAGGTTGAGATGTTGCCGAATACTTTTCTTTGTGCCCGATACTCCAGCTAATTCGGTTCTCCTTTTTATACTCAGTATCATTAAGCCGTCAGTACTTTTTTAACTAAATATTTAACAATTTATTGACTCATATGCAACGAAGAGCAGTATGGTTTGTTTTGCCATCTCTGATAACCTCTACTTAGGAATGCGGTTTGAAGAATCGGGCTCAATTTTCTGAAATATCTTTGAATTCAAACGTAAGTTAGCTTTCTAGTGAAAATTATAACAAGAATTTCGATTTTCTAACTAGTCCATTGACGAATTTTCATTTCCCTGGAGTATTGCTTCATTAATTACGACGTCATCTCTTCGATTTCAGCGGGCGAGCAATGAGTCCCGATCCAGGAGTGCGACGCCGGATTCGCTAGACTCGAATCCGCCAAGTCCATCAAACGAGCAGTTTGCGGCATCTTCTTCTCCTCCAAGCCATGGATTATCATCACCTTACAAGTAAGAAAGTGTCCCTTATGTTTAATTATTTTCCATATTTTATTGCTCTAGAAATCACTTACCCTTAGGGAATGAGAACTCCCCATGGTTCGTACATTTCGAAAAAATTAGTCCCCTTTAAAATAAGAAGAAAGTGAAACTGTGAAAATAATTTATAATAGATAAAGAATCTCAGTGGAGTAACTTCATATTCAATAAAAGTATAGAACGTTTTAAAATTGTAACCTCACAACCGCCTATGAATCAGAAAACACGTCCAGTTGGGAATACTGTGTTCTTAATCTGAATTGAATTCAAATAAATCATCAGTAAGTCAGTTAATCCCTCCAAAACCGCTATCCAGTCTTTTAAAATATTTTCAAACGCCTCCAATCTATTGTATGTATTGAATTTCTATTATTACCTCAGTTTTTCGTTTCTGGATTCTCCATTTTCCACTTCTCTCCCATTGTTCCAGTTTGGCTCCTGGTTCGCAACATAAAAAACGCCACAGTCCAAACTGTACCCCCGTCATTTCACACCATTCGCTGTTCAGGCCGCATCGTCACAGGTCCGGAGGCGACGTCGCTTCTGAAACGGGTCAGTAATTCTACTAATTATTGGAGCGTTTTTGCATGCCACTAACGTCATTCGTTAGTATAAAAAATATCTAGACATATCTATCTGGATCGAGTGGTCCAGATGTTAACCTCATACGTGGCGGGTCCAAATCTCAAGTTATGTCAAGTCGAATGTGAATAATTCACATCTGTTCATCTGTTCATGTTCATAATAATTCATATCTGTAATTATTACAGATATTCGAAAATATTATATCCATCTACAAGCACAGCAATTGAATATTTTTTAGCAATGTTTGTAGAAAATGCTGCTAGGCTCGTTAAAATAAAATTTAAAATATAATCGGGAACAAAATAATGTTCAAATTTCGTTTCATGCATCCTAGGTTTCATCTCCAGAAAATTTTTCGGATGGAAATCTACTATCTACTCCTGTATCATATATTCATACTACTTTCCACAGGTTATTTAGATCAGTTTCAAAATTTTGAACTCTCGCAAGCTTTCTCAAACTCGCTTAGCTGGAATCGTCTACAAGACGGTAAAAATTATCCTATGCTAACCTGTTCAACCGAGTTATCTATTTTTCACTGGTTCTTCAGGCTCCGCTTGTTCCTTATAGAAATTTAGATTTTTTTTTTTATTTTTATTTTTTTTTAATTTTTTTTTTACAACTAATTCTTATTTATTTATTTTCATTTTTAATGTCCTGTTGATGGCTGTGATGCTTGGTTTAGGGCCTGATGAGGGAAACAGTGGTTTCCGAAACGTCGCAAATTAAAAAGATGAATTACTAACGAGGACTTCGTTGTTTTACTGGCCGAATCCCGATCAAACCAAACCAAAAAGAAATTTGATGGTTATACTAGGCTTTGAATATGCCTAATCGGGAGGAAGGTCTCGGAAAAATATTTAAAACTGAGTTTGAGACGTCTCAATTTTTTTGTACCTTCAACCTCACACAACGATAAACAACTGGATATCAAATAATCAGACTCATGCCAACTATAAATAACTTGCTTCCCAATTCACAAACGCGCGCACTTTGAAACCTCTCTATTTTTTCCCAACCCTATATAAAATAACCCTGTATAGTGAAATAGATCAGAAGCAACTCGTTTTAATTATTTTCTAATCTTCATATTTTTTGTTTGCGTAGCTGACGGAATCCGAATGACGGCGTACAATCGGATTGGCAGTGTTCGAGTCCGGTGTGGCAGCGACCCAGTCAGCATAGCTACCTGCAATAGAATGGACGCTGAGAGCCACAACCATCAGTATGTATTTTCATTCCTACAGCTGTGCTTCCTATGTTAAAAAAAAAAAAACGCAAGTCAACTTAATTAACCTCTTATTTTTGAAGTCGGTTAAAATATGATATGATTTATATTATACTTTTTATAGTTCTACTTATTTGACTTTTTTCATCAGTGGTTCTTTTGTGTTGAGAAGCACAATAGTTCTTTCATAGGATTTCAATTTTTGTATTGATATTAAGCCCACAGTATTGTCTTGGTCAGGGATCCTTAGGCAATTGAGTCTACTTCAATGGAAAGAGTTTTTACTTCACAGCGCCAATATTCAGTGTTCCCAACTGCAATAGAGGAGATTGAGGGAAAATTTGTGTGGCTATTTTCCCTTTAACAGTTGGTACATAGTTGTTATGGTGGCCTCATACTTTCTTACTTTTGTGCTCACTAACTGTTGTGTTTTTCGAACCTTGATTCGAATAATTATCAATCCTTCAACTTTATTATATTCCTTTTTTCGGCCGCCCCAATCCTTTTCTCGATTGATATTGGGAAAAATCACGCGACTCATACTTCAATTTACAGTCTGATGGAATGCGTAAATCACAGCAACGAGGCGAGCGATGCCGAATTGCTGAATGTTGGCAGACGGGACAGCGGAGGCAGCTCTCACTCAGATACTATTGGCTTTGGCGAAATGTTGGCTGGCGATCGACTCACTTCATCCAAACTCATGAATGTAAGCCATCAGATGTTCAATATGCTGTATATTCCAATTCGGCTGAAATGCTTGTCAAATTATCGTCGTCATACAGTTTTCTTATTGAAGACGCTTGTGCTGAATTATTCACTATCTAATAATAATTCTACGATTTTATTTACCTTCCAGGATAACTTGGTCTCTGGCTGGGAAGAGAACGGCGGCCGAACTTGGGTGGATTTCCTGGCCGAGGAAGATCTTCAGACTCTGCACCCGCTTGTGTTTCTTGAACTGACCGCTATCATGGACAGCTCAGGCCTTCGTGTTGGAAAAAGCAAACCTTACAAGAGAAAACGAAAAGAAGGTATTTCATTTTACTATCTCTATTTTATCTTCGTTGATCATGGTTAGGCCAGAGTGTAACAAGGTTTAGTTAGATTGACTGTATATACGTTATAGTTGCTAGTGACAGTATATCTGTTCCAAGGTGGTTTGGGAAGATTTAGCTTCATCGAATGGCTGCATAACTTTCAAATAGGTTTTTTAACTCTGGCTTTTTCCTGTTAACTTTTTATTATTTTTCAATCTTTTCTTACAGATGGCAATCTCTTCGGCGTCTCGCTTTCTAGTTTATTGGATAAAGATAGACAAATCGTCTCGGAGAACCACAGAGTGCCTCTAGTCTTTCAAAAAGTGAGTTCAATTTTTTTCTTTTTGTAAAATGAAATCTACGAATGAAATATTACCGGAATTATCTGCTTGGTGTAACATTATGTAAAATAATGTAGAAGTTGCCATAGCTCAGGCTCAGGAACTGCTTTGTATCAGGCCTAGAACCCAGAAATAACCAGTGGAAAATTGAGACATGTCTAAAATTGAACTTTTTGCGTAAGAAGATTTGATCAGTTGAGTTTTTGACATTTTTGTCGTGCTAGACTCGCATTTGATGTTTTTGTCATTTTTGTTAATTCTATTTTTGAATGAAACGGTCTCATAAATCTTACTTCTTGAACAAAATCGCCTTCTCTTCAACTAAGGTGCTTGGGGAGCTTGAAAGAAGGTGTATCTGGGAAGAAGGTCTTTTGCGTTTGGGCGGCAACAGCCAACGGGTCGAAGCTTTGTGCTCCAAATTGGAACAAGAATTCTACAGTCGTCCAGAGGTTGCTGATCATTTGATAGCCACAGCCGCACCTCATGATTTGGCTACGTGTCTTAAAAAACTACTCCGCCAGCTGCCGCAGCCATTGCTCACTAATCAGCTCATCAACACATTCTACCTCGCTCATGGTAATTATAGATTCTACATATTTTTTAGTATTCTTCTGCGTAACCTTCCTAAATGCCGTTCCATTTAAACTTTCCTATTTTCGCATCGATATGATTAAGTAGGTATACCAGTTTTTAAGTTCATTATTCAATAATTGTATGAATTTTGTAATCACTTCAGAAATGAAGGTTTTTTGTTGGAGTTGTATATTTTTTCTCTCTTTCGAAACACCTTAAAATACCTTTAAAATTAAACTCGGTCTGGCTGAAGAGTGGATTATGCAAAAACTTAATCAACCACCAATTTTACCGTCGCGTGGTAATTTTTTGACTATCTCTTTTCTCTTGATGGCCCTTGAAAAATGATTGGGAACCTCATTAGGCATTTTTAGATCGTATTCCTTTATCATTGAATAGATTGCGCTAAATTTATTAAAATTACATCCTCTTGATAATAAATAACCAACAAAAATTCGATTATCGACATTTTTGTCGCTTAAGAGGTTTTACCATAACGCCGTCTATTTTGTGTACCGTTTCAGATCTACCCGAATCTGTCCGAGCGCTGAACCTATTAGTACTTTTGCTGCCTCCCGAACACCGTGCAACATTGCACGCTCTTCTGCTTTTTCTGTCGGCTGTCATTAACAACAGCGTTCAAAACAAAATGTCCGCACAGAACGTCGCTATGATCATGGCTCCTTCTCTATTCCCTCCTGAGTATGTCATCAAGGTTAACCATGCGATGAAAACTATAAGAGAGGTTTTTATCCTTGTGTAATTATGATTTCCTTGACGGTTTGTGATTATAATGTACTTGCAGAGTCCTGGTCGGCAAAGGTGGCCTAAAAGCTGAGCTCGGATTGGCGGTACATTGTTGCTCGCTGACCGAACTAATGATACGTGCTGCTGATCGCCTCTGGCTCGTCCCCGATAATCTCATCGCCCAGCTTCGACGGATAAACGATCACAAAGAGAACAAACCCGTGAGTTCCGATGCTAGCGAGTTTTGTAGACAAACTAAGAATTTATTGAACAGTTATTTAGGATTATTTTTTGACTAATAGATCTACTAGTTTTTGTTTATTAAATGGGGAACCTGCGTAAAAATTCTTTTTTGCCCTAATCGCGTTCGTAGGCTCTGAAAATGATATAATGTTAATTGACAGCTAACGCAAAAAAAATGTAACTGAATAATCATGGCGCTTCCTGCTGTGACGTCACAGAAGGAAGTTATTTGTAATATTATCGTAAAAGAAAATGGTTGACTTATTAGCTACACTTTTCTTGGAGCATATTTATTTTTGAGCTTATATTTATAAATATTATCTCGTATAAACGATTAAATAAGAAACGAAAAACATTAACAGGAATTTTGTTTTTCATTTCCTCAGATTTTGCGTCTGCTGGGTAGGAAGGCTCACGCTGGTCTGCAGAGTGTGGCTCTCGAATGCGACGACTTGATGACCGGCAGCTGCGTACTTCACATAGAAGCCCCTCAATTTCTCTTCACATCATTCCCCATCACATTGGATAAACATACGACAGCGGCTCACGTCGTACTCCGGTAATTTGTTACTATCTCTATCCTAAATCATGGGATAATTTTTCTAGAGAGCCAGCGTCAAAGATATTGATTTTTCTACAGAAGTACGGTATGTGATCCAAACAACTGCAATGCAAAACAAGTATTGTGAAATGGAGCCCATTTTTAAAGCAAGGTGACCCAAATATACGAAAGAGCACAAATGAAATAACTGAAAAGGCGAACTACGTGGAAATACGATGTGTGACACCAATAATAAAAATCAAACAACATTCAGCTGTCATGAAGAAACATCTCAAATCCCCCAGCGTTTAAATATAATCATTTTTGCAGCCTTAAAAAATCAAAATACAGTCAATATGGCAGTTCTGTATGTAACCCACGTGATAAGAATCAGAATTAGTCAATCGCCGTCCCGAACATTGCAAGATCTTGAGCGTTCAAATAATATCGATTTTTAGAGGGTAGAATTATAATTTTTCTCGCGACAGAATAATGTACACAATTTTTCATTATTTAACCAAATAGCACGTTTTTTTGCAATTGCACATCGCGCTTTTCTATTCGAAATTCAATATGAGCCCATTTTTTATGGAATATAAAAAGAAAATTAGATTGGTACACTGCACCAATTTTCCACGTGGAAATCACCTAAGTAGTGTTTCGGGCCAATCGGGAATCTTAGCATTAGTAATAATTATATGTAACAAATTTTAAGCGTTGAATTTTTTTAATATTGAAGGTCGCAGGTTCAGTATTTTATTATTTTGATAACCTAAAAACGCGTCCTGCAATGTCAAAGATACGTGTGAATTACCAGTTACTATCTTGTGCGCCACAAAAAAAGTACAACGCCAATTATTAATTGCGCCGCGTCAGATCTTAAGCGTTTAACGTGTGAAATGGATTTGAAACGAGAAATCATGGCAAATCCTCTTTTCCCTCATGCTTGCGCTCAGTATTTTTGTAAATTCCTTTTGCAGCGTTGTCGAAGCTGCGAGAGAATGTCCGAGAAATACAAAAAGCACTCGAAGAGACGTAAAGTCGCGAGCTCTTTCCGAACTCGCTCCTAACGGGAACCTGTCTTGTTTATTGAGCACCGGCGACTCGGATACAGCTCTGAAGACGCATTTCCTCTACGAGATCGGCGGAAATATTGGTAAGAAAAACAGTTTATCAAAACTAGATTCAACGGTAGAGCTATAGAGACGCTCTTTTATTAAAACTGTTTGATTCCCGACCGCTTTTGCCGTAACCGGCCTACTTAGGAATATTTTTTAGAACCGGGTCTATCTGGACTAGGGACGGTTTAATATCGAGTATCGATACTTTTTTGGTATCTACACCGATACTTTTTTTTCGCTACTGGATACCGATATTTTTGTTTCGATACTTTTCTTTCGATAGATCGGAAGTATCGATATTTTTTGCCGGTATATGTACTTATCATTTGGTACTCTTGAAAGAGCAAAATTCTGCGAATTATTAGAGGACTAAAATAGTTTCTGTCACCCCGCCTGAGATCGATTGAAACGATATATCGCTTCAGTTCTACTCTTTCACCCAATGACGTAGATACTTTGTATAACTTGCAACCTCAATAACCTTCCCATCTTTGTTAGCTTGTTAACTGATAGTTTAGATTTTTAGTTGGTTACTGTGACTACAGTTTTTTTGACATCAGGGTTTTTCTGTCCACAATGCCACTCCCAAGTAGTGTGGAAATACTATCATAAAAAGACTCGTAGGAGGCAAAGTGTCAAAAACAGTTTGCAAAATAATATAATCAGCAGTTCTAACATAGTATTTGGTTAAAAAAATATAATGAAACAAAACTTCTTCAAATAAATCACACAATTAAATAAAAAATGATGATAAAGTAGTTAGGTACAAATCAACGGCAATTTACAATTAATGTTGGACACTCTCTAATCTGGCTTTGAATACGTGCACCGTCTTTGAATCTTCGAATTCATTTTACTTGCTAAATATCGATACTTTTGACCGATATATCGGAGTATCGATACTTTTCTAAATCGGTATCGAAAAATATCGTATCGATACTTTATGATTTAGGAAAAAATATTGATACTTTCGGGTAGAAAGTATAAGGTTTTCTGGACGTTCGTAAGGACTGACCAGGTTCACTGAAGAGGCTGGTCAGAACTTTAACTGAGAGCGTCGCTCTAGCTCCCACTTGCAACTATTAATGATCTAAATCTTCTCGTCCCATTTTTTTTATGTCCAGGAGGTGTGAGAAGAAGATCTAGGCGACTCATTCTCCGATTCTTTTTGGCTGGCTGAGCACTTTAGCCCGTTCGGGCATCCTCAGGGAGACATGGGCGGTGGAACCTTTGGCTCCATGTGGCCCTGAGGATGCCCCAATGGGCGAAAGTGTTCGGCCAGCTAATTAGAGAATGAGTCGCCTGGTTTTTCTACCCCAAACTTCCGAAGAGTAGTTGTTTTTCCAGCAAATGTCCATTTAACAAATAATCTAATCGAATATTATAAATAATTGTCACTTACAGGGGCAAAGAAGGCTCGAGCCAGCTGCACAATTATGGGCCGTTTACCAGAGCAACCCTCGGGCGAAATGGGTGATCCAGTGCGACCATCGCAACGGTGCTAGCCATCGGCTTTTGTACCGCTAATATCAAGCTACCAGTGTTGCCAATTTCTGGTTACCATTTATTTCTCAGCGACTTACTGAGCCTTTCAATACGTGACAACATTTTACCTAATGTTGAAATGAATATGTTGCTCAAGTACGACTGGTGCTAACTTTGTTAACTAATTTCTCGTTGAAAAAATCGAATCTTTCTGTCACCTCTGCTTCACTAGAGGTTCATACAGTTTATCATTGTTATGTTAAGCTCGGCGAATTTCCCATTCCTGAATTCTAAGTGTTGTCTCAACTTGCGATGTATTTTATTGTCGGAAATATCCATAGGCGGATGTTTTTCAACCGAATTAACGAATTTTCTTTTTTCAATAATCAAATTATTTTACTTTCATTAAGAAAACCGTGTACATAGTAGATTTTAATTTCTGTAAATAAACAGAATCGTACCATGTTGGTTTATTATTCAATACTAAACCATTGTAATCGTCCAGGAATTGTTTTTTCTAAATTCCTCAATATTTGATGTTTCAACGTTCCAAGGCATGAATCCGAATATCCAATAAAATTAATTCAGTCGTCAGCCGTCAACACTTTTCTGACAAAACTATCAAAGCTAAATTCTCGACATTTTCAGGAGAAATCAATCTTGGTCTGACGATGGCTCGATTTTATTATTTTTGTGGAGAAAATTCATATTATCCAACGCTTTTCACACAAATGTACATCAGAAAAAGGTGTATTTGGTATCAATTTCTATAGATTTTTGGACACAAAAACAAATGAGACCATCGCTGAATTGATAGGTTTAACGGTCCTCGAGCTATCGCAGCTTCCGCGTAGAATTTTCGAGATTTTCAGAAATTCGGCATGAGAACTCGAGAATTTTTGGAGCTATAAAAATCGTTCTTTACTCGTTGGAATGGCCTTCTAACACTATTTTCGCCTAATATTTAGCTCTTAATTTGGAAATTGAGAAAAATAAAAATTATTAAAATTACCATAGTTGCTCCAGAGTTTTCCTTTATAGTTACCAATCTGTTTTTAGGCGGAAACGTTCACAAATTTTGGGAATAGTTATCACTAATGGATCGTCTTTGAGCATTACTGATGGAAAATAATAAACCACTGTACTATAATTTGCAGCGTTTTTTTAATCGACTTCAAAAGGAGGTTACTCTTAATAATGTTTCGTTCGAAAAATCATGTCTTACCAATATAATAAAAATTCATTCCTCAGGCAGGTTTTTCTCAATTGAACCTTCTACGACTTTTTATTAAATTTATATATGATGGTTTTTGCAGGGTCGACATGCGAACTCTCGCGTTTGTTTCGTGCGTGCGAAATAAGGAGCTGTTCGTACTAATAAATTTTATTTTATTGGCTGATACAACAATCCTGCAAGTTACAATGTCAACAGAAGGAGGTAGCATTATACTTATCGGCGCCTGAAACGCTCACAAGCTATTACACGAAGAGCGTCGTCTATTATCATTGCGTGACGTCATATCTACTGGAATGAGTCACAATTAGCGGAAGTTCGATACAAATACAAGGAATTAACTCGCAATTGATAAACAAAACCTATTATAAAATCTAAATGTAGAGAGGGGAAAAACTAAAATGTTCACATCGTCACTTGATCGAATTTGACGAAAGGATTCTTGATAAAATAAACCGAGACGATTAAATTCGATCGCGGCGATCATCGGTGAACGTTTTGAGCGTTGATATTTTCCCCTCTACCTGATTACTTCACAAGATACAGAATGACCAACCGAGGTTGAAACAAACGTATAAAATTGAACGTTGATCATCTTAAATTGGAAACAAGCCCTCAAACGAGAGAAACCGGTTATTGCGATATTTTAATCCTAATTAGTACGTTGGACTTTATATACAAGTTGTGGCACAATACTATAAATAAATAACACAACGAAACCGAAATAAACCCCGAAGACTAGGCATGTTTTATTGAAACCGCGCTCGGCGATACACGCAAACACCTGATGGGAGTAAATAAAGTACATAGTCGTTGGACATCGGAAATGAGCAAATACGAGACAAGCCGTTATTGAATATCATGGAGGAAAATTATCGCACAAAATATGAAGTCAAAAATATTCGGAGTAATAGAAGCGCTGTAATTCGCTATTGAGGGGGAAAGAGGAGCTTTGAGCCATCAATATACAAACTTTTAATTAATTTTCTTAATGAGAATTGGGTAGAAAGATTAAATTGACGTTCAAGTCTCGAGGGATAGTACCAGGAATTCAAAACTCACTTAAGGTCGACTATTTCACTTCTTAGCCCCCGAGCATAGAGAAAAATCTAACTCAAAGGAAATCCTGGGTTTTATGGTGGCAGCCCTGTTTTCCATAACCTTAAGACGCTGCCTCGCTCAAAGCTCCAAAACGAAAAATCGACAGCTGACTGCGACTCTAGCAAATAAACCTTGGAAGAAAATAGCTGCTAATGGCGCAAATCGATGTTTTCGGGTATTCGTTAGAGAAACGCCTTCACTCGCAGTTTTTGATATTGAATTCATTCTAGAAGGCGACATATATACAGGAGACATATATGTACAAAGGATATTAGGTACATGGGTATACAAAACGTTAGAATTATTTACAGGTGTCGCAATGCGTTATAAAAACATTAAATACGGTAGAGGAATATACACCTATAAAACTATCTCATTCAAAGCTTTGGCTCAATAAATTAATCCAGTTACGTTCAAATACTAGAAGATGAATCGAATTTACGCTACAGACGTGATAAGGTACGATACAATAACGATAATGTGACCACAAAAATATTTACGCACATCATAGCAAATAATCTCTATGATAGGACCGATTAGGCTTGATTAAAAATCCTAGTTGAATATTATCGGTAATGTCGAAGTTATATACACGACGCAAGCCGAAGCTTAGCCGATTTTGTGCGCGCTATTAGACAATTTTTGTGCGCAAACGTATCAAGGAAATGCAAGAGCGGATTCTTGATTTCAGCGAGAAAATGGCAGCACAGATACCTCGAGGTTAATTGAAGGACAAAGAGGAAATTGTGCGTTTCAAATTTTGGTCAACAGTCAACTGTAGACCAGTTGCCGGGAAAGAAAAAAAGGAAAAGTAAACATCCCATGCGAGAGGGGGAAATTAGCAGCTTTGAAATTCACGTGGGATTTTTCTCGTCGGCAAACCGCAAGTGTAACTTCTTCCAGTGTTCAAAAGAGAGCGCCACTATTCAGCACAAAACAGATAAATTCAGCAAGTCCATTATTACTTCACGAAATATTCGCGGCATGGCATAATTCTCTAGACTCAAGAAACTGAATCACAGCACGAGAAAATTAAATAAACGCAATGAATGTTGCAGAGAATGACATGAATGACAAGCGACGATTCTCAGCAGCAGTTTTTGAACACTCTGCTTATTACACCTCGAATATCAAACTTCACTTCATTTGGCCTCTTTTAAGCACATTTGGCGTCCATTATCCGTAATAAACCGTTTCAATAGCTCTATCGGTAAGTTGGCACGATGCAAGTCTTTCATATCTTTTCCAAACTTTGGCGGAAATTGGATCTCAACGGATGAAGAGAAATCGGCGCACAAAAACGCGGTGACTTAGCTCTTTTCAACACATCAGCTTTCTTTTTAAGCGACTTCTTATTTTCCCGATATTGTAATGTGTAGCAGAAGGAATTCAATAAAAATTACGTACAAAAATAACGGCAAAATCTGACGGCAAACCTAATGAACTTGAATAGACTCACTAAGTTACCCTTTGCTGATGAAAAAAATCACCATTAAACGCGCTCTGAAGAGCTTCTCAAATTGCACGAAATACAAAATCGGAAACAAAAACCATCAAAATTATGCGCCTAACGGTTTTTTATAGTGACCTGAGTTAAATGTAGCGATTGGCGCCTATGTAACAGCAGCTGTTTGCTCATGGTCGACCCAACCTTCCGAATCGTATTCGCTGTCGGATCCCGAATCGGAATCGGATATTTCAACTGCGACGCGACGGGCGAGAATCGAAGCAACGTCATGAGGAGCGTTGACGCGCTCGCCTTCTTTCATCTCGTCTTTTTCCACTTTTCGCAATTTGATGCCTGCAAAACAAACGACTGAAATTAGGAAAGAAAAAGAAGAAAAACAGTGGTTCATTATTTCTTCGCGTCAATAATGATTTAAGAAGACTATCCATTTGTGATAGTAATTATTCCGAACATTTGTGAATTCCATAGCGACTATTGTAATTTTTATCATTTTTATTTTTCTAAATTTCCAAATTAAAAGACAATTTTTTCGCCTAACGGTACAGCTAGAGTGTGTGACAACCATTCCATCGAGTATAGAACGATTTTTAAAGCTCCAAGAACTCTTCAGTTCATGCCAAATTTCTGAAAATCTCCCAAATTCAACACAAGTGTGATGTTTGTGGTGTCCAGTGAAACTTTATGCTTGTCATCACCATGTTTAGTGCAGCCTTGGCGGTGAACCTTTTCTCCTCTTTTTCTTCGGAGAAGATGCTGAATCCAGCACAATTTCTTTTCCTCTTCTCGTCTCCGCCTCATGTGAACGTTGTGTCTAATTTTTTCTCCAAGTGTTAATCTTCGGAGGATATCATCAATTTTATTGACCTGTGAGTACTTTAACAAGTCAGAGACGTCAACCGTTTGGAAGACCGAATTATTGGCGCCCAGCTTCGGCGTGCGGCTTGCCTGGGCTATCCGAGCTTTTTGCGAACGGCTGAACCTGTTGCCACCGCCTCATTGTAAACTTCTTGTGAGCATCTTTCTAACTCCCTTTTGCAGTCCGGACCAAACCATTGTCAATCATGCATCTAGAGCTCACTTATGACTGTCTCAGTCCATTGGAGGAACACTTGATCAAATACTGACCGTCTCGGGTCTCTAAGGAATCGCAGAATGAGCCGTTACTCTAAATGAAAAGGGAATGTCTATTAAATTCTTACCGTCCCGTATCGCCTTCAAGAGATCGCTTCTCGGGTCGTAGATTGGCTGCGCTTGAACGGGTTTCGTCGGCCTAATCATTTCTGGCGATATGATTTTCTTACCAGCGTTCACAGCCTGAGAAGAAAATATCATAGATAAATTAGTTAACCAGCTATCATGAAAGCCGTGAACTATTGGAAGGCAAAAAGCTACAATTATTATGCGCTCAGCCAAAACTGAAATGATGTGAAAAATGAACTGCAAAAGGTAGCCTAGCAAAAGGTAACTTAATCATGCATGTAAATTATGTAGAGAACTTACAGCGTTGTTCACTTTGGCTGGAGATTTGACATCGCCATTTGTTAGCGACGGAGGTGAAGGTAGCGGAGGCGGCGGGGGCGGAGGTGGCGGCGCAGCAGCGCATGGAGGTGGAGACGGAGGTGGTGGAGGCGGAAGCAGTTCGGCCTGAGGTGGCGAAGGCAAATCAACGGGAGGAGGAGGCGGAGGCGGGAGCGTACCTCGAGATGAAACGCTTCGCCCACGGGTTGGCGTGTTCACGGCCGAACTGATCGTCGGCGTGCTAAATTGTAGTGTAAAGGTTAAGATAGATAAATAGTGATTGATACATAATATAAGAGGAGCTTGATTCCAATTGCTCAAATACAAATACATCTAACAAACTACTTTTATTATTTTTTTAAAGTATATGTTATGGGTATAATCGAATGATCGAAGGACTAGAATTGCGCTGTGAATATACAGGTTTTTCGCAAAGTTGGGGAAGGGTTTTCCAGCCTTGTGGATAGAGCAGCAATGCAGTTTGGCGGACAGGGCTCGTAGCGCCAGCGATTTCCCTCAGTTTTGAGCAACACTTATCAATCGCACCTTTCTTCTATCAGCAATGCTATCTCCAATATTTTGGAGCTACTTGGGCTCCTTATTTTAATCTTTAAAATCTACGATCATATAATTTGAAGGTTATCTCTTTCTTAAAAAGAAGGGATACTCGACACCAAAACATATTCATTATCTTCAACCCCATTCTTTACCACATCAGGCCGAGAATAAAGCACATCTAAAATTAATATGTGACGCTTGTGCTTGCAGTACAATGATCAGCTCACCTGGTCGTTGATGTGTTAGTGGTCGGAGGAGCAGGCGGAGGTTGCGACGGTCTTGGTCTTCGAGTTGGGCTCGTGTACGTCTCTCCGGGTAGGCCTTGGCTCTGGTTGAGATTGGCCACGGCTTGACCGGCGGCGACCGCTGTCTGATGGTAATGCGAGACTTCATCGTAGTTGGAAGACAGTCCTATATGATGATGGTGGGCGGCTATTTCAGCCGCTTGATGAGCCAATGTGTGGTTCCCAACGCCGTAATGATTTCTGAAAGGAAAAAATCAACATATAATAACTACAGGTAATTTGAATAAAAATAATATCATCATGGGAAGCAAGGAAGGTTATGAAGCTGAAGGATACAGAATAATTAGGTCAGAAAAAGTTTTGTATAGTAGCCGACGAGAAATTGGCAGGTTTGAAAAATTGCTATGATTTTACAACAACCCAACAGGCTCAAAATGGTCACCATTTGGCAATTAAAGGGCTGAACTTGCAGATGTCGATTTATCTCATATAGCAAAAAATCTCACCTGCCTAATTTTGGGTCCACTACTATAGAAGATATTATGCACAAGTGCTTCAGACACTGATCTGAAACTTTTGAACAATTCAATCCAACAAAGTGAAATTCTAGGAATCTAGCGATTGCATTTCACTATGAAAAGACTAATTGAGAGTATTCCAACTGCAATGTTGAACAATTAAAATTGCGACAGATGAGAAAGAAACATGCAAAATGGTCTACGGTGATGAAAAATTGATTTTCAATAAATTGAACGCAAATTACTTCTCTTATGGAAATCTGGGCAAGAAGGGCAGACCAGTAAAGCCCTCGGCAACTTTTACAACCGCCCCTCTCTCAACATCACATTGGAAAATCGAAGAAATATTGCCAAGTGGCAAGTAGCAAGACTAGTTCAGATGAAGTTTACATGGTTTAGAGAAATGATGAAAAAAAATCGTACTGATATTGGTACAACTGCCGATTCGAGGGACTGTAGATAGAATCAGCCGGGTAACTGCTCTTCAGTTCAATGCTATTGGGTCTGAGAGGAGGCCGCAGATCAGTTTCGTCAACGGTTTGCTCTTGGAACATCTGGGGCAAAGAAATTAAACATGCATTTAAGAGCGCACAGTTCACCGTGCGTGGAAAAAACAATTAGAAAAGTGAACAGGTTTTTGAAGGAAAAATTATTATCTCTTGTACCTGAATTCCAACCATCAATCCGGAGGTGTGATAATAATCTGATCAAACCAAGCAATGATTATATTCAAGATTGGACTTCTGTATGTCGGATAAATCACTGTTAATTCGAATTTTCAATCCTATGAGAAGATTTAGAAAGGAATTTATTTTAGGGGGAAATATCAAGGAGGGGAAAAAGTTTGGGGTGCTTTCAGTAAGTTCTGATATTTTTTATATCACAGAAAAAACATCAGAAGGCTAGTTTAGTTTTCAACTAGCAATAATCGCACCTCAGTAGACCTTCATTGGTTACGATATTGCCACTGCGCAAGGAACTAGGATATTCCAACACTGATGTTTTTTTAGGTTTGAAAATGAACAAGACTATGATAACAGTGTGAACATGGAGCTCCCCCTTGCTAACCATATGCTCAGTTCATTCTGAGATTCAAAAAATTTCTCTAGGAGTATTTTCTTTTTTTCTAAGTGCTTTCTTTTCCATTAGCCTCATAAGAAGTTGTTTGAAGTAAATCATAACATCACCGGAGCTTCTGGTTTCTTTGTGAAGCCTGGTCATATTGCAATAGCTCCTAATGTGGCCAACAGTGCTTGGGAGAGGATAAAATTAGCAGATACAGCGCTATCTAACTCACAGCACGCATCAATAGGATTCACAATCTCCATTTCAAGAGAAATATCTCATCCTAGTTAAACCTGCGATAGCATGACAAAATTGAAGAGATATTTTGGGCATGTCTGCTCAAGGAAACGTTTCTCAAGAAATAAAAAGAAAACAAGAGAAAAGAAATTATTTTCTGAGTGTATTACTAGCTAAAAACTAGAATATTGGATGTTGGCTCACCTGCAACTGATGAGGAGAGCGATAATGGTTGTTCTCTTGCGGCATAATGTATTCCCCATGACGTACAGCGAGTAGCCTCTGTTTTTCCCTCGTATTATGTGGCTGTCTTACCCTCTTTTTATGTCGACCACCTTCTTCCTTTCGAGGCTTTGGCTGGAACGAGGAGAAAATGAATAGGATAACGCTTTTCAAATTTGCTCAAAACGGCAATATTTTGCCATGAAAAAAATCGCTTTATTAAATAGGTAATAAAATAGTGAATAATACTATATTATACATGAGAAAGCATATAAATTGAGTCACAAGAGCCTCCAAAGATAAATCAAGCGATCTTCATAAATCTTATTATAAATAGCAACGGTATAAAGCTGTTCAGTGATGAGTGAAAACTGATGTAGATACCGGAGGAGCTTCAAGAGCTCACCATTGTTACCTTTATAGTTTAAATTTCAATTCCATTTATGGTTGATTTTTTCTCAACGGTAATAGTTAAGCTTTTAAATAATAATTTAATATACATTATATACAATACTTCTCATTCCAAATTCAATGTTTCACCATTTATAAGACCACCAATGTAGACAACTTGACCACAAGAGTAACCTTCCCTTTTTGAAAAATGACGAGTCAACGCGAATTCGAAAGAGAATTAGCAGAGAAATAAAAACGCCTCACACATATAAAACCCAATTAGGCAATGATTCAGCCTCCGCGAATGAAAAAATATTTCCCAATAAGAGTAAACATAATTCAAAAAGGGGTTACTGTATATAATTTACCTTTTTGCCTCGATCGTGCATCATTCTTTCCGTGTCTTTGATCATTTCCTGTCGCCATAAGTCGAAGAAATAGTCAGGATCAGTGTAAAACTTGAGACCATCCTTTCCGTCGTCGCTGGATAGGAAAAAAAATACAAAATAAGATAAGTGAGAAAATAAACCTTAAGGTTTAAATAGTGATCTTCAAGAAACGACTAAAATTCTTATTACTTACCGGTAAGGGTTGAGTTTATCGAGCGGTGGAGGTTTGTCGCATAATTTGTACACTTCGAGCATAGCTGTCGGCATAGTATCCCTGGAGACCACTTGCTGATCGAAGACGACCGAACTTTTGAACGCTTTCCTCATGTGAATATCTTGCAGCGACACTGGAAAATAAAACGGGCGTAGAACGGTGAGAAAATGACATGACAACTGCGCGGGAGTGAATGTGACAAGAGAAAGAAGGGAACGAGTGGCGAAAATAGATGAGAAACAAAAGATAGCGCGGATGGTAGCAGAATCGTTAGACCTCAGAGGACCAGCGAACTAAAAAAACGCACAAAACTGATTCCTTCATTGATTTTTAATATAATTTATTTTTATTTATTAATATATATTTTTTATTTTTTTGAGCAACAGGAATTTGAGTCCTAAAAATCCTACCAAATTTTCTAATTCGTTGCAAAATATTTGTAAAAATGTCTGGCACTTTTTTGTTATGAGGTATTAACTCCTATATGACGCTTCCTACATTGTATACGATTGCTTTTTAAAGAGCAATAAATTCTACATCGAATCGCATCGTTTCTGGTCAAAATCGGCCCAGCCGTTTCGCCGGTATTGATATTTAAAAAATGACCATTTTTGCCACTTCCAGTAAAATATTTGGGTGCTGCTACTTGAAAATGGCTGTTCCGATCGAAAACTGTCGTAGAGTTGATTGTTCAGAACGCAATTTTACCAAATCTGAGAGAAAAATCAGTTACACACTGTTATGCAACAAACAACGCCACATTTTGCTTGTAGCGCAAAAACTACTAGTCTTAATTTTTTAAACCAACTATCTTGAAGCGAATCAACTTTTATTAAAGGATGACTGACGTAAGACCAAGGCAAAAAAGAAATTTTTTGGCACATTCTTGTATAGTTGAATAATTTGAAATTATTCCACATTTTGAAATTATTTCCAAAATATCATTATTTTATTAATTAATATATAACAAAAATAATTTTCCAACAGACGAAAAGGGAAAACTGATAACACTGATAAAAAGGGAAAACTGATAACACTGATGAAAGGGGAAAGATGATAACAACTGATAAAACTGATAACAAAGGGTAACTGATAAAAGGGGAAGCTTGATAAATTTCCGATAATAAGGATGGCGTTTTACTCAAGAACCTAAAAAGAGCAGTAAAATTCTTTCAACTACTTAGGTACCAATAAACATTTTTCATACAACTGAGTGTCGACCAAACAAATGAGTTTACAAATCCAGTAAATTTCGTATTCATCGGAGCATCACGTTCGAAATCGGGAGAAAATTGTAAGCGGCCACAAAAATTATTTTTTGGAATATCTAGTACAGAATAAATAACAATTTCTCGCTCTACAGACAACTGAAAAATAAAGTGTTCTTCTTCAAGTCAGTTATCAAAAAGCTGTGTCATGTTTGATATTGCTTTTCCTCAACAGTCATTGTTTAAGTTTATTATGACAAAACAAAGCTCAATCGATTATAACATGAAAACGGACTTAATTAATCATAAAGAATCGGAGGCTATTTTTAAAATGGAAAAAGAACGTTGAAGTTGGGCACACAGGTGTCAACTCGCAACATTTCAAAAGCTTCAATTCGTTAATATTCAGAGGTACAGCTCGATTTGAAAGTGTAATTTATGCAAAAATTCATCCTAACACTCAAGCGTTTCAGAGGTACGACAGAACAGCTCATGAGTCGTATTTACTTGATGAATTACAACTGAAATTCGCCAAAGGGGGGTAAATTGTTGAAATCGCAATTTTATCGCAGTGAACTCGTTATTCATTGGCGTTTAATAAAAAAAAAGAGAGATTTTCGCAAGTAAAATTCTTTGTGAAAAAGCAATTACCTATTGGATATAATTTAATTATAATTCCAGGGAATTGAAAGTATTTATATAAAAAACCGACGGTTGAATCTGGGGAATTTCTTCGCTAATATTCTAGCGAGTCGTGATGACGATATATTCGCTTGCTGTTCAATAAGAAATCAAACAAATGAAGCTCTGCTTATTCATTGATACGATTCAAAAGAAAATCCAGATTTACAGCAGGGCAACTCTTGAAACTGGTAGACGCCTTTGCCGATTCGAAATTATTCCCTCACAAAATCACAATAAAATTTCTAAAAAACCTAATAGCCAAATAATAGTAAAACAATAATGAGCTGTCAGCTGAGAGTTTTCTACGTGGAAATTCGAGTAGCTACAATTGTGAAATTAAAACCAGGATGTGAAACCTACTGAACCATCAGTGAAAGCAAACGTTTCGTGGAATTACAAGGGCGTCGGTTAAAAATAGCGAAGTACTTGAGGATTGTCTGGCGGAATAATGAATAGGACGTAAGAAATTGGCGGTCAGAAGGTCAATTATGCAAAATACCATAACTCCACAATTCGGTGAAAATAACCCTATGATCAATACGGCTCATAACCTTAAAGAAAATCGTTTACTGCCGAATAATTGCTTGATAGAATAAAAATGAATAAAATTCATACGCTCTCTCGTACTGAAAAATTTCGCCCACATTTTTTCGGCAAAATATTGGAAGTGATTCGTTGAAAAAATTCTCGTTGATGAAAACTAGAAAAGTGAATAGATTAAATTATATTAAGGATCAAAAATGAAATAATTAAGTTACAAGCTCAACCGAAAGAATTTTGAAACATATTCGTTTTCAATAAACAAAAACAAATAAATTAATTGAAATGAACCAATAAAATTTATTAGCAGACGAATGAAATTTACAAGTTACAAACGATACGGAAAAAATTGAACTAAAACAGCTGAATAGGAATTAAATAAATTATGGGCTCAATAAGGAATTTTACTATAGATTTTTCCTCCAAATAAAATCGACTAAGTCAATGAGGCGTTTTTGCCAGCGTATGACCTCAGGCAGCGGACGAGGGTAAAGTTAGAAGCAATAGAAAATTAGGCGATCCGAAGCAAGTGAGCGGCTGGAGCGAAATTTCAGAATCACTGTCAGCAAGAAGCAAAATTATGCTTAGCAAGTTCGACCAAGAGAAAGCAAAATGATATGAATGAACGGGAAGGTTTATTGAAAATGTGATGAATTCTGAATAGAAATTTTTTCTGAAATAAACGAGCGATGAGGGGTGAAAATCGACAAGAGCTAATATTCACCACATGCTATGCTCCTGTATCACAGTAATATAATGTGAGTTCACCAGGGCACGTTATCATATTTTAAATTTAATAAAGGAAATTAACGCTCATTTTAAAAACTTTCCGGTTAAAAAAAAAACAATCCGGTTCATTGCATCAATGCATTTAGCGTAGACTGAGTAAATATACTAGATTTTTTCGGTGAGGCCGCTAGTAATTCGAAGGTTTTTTTGGTAGATCCAATTTCGTTAAAACAAGCGGGAATAATAGTTCTAAATAACGCAAATAACGCTCTAACGTTTTCAATGGCTAAATAATACAAATTTCGGTCATTGAAAAACGTCGGCTAAGCAAAAATATCCAGGGCCTGCTGCTATCGCCTAATTTTACGTACCCTTCCAAACCTTTTTTCCTCCTCCTTGTCGCAATGTAAAAGAGAAAATTTAATTAAGTCAAGAAAACCATAAAATATCGAGTAAATCACTTTAAATCTAAAACTGCGAATATTCTATCGTCGACACAAATTTGGCCAACCCAGAATGGAAGTTATACCGTTCGTAGAAATACTAGCCATACTAGCCGACATCGAGTGACGTAAAAAGAGCTGAATTTTGGTTAAAAAAAAGTTTCCTCCGCAAAGGTCGACTAAGTGTTTTATACGACAGGGATGAATCTTTTATTCCACCAATCTTTTCAACGAGAACGGACAAGCGGACGGAATTTATTGCCTCTTTCATTCGTAGTGACGGCCCCTTCCTGGATTAACCAGTGAATGGAGATCCATCAACTGAAGGCGAAGAAGCGACCAAGTTTACACGACGTCTCACATCTTAGCGAGTTTCAAGCGGCAGAAATTTTGAATAACGATCGAGTAGAAAATAATTAACCCCAGCAATTTTTCAAGCAACTATAATTGTTCATAATCTAAATTCAATAACAGTAACTTTTTATATATTTAATATTTCTATCATTATATCTTTATTATTTTTAAATGTGTGTATGACAAATGTATATTAATTGCCTCTAACGAAATGAGATTTAATAATTGCAAGAGACCATAGAAATAATGTACAAATGATAATTGGGTCGAATAAATTTATATTAGAGGAATTTGTTAATTAAATGCATAATGCATTAAATGCAAATTGAATTAATGCATGAATAAAATGCAATAAAATTGAATAGAATTAATTCAATTCTGCAATCTGAAATCAAGTTAAAAGAGTATATTCAATTGAAAGACTTGAATTAATTCTAATAGTTAATTAAATATAAGTAGTAAAAAAAAAAAGATTTAGATTGAGCTGTTTGGATTTACTAATTTATTTCAGTTGATTAAATCGAGAGAATGAATTGACTGAAATAATTCGAATTGAATAGATACTTCGATTGAATAATTAATAGGATAATTTTGAATTGAATCAAACGAACGGACGAGGAAAATATGCAGCTTTGCCAACAACTTTTGACAAAAACATTTCCAGCAATAGCATTTCTACCAGTTTTGCAACAATTATTTCCTCAGGGTCTTTCATAGAAAACCCCATTTAGATCATTAAACAACAAAAAACGCACCTTCTTCTACGGTGCTGTCGAGCTGAGTGACTTTAACCGATAATCTGTCCAAGCGCGCCTGAAGAGAGCTCGCCCTGGCGGCGATTCCTCGTGAATCTCTTGTAAGTTCGGCGAATAAATCTTCAGCGTGACGGCTGAGGGACGAGAGCTGGCGGACGGCATTGGCCAGCGTCCCATTGGTGACGGCTTCCAATTCATTGGGAAAGCCGATTTCTTCAGGAATAGTCCCTCGAGATACATGCACCGGCTCGATCTGTCTCTTAGGCAGCGGCATCCTGTAATAAAGAAAAATATGAAATACTCTAACATGCTTACGGTTCAGGGAGGCAATCAAGATTACTATGAATCATTATGGGACACATAAATGCTAGGTGATCGACTGCACAATATTTTTTTTCTTGGCCGACCACTAAGGTTATTATGAGGTTATATCCTCGGTTATCTCCTTCATAGTACGTTGTTGAAATAATTGCAACCTTCTCTCTTGCATATCTTCTACAGTTTCTCCCTGAGCACTTTCGCCTCACAAGGATCCGAGTCCTGTTGAATTTTCTGTTGTCATCAAGTTGATAAGTTTTTCTATAAACAATAACTGTATTTTCCATTTCAGCCAATCAGTCCTACCAACTTTCTCTGGTAAATTTTTATATTTTTTTAACCCTTTCAACTTGAAACTGATAGAATAAGTTGATTTGATGTGACGTGAAGATAACCGACTATCCTAATCAAGAGGCGACGAAGTCAGATGGCTGTTTTAATTTATTAACTAGGAGAATTATGTCCCCTGAAGAGGCCTTGTGAGGCTAAAGTGCTCGGGAAGAAAATATGAAATATACGCAAGATAGAAAGTGGCACTTTTTCTCTACTCTTCACCGACTTACAGGTTATCTCTGTGTCAGCAAGCATGGAGAGGGATGAGTACTGAAGGAGTATCAAGCTGAAGAGGCAAAGATTTGGCAAAAAGATCCTCCTATTGAAGCGAAGTTTTTGATCTACCTACCAGACACTGTAAAGAAGAGCGAAAATCTTAAAATAAGTAAACTTACTTTTGAAACGCTCCTACTAAAATGTTAATAGTAAACCAAGTATCAACTGTCCACGCCGCGAAATTGATTGATCTACTATCAAAGATCGAGTCGACAATTTCATTTGCCAATCCGGCAATCCTATCAAGCGCAGTTGCGATTTCCAAGCGACTTTCCGACTGCAATCGTCTAGGCGGTCGTTCAAGTTGATTCTATCATAACAGCAACCGCACGTCGACCGCTGCTTGAATGCGTTTTTGTTCTAGAGCGGCTCAAGGACGGCAGAAGTTGAAAGTCCAGGTCGGGAGAATATCTTGACGTTGAGGCCAGAGATGGGAGTTCTATTGGAGCCAGAGAAGCTGTTTCACTTCCGCGCAGTTGTCTCACGTCCTACTAAAGCACATGAGAATGCCAAACTTCAGTAATAGATTCTACGACTAAGTTTGCATAGAAAATTTCCCTTAACAATTTCTTCGGCTCGTCTTATTTTTGATTTCTTCCAGTTTCAAGATTTTCTCGCGGTTTCGACCTTATGACATTAACGGCCAGAACTTCCTGATTTTTTATTAACATAAAATCTGAGGGCATTATTGGAAAGCGCAATTAATTTCGTGTAAGATAAACGCCTTAACTATTTTGAAATTATACTTCTATGATCTGTGCTAAATAAAATATTTCGACGTAAGGCGGGTTGAAAAATGCAGACATTTCAATCACGAATTGGATGTCGAATCGAATTCAATTGTGTGCACCTGTAGAGGAGTTCGCAGCTAACATAGCTGCTTGGACTCAATTGAAAAATGGAAGCTCCGACTAATAATATGAATCATTCGCACTTATCGCAACCACGCCTCGATCATCAGCTATAGCGCGAAGGTCGCGCAATCGGGTCATTTTGATAGGCGAGAGTTAAATTGATAACACAATTCGCCCAATGGGCGGTCAGTGGAACGGAATTATTTACGATTATGCGAGGCCGAGAAAGATGAAATTAAGGTAATTAAACCGTCCTCCGCCCATGACTTAGCGGCCTGTCATGTGCTATCTAAAAATGCATCTCAATTGATGCGCTTTCATGCAGAAAACTCACGAGAGAAAAATACCGTTTTCAAGTGCACTCGACTTACTTGCACTACAGAGGAGCGTATTGCATCTTGAAAACCTTGGACGATTATTGATGACGAAATAAAAGGTCACTCGTGTTTAAAGCGCAAAAACGAAAGGGCACGGGGAGGTCTGTCGAGATCCGACGTGAGCTACTTACGAGCCCGTGTTCTGACACAGTTATAGTGACGTTCGCGATTCGCAGACGTGCGGAAATATCGGTTCGATCCAACAGAAAACAACCTTCATAGGCCTCGTAACGAAGAACATCCTCCGAACGACGGACGCGGGGATAAACAGGAAAGGAAATTTATTGAATTACCTGCATCACGTAAGGGTGAACGGCCTGAAGGTGCGAGCGCCCGAATTTCACGAGAAACCGACCGAAACTAGAGCGCACGGGAATTTGGGAAAACAACCGACACTACAGGCAATCGCAAGGTTTGCATTTCAATGGAAAACACGCGATATCTCGCTAAAATCGCGAGTGCGTAAAGAACGGTACTGCCCGAAAATGGCGTCCCCGATTTGATGACGATCCCACTCACCGTCACTGCCCAAAGCAGTGTAGCCACCGATGTGATGAGAATGCTCAGCGCTACAAAAATAATTTTTTCTTTCATTTCGCGGGAAATTTTCGCTTCGAAAATTTTTCTAAGAATAAAAATTGATTTATATTTATGAACTGTTTCGCAATGCCGCTCACGCAACAGTTGACCGCGCTGCTGTCGCTTTAAAAATGGCGGCTCTTACAGACGCAATGCAGTATCATCCTTTGGTATGGGACGCCCTTTCTCTATGGTATGGGCTATGCAAGGTAGGGATAATGAAAGAAAAGATTATTATCCTATACTTACTAAAGCATTTCGTTGCTTAATGTCGATAGCAATATTAGACGATTATCAATGAAGACATAAGTATCTATATTCGATAATATCGAAGGTTTGGAGTTTCTGTTATCATGTTTTAAATTTCTATTTATGTCTTATTTTATTTCTGTCAGGCATTTCAAATCAGATGAACACCTAATATTTGAATAACCGTAATCAATATGCATTGTAATGTGGAAAATTTACCTTAGTACTTTATAGTCGTGTCAATATTCCAGCAATAAATCACCGTTATTAAATAATACAAACTCAAATGAAAGAACAAAAATTAAATGTAATTTAAATTGAAAATTAGCAAATTCTAACAATAATCTTTCTTTGAATTTTTGAGGTTTCAACATAGGCATTTTTTCACTACATTCACTAATTTAAAAAAATTGACCCCAATGAAGTGGTGATGAAACATTGACAGAAGATGATACCAAAAGACACGTCTTGACCAGCCTGGTTCTATCAAATTACAGCCATTTTCGATCAAACATGGAAGTAAAATGGAGGAAATATTTGTCAATAATAAGTACAGAGATTTCTATTATTTATACTCAACAAAAAAGAAAAAAAAACGTTACCAAAACTACAATATTTTGGACATTTTCTACTTGATAAATTTCAGCCCGAATAGTAGTCCACAAGATATTTAGATTTGGGTTTTAAAATCTCTTTCTCAACAAGATTGACTATCCATCCAGGTTCGAGGCCGTAAAGTATTTGGCGCGGATCCTTTCGTTCCATCAGCGTCTCGTACATGGGGTCATCTTTTGAAATGTCCGGGAGTTCGTAGCCGTACTTCTGCGCCAGGGCGAGTCTATGGTAAGCTATTTGTTCTGGGTCAGCTAAGTAACCTCTGTTCGCTGGGTCAGTGTAGTATAAGATTACATCTTGCGAGGGAATCGGCCGACGTGGCAGAGGTTCGCCTGGAAGCCATAAAACATTGTGACGGCTATTGAAATGCAAGAGAAGGTATAGAAATGAAGACAATCTGCCAAGCTGAAAACAAAGCAGTGTAGCCATTCAAAACTATGTACTCATACCTACAATGAGTTTTGTTATCTCCAAGGATAACTGTAATGCTAGACCAATAAGAGAAGATAAAAATAATATAAGGTAATAAAATATAGGGAAAGATACAATTATTACTAGAACTACAACGCTAGTTTTTTTAACTTCAAGGACAACTATAAAATAAGATAAGAAAAAATAATGTATTATGGACAATTATAAGATTTAAAAAAAAAGATAAAAGATGAGATAATAATAGATAATATAATGGTAAAGCTGATAAGATAATGGAGCGGACAAAATATTGTGACTGCTATATGAGATGGGCAGTTCAGAATAATTAATATAATTTAAAATCTTACTTTTCATGAAAAATTTTTTAGGGTTCCTCACGATCCATAATGAATCAACATCATAGTAGGATGTCGTGATGACACCGCCGCAGCGCTCGATTGCCGCAATCGTCCCTTCGCACGCCCATTGCACTTCAATGTTGATTTTAGCATTGAAAGAATCAGCTCCCTAAATTTAGGTTTTTTCGAATCAATTATTTGAACACCACTGCTATTCATACACGAACATTTGAAAATGATGGTTTTCAATAACTCATGGCAATTCAAAGGAGAACTTTTTATACGGCAAGATACTTTATCTACATAATTTGTTCTCTCACTAAATCTACTAGTAGGAGGTTGAGGCGAGAAATAATAGTTGTAATTGTATGTCGAGTGCTTACGAGTGAAAATAGTGACTTACTTCGTCAGTTAGATTGAAGCCATAAATTCTCATGTCAACTTCACTTGGGAAGAGGCCAGTGTTATAGAGCGCAACCATATCGATCGGTTTTGACGTGTCGATTCTGTCAGTTTCGATCATTTTTTGCAACTGCGACAAAGGCACTGGAAAGTATTGCTTTTTTAAACTGAAAAAAATGTAAAAAGATGAATTACAGACCCGGCGCCCAAAAATGTAGTACATGTGAATGCAACATAATGGCTACTTTCTAACAAGCGTACAGATTTATTTTTTCAACTAAATTCACGTAACTAAGTGGAAGTAGAGGTGAAACATATGTTACGGCGTTCTTCTACTAGACTACAATAAATTGAACGCTTTAACCCAACATTGCGGGAATTGATGTCTGGTTGAAGACAATTTAAAAAGCTATCCACAACTGCTAAACTCACTGATGCCCTTGGTAATATGGCTCGTAAGGAAACCGCAAGTAAAACGGATTGTTTCCAGTTTCATATCCAGGGCGCATGAAGTTCTGCCGTTGGCCGGACCCTTTATTGCCGCATCCGTGCTTGTCACCTCCATGTTGTCCTCTTTTTCTAGGCCTCTGAAGAAAATATAATACTAAAAGTTAGAACAAAGAATGAATAACTTCCCCGCATTGGAAAGATGAAGTCAACACTCAATGATTGCTCGAACAGGATTAAATAAAAATAAATAAACCTAGCCAGTCGTTTCCAGCCCTCTAGCGGACTCTGTGCTAACTAATGTGTCACCTCCCTCTACGTCACGGGCATTTACAATGTCGACAAAGAATAGGAAACGGAAGCTCATGCTTTTCTCAGTTTAATTCAATTTTTCACAGAACTAGCCGTGAATTCAATATTACCGGTAAAGCTGCTGTCGAAGATATAAATTCAAGAGTACTCACACACGAACTTAGGCAACTCCAGTATTTGGGGAAAAAAAATTAATATGAACTTTTCCGGGAAAACTTACTCTTTTCGCCGCTTGGCTGTTTCTGACGTTGCCGATAGTGACCCGAGGTAGACACCTCAACATTTCTAGAGCCTTCTCAGCCCCACCCCGAACTGCGTTGGCGTTCATATTGATAGTAAAATATAACTACACCTAACACAATATTATATGCTAAGCAAGAATAGAATAGATCAACAGAATACGTTCGGAAAATTACATTTACCAAAAGCAAGAAATCACACACATTAATAATGAAGATAGTATTGGAAAGAAAGATAAGAGCGTGGTGATTAGAAAAAGACGACGAGAGGAGAACGTTTTCAAACGCTATGATAGACATAAAACGTAAATTGTGGTAAATAAGATACATCTCTATCGATTTGAGTTACAACGACATAATCACACTCTAAATGCCAATTTCTTAACGAAATGTGATATAATATTTATATTTTTAAAAATTATTTCGGCACAATTTTTGTTACACAAGACGATGCATCTGATTGAAGTGGCAACACTGATTCGCTTTTCATGTTCGGATCTCCCCGCCTCGTCTCGAAGCTCCCGTGACCCTTGGACCTAGTATCACGCTCTCATGTAGCAACTTCTATTCGTTTTCCTGGTTCTTTCCTCGCAGCGGCCAAACGGTGCATCTCAACAATGATCAGCAACAAATCTTCTTGCAGTGAGTAATTCATGATCTAATACATCCGAATTAGTGTAGCTTTAGAGGATCAAAGATCTCATTACGTTGACTGCTGGCTGAGCTTATAATTGAATGATGCGATCATAAGACCAAACAATGATCTTAGATTAACGATATGAGGTACCTAGTTTCACAGAAAAAAAATGCCCCCTTTTCCTTGAAAATGTGCTATTAGATTGCAATTTCATCTTTTTCATTATTTTAATATATTTTGGTTTATTATTCATAATAAACCATTTTAATCGCCCGAGAAAAAAATTTTCTAACCCCCTTCTTCCTCCCCCTGTGGATATTTTACGTTTTAAGGCATGTAGAATCAGAATATCTAATTCTGTCCGTCCACACTTTTAACTATGTAAGCTTAATTCTTGAAATATTCACCAAAAATTGATCATGGTCTGAAAATGGTATTGCTTTAACCTTAAATTATTCAACGCTTTTTAGACAAGGGTGTATTTAATATAAATTTTTTTAGATTTTTGGACACTGAATCGAATGAGACCATCGCGGGGTCGATAGCATTATTGGTTCTCGATTATCGCAGTTTTTGTGTTGATGTTGGGAGATTTTCAGAAATTTAGGGTATAACTCGAGAGATCTTGGAGCTATAAATATCGTTTTACACTCGTAGGAATGGTCGTCAAACACTCTTCAGCTACAACGTTAGGAGAAAAATTTAGCTTTTAATATGGAATTTGAGAAAAATAAAAATGATTGAAGTTATTATAGTTGCTACACAGTTTTCCTTATAGTTACCAATCTGTTTTGCGGTGTGAACATTCTCAAATATTCGGAAAAAGTACTGTCACAAATGGATAATTGCTTAAATAATCATTATTGAAGCGAAGGAACAATAAACAACCACAATGCAATTTTTACTTTTTTTTATTAATCTTTTTATTTAATTTAATTTTAATTTTTTTTTTTTTTTACTGTCGTAAAAAAGTTTTACTGTTTGAGCGTTTTCGGCTATCTTCGCCTTGTAAAATGTGAAAATACAAATAACTGCTATAAGAGCGAAGCGAACGGAGCTATTTTTGGCTAGATCATCTTCAGAAGAGGCGATTCGGAACAGTTTGAGAATAATTTAGCCGTTTTAATGTTTCCATAACTTCCATTTCCCGAAAAATATAATATTGTGGAAGAATACGTTCGCGTGCGGCGCAATATGCTAACGGAGTTTTAGCATCCCATCGGCATGAGTAAAAAATAAATTTTCGCCGAACCAGGCATAGTGAATCTTGTTAAATCGATCGGACCGGTTGCTAGGTTAAATTTGACGTCAGGGGACCCAGCAGCTTTGTTTAGGTTGCCGTGTTTTCTCTACCACCTCAACAATGGCATCATTTTCTCCTCGGTGAGTGCGTTATCCATCAGGCTTTTATAACGTCTCAAGTAATTAGATATCGACCCGAAACGGTCGTTCAGATACGAAACATCGCTTTCCACGTCTTGTGGAAATAATGGAACCGCCGCTACATTTTTGGTGGTTAGATTGCGTGTATAAACCAACATCTTTTCCGGCTGTAATGTTGGAAAAAGAAAGGCGATAATGAAACTTTGACCTAGATTTGTACCATAAGGAAATAACTGCTCGGATTTCTGGGTGGAGAATCGCCTAAGGTTGGCGTGAGTCTGTTTAGAACTGTTGAAGGCTGTAAAAGCTAGATCGAATCTTGGGAGCCATCGATTACCAAAGTTTTAATTATCGCCACTGTCTGATCGCTAGTGCTCAACTCGGTTTATACGAAGAACAATGCTCAATCGAGAAAGCGATCACGAAAGTCCAACTAATCTTTTTACTTCCATGTTTACGTAGTAAATGGAAGTATTGAGATCGTCTGAAAAGTCGAATTCGGAACCGAGGTCCTGATGGAAGAAATTTTCATAGTAGTATACTCAGAAACACTTTCTGAACAAGTGTCTGTGTGTCTGTGTGTCTGTGTGTCTGTGTGTCTGTCTGTCCGTCTGTCCGTCTGTCCGTCTGTCCGTCTGTCCGTCTGTCTGTGGTCACAAACTGACATAAATCGCCATATCTCCCTGAAAAATGGATGAAACCCCATGAAATTTTCAGGGAATGTTTTCCCAGTGATTATGCAAAATTAGGTTTTTCCGGATTTTGAATTACACACAGTACTTCCGAGATATAAGCGTTCAAAGTTTTTTCTGTTTCGATTTTTACAGGCTATGAGAGTCAATATTTTTCTACGTTTGAGGGCTTGAAATGTCGGTTATGGCAAGCAGAAAACACTAGATTTTTTGTATAGTGGGTCACATACAATGCCTCCACGTTATGAGCGTTTTTCACGATTTCACAAGTGCATGTTTTGTATTTTGATTTTTACAGGCCGCAAAACTCAATGTATTTGAATGTTTGAGGTCTTAAAATGTTGGGGTTGGCGATTGAATGATGCCTGATTTTTATCAAATGGGTCACATGCAGTACATCCGCGTTATTTGCACATTTGCTACATTTTGATTTTTATAGACCACAAAAATGAATATATTTGAACGCTGGAGGACTTAAAATTTTTCTATATGACAGTTGAATATCGCTTGATTTTTATTATTGGGGTCACATGCAGTACCTCCTCGTAAAACGCATTTTCAGTTGTTTAATTTGTATTTTTTGGGTCTCTTTGCTTTAAATATGACCAACTTTGACCTCGTTCACAAAACTTGTTTTGCATAGTTTGGATAACACACAGTACTTCCGCATTATGCCTTTCTTTAACTTTTGAGATTTAATAGACTGCAAGAGTGAATATACATTAGACTTTGAATTTCCTATATGACAGCCTAATATTGCTTGACTTTTATTATTGGGGTCACCTGCAGTACTTCCTCGTAAAACCATTTTCAGTTATTTTAGTAAGCGTTATTGTACTTTTAGGGTCTCTTTGCTATAAATATGACCAACTTTGACGTCGTTCATAAAACTTGTTTTGTATGGTTTGGGTAACACACAGTACTTCCGCTTTATGCCATTTTTCAACTTTTGAGATTTTAATAGACCGCAAGAGTGAATATACATTAGACTTTAAATTTTCTATATGACAGCTGAATATTGCTTGTTTTTTATTATTGGGGTCACCTGCAGTACTTCCTCGCAAAACGCATTTTCAGTTACTGTACTTTTTGGGGCTCTTTGCTATATATTTGACCAACTCTGACCACGTTCACAGAACTTGTTTTGTATAGTTTGGATAACACACAGTACTTCCGCCTTATGCCGTTTTTTTTGCATTAGAGATTTTTATAGACGACAAGAGTGAATATACTTTAGACTTTAAATTTTTCTTTATAACAGTTGAATTTTGCTTGATTTTTATTATCGGGGTCACATGCAGTACTTCCTCGTTAAACGCGATTTCAGTTATTTTATTCTAGCGCTCTTGTAAATTTCGGGTCTCTGCTTTAAATGTGACCAACAACGATCATGTTTTGTTTTGATCACATACCGTACTTCCGCCCTACGCCGTTTATCGCTGTTGAGCTTTTTACAGGGTGCAAAAATCAATACATTTGACGCTAGAGGTATTAAATATTTGTAATGGCGAGTGAATGACGCCTGATCTTTACCGCTAGGGTCACGGTTCGGCCTTTGTACGATTTTCTCGATTTTATAATTGGTTATACCAGTTACCGACTCAAACATGGAAGTACTGTGTGATCTATGCACACCACTGGTTTTTTTTAAACTTCCTTCGAACATTTGCCGAGTTAATAGTTTATATTCGTTGAAGTTTTTTTTTTTTTCCATATTGTTTTAACTTTGAATGGTGCTTATAGATTGAATGAAAAAACGCTGTCTTCCAGTGGAAAATCGTTTTTCACCCAATATGGGCTCGACGTAATACAATTTTTTGTCAGTTGGTGTCATTTTCAGGCTTTGTAGACCACATGAAGAGATTTATAAGCCCATTTTGTACAGAGTTAGGCTTTAAGAGCATTCTACCACTTTAACAACCTATTTCGGAGGTTTAAATGTTCGCTCGTAGTACTTTCAAGGAATAAAAAAATCGAATCTCGTTCTTCAAGAGATTTTGAAAGCATGTGTAAATAGAAATGACTTCTTCTGCCTTATTTTTATAAGTACATTTTTTTCTTCTACATTTCTACGAAACGAATTTGTACAACAAAATAAATAGGGCATTTCAATAAAGCAGATGATACCTACCACGAATGGTCTAAACGATACTCGAATCACGATACTCCCTTATGATTTCTAGTTGTGGAATTTCAGCTTCTTTATGGTAATAGTCTTTTCGCGTGGTTTCGAATCTAATAAAGACTTTACTCCTCCGAGTGATCCTAATGATATCGAAGAGATGTTCGCCTGCCTTCCTCCATTTCCACAATGTCGTTTCAAGCAACTGAATATCCCCACTAGAAGCTAATTCACAAAATGAATCGTTCCCATTAGAAGCGTTTAGACGATCAATTGTTTTTAGCATTAGAATATAATGATATTGAAAAGAAAAGCTTGATAGGGAAACAGATGGTCTTCTTGAATCATAATTGAAGCAAAGGAATAATAACTCAATCTACAATCATTTGCAGCGTTTTTCGTCACATTATATTAATTCCAAACTGAATAAATGAACCTTGGGCCAAGCGATTGAACGTCACAGAAAATTCAGGAGAACTGCCTTCTTGGTATTTTATAAAATAATAAACCATTGTAATTGCTAAAAAAAAATCACCCCTTAAAATTTGTTAATTTTGTTTCAAGGCGTGTAGAATCCGAACATCGAACAAAAAATTCGGTCCGTCCACCGTTAACTTCTTTCTGAGGAAACTATAACAATAATAATTCTTGGTCTGGCAATGGCTCTTTTCTGTATCCAAATCGCTACCTACCTCAATTTTTAGGGGATTTTCTGGTGAGTTTCATATTTTCCTATATTTTCTACACATCGTATGTTTGAGTCGATATTTTAATGGTTAACGTGTTATCGCTGCTTTTGCGTGGGATTTTCGAGATTTTGAAAATTTTTTGATGGAAAGCTCATTAAACACTCTCTTAATCGTTAGGCGAATAATTTTAATTGGAAAAAATACAAATAATAAATGACTATTGTTGCTAAGTAGTTTTCTTTTATAGTTACCCAATCTATTGGTATAACGATTGGAAACGTGCACAAATCTCTACTATTACTGGTGGACGGGCTTCTTGAATCACAATTAAAGCAAAGGAGTAATATAAACCGCCGTAAAATTATTTGCAGCATTTTTTTGTTATATGAAGTTAGGGCATTCTGAGCAGTGTAAAACCAAGTTTGCCGGAAAACCTCGAAATTGTCGGAGTTAAGTTTTTGTATGTAAATTTAATTGGCTTTCATTCCAAAACTGAATATTACGATTGGGTTTCGATCGAACGAGTGCAACTGCTTGGCCGTCTGAATGCACTTGTATATGAAACTTTTTCCCCCTTTTTTTCTTATGCCGTTCGAAATAAACGGTAAACTCATAACAAGAAAGAATGCAAAGCCAGTGTTAGGAGGGAATTGTGAGGTTGGTCGTCGGATGTATCACGTGACTGATGGGCGAGTCACGAATGTATATCGCACGGAGGAAGAACAAGGTGGAAACTAAGCGAGGAAAGAGTTAGATGAGGATGACGAGGGAACGAATAATGTCCCAGGGCATTCGAGCATCGCTTTAGTTCGAACTTAACAGCCGCGAAGATAACCGCAGTCAGATAAGACGAATAAGTCCGCGATAATACCGGAAATTCAGTTTTCCAGTTGGGGAGCTCGACGTAAACTAATCGATCGCTGGTGGGTCTAGGCTTGCCTGGCTTTTGGATTAGCGAATTTCCTAATTTGTAAAAAATAACTCGCTTTGCACTAGTAAGACGAAAGAGCATGAATTGTTACTTCTAGTGAATAGGGCACCATTATACTGCTTCAATATTTTTTCCATTTTATATTAGTAATATTTTCAATTATTTTTTAACCGACTTCAGATAATTTAAACTGACATACTGTCAATTGTTTTTGTCAGTGTTTAAATACCAGTAAATCCAATCGGTGGATAGGTTTTTTAAATTATTTAATAGTGCAACTATCCAGTTAGGTCCAAACATTTTTACTTCCGTGTTTACATCGTAAATGGAAGTATTGTGATTGTCTTAAAAGTCAAATTTGGGACCGAGGTCCTGTTGGAAAAATCTTCAGAGTACAATTATTAGGGAAAACTCGGTAGCAAATGTGATTTTAATCATTTTTATTTTTCTTGATTTTTCAAATTAAAACCTAAATTTTTCGCCCAACGTTACACTTGAAGAGAGTGTTTGACAACGAGTATAAAACGATTTTTATAGCTCCAAGAATTCTCGAGTTATACCCGAACGCCCAACTTGTGAAAATCTCCCAAATTTCAAGACTTTGGCTTTTATTGTTCGTTAGAAAAGTGTTGACGGCGGACGGACAGAATTTCTTTATTGGATACTCGGATTCTACATGCCTTAATTCAATATACAAAAAATCTAGCTAAATCTGCTCATTATACAAGACATTTTAAGACCTCAAACGTAGAAAAATATTGACTCTGATAGCCTGTAAAAATGGAAACAGAAAAAACTTTGAACCGTTATCTCAAATGCACAAGGTGTTATTCATAATTCCATAAAAGCTAATTTTGCTCATTCACTAGGAAAACATTTCTTGAAAATTTTATTGAGTTTCATTCATTTTACAGGGTGATGTGGTGATGTAAGGCGACAGGCGAGTATAATACCAATCTGTTGTTAGGTGGAAACGTTCACAAATGTTTGGACAAGTTATTATCTATAACTAAATCATTATTGAAGCGAAAGAATAATAAACCACTATAAATCATCTCCTTTTCTTTAGCCTCGTGTCTTCTTCGTAATTTTTTCCTATATTCTTCCTCTTTTGCATATTTTTTTCTACCTATTTATTTTTTCCTGGCTCGATAAACAATTAACATCAGCACTGTATAGCAATGTTCAGTCTATTACATTAAACTAAATCACTCCATCGTGTTTCCGTAGGGAGCAGCAGCGGGGGCGAGGCGGAAAACGGCGCTCTGGAGTTGCGCTGTTCAAGAGCGTCTCGTTATTTTTCTCACGTTCGGCGGCGTTCTCCAGAAGTCGCAGTGGCCTGCGAGAGGGAAGTGTCGCCGTCGGCATGAGGCCGGAACTGGCGACAGGAACGAGAAGTGGCCAAGGGCCGACAGCGTCGTCAGGCCCAGTCATCAAGAGACCTACGCATTTTACAAGGTTCGAATTATTTTTCTTCGCTCCTCTGTTTTTCGCTATGTAGCTGTGTAACGGTTTTGTTCTTCTCTACTCGTTCTCCGAGTATCTGTTTGAAAAATTCCTAGCTGAAATACATGTAATACCCGAAATTCCAGAAATCTGCTACAAACGCACCGAACCATCATGTTTGCTAAATTATTTCAAGTTTGGGCAATCAAGTTGAATAATGAAAATTGTAGTATGAGTGATCAAGACCATGATTTTTAATTTGTTTACGGGTTTTGTTACTATACTACTGGTTTCAGTTTTATTCGTGAGTGTGTTAGTGCAATTAAAATGCTGTAGTTCGTTCAAAAGGAGCTGTACGCCTTTCACTCAATTACTAAACCTAATTTTAAACTCAATTTTGGTTAATTATTCAATAATTGTAATCGCCCAAGAAAAAAAACATTTCTGACCCCCTCAAAATGTGGTGTTTCAAGGCATGTTGAATCCGAATATCCTATGAAAAAAATTCTGTCTGTCCGCCGTACGCCGTTAGCACTTTTCCGGCCAAACTATAATATTGCTAAATTCTTGAAATTTTCACCAAAAATCAATCTCGGTCCTACGGCGGTCTTGAACCACATTGCTAGCTCAATTTTAAGGGTATTTTTGGAGATTTTTAGGGGGAGAAAATTCATATTTTCCAAGGTTTTTCCAATAGTTGCTACGGAATTTTCCCCTATAGTTACCATCTGTTTTTCGGTGGGAACGCTCACGAATGTTCGGAATAATTAAAATCACAAATGGATAGTCTTCTTAAATCATTATTGAAGCGAAGGAATCATAAACCAATGTACAATCAGTTGCGTCGTTTTTCATATTATCACGACACACATTTTTTTTTAATTTTATTTTATTTTTTTATTTCCATTAATTCAACAAGTAAAATAAATATCAACGCTACCATACAGACTGTACACCAGATCACAAAATGCATAAACAAAAGAATATTGGAAATTAATTCTCCATATGGGCACAGCCCGTGTTGGAGAATGAGCAAGTGAGCGAAAACACACAAAAAAAAAAAAAATAAATAAATCTGATTATTACAAATTACGAGGGTATTTTAATCACCATTATACCAAATCACCACCACCACCATCACCACCATCATCATCATTACACCAAAGTTTTGTAGGATTGAATTCGTTAAACAAACTAGAGTTGTTGAAAACTTTTATGGGTGATATCGTCAGAATGTTATTTTTAATCAAGCCATTTTTGTTTTATGGCTGAAAAATTATCTTCCTAAACCGCCGTTCGATTGCTAGATATTTACCCTTTTTGGGCTTAATGTTTCAATTTTGATGTACTGGATTTTTTCCCCTAAAGTATATAATGTTTTTCAAAAAAGTGCCTATAATTATTTTTCGCTTTCAACTTGGTATCTTCGAGTTGGTGTTTTTTAAGCTGTCTCTTGCTGAAGTCACATTGCGTGCGTTGCAGTTTTCTTTTCGATTGAAATCGACAGCAGATAAACAGTATCGAGATTCAGATGGATCGGATGTGATATTTTAACATGACATGTCAAACCGAGAATAGGCGAAGCCAACTCGTTCGCTATTCTGGTATTGTGCGATTCAGAATAGAGATACCTAGCATCGTATGAAAATGGCATCGGTTCCATTTCGGATTCATACCTATGCTCGAAATCTAATCTGCGCATCAAATTCGATTCCTAGTTCCATGAGATCTAACGTCTCCTGATTTTTGGCGTTGCTTTTGCATTTTCATTGGATATAGTTTTGATACAACAGTTCCAACTTTGGAGGGTTTGTGTACAATTGATTGTTTTTTTTTTAAATTATTTTCATAAAATTAAAAACGCTGCAAATGATTGTACAGTGGTTTATTATTCCTTTTTAAAATTATTCGCCAAACAGCAGCTGAAAAGAGTGTTTGCCGCTCATTCAACGAGTATGAACGATTTTTATAGCTCCAAGAACTTGAGTCATGCCCAATTTCAGAAAAATCTCCCAAAGTCAACTGCAAAAACTCAAGAACCATCGTAGCTATCGACACCGCGATGGTCTCATTCGGTTTAGCGTTCAAAAATCTATACAAACACCTTTTTCTGAAAAAAACGTTGGAAAATACGAATTTTCTCCCCCTCAAAACCCCCACAAAATACCATTAACATTAAGGTAACGATTTGCTGAACGAATTGAGCCGTTGTCGGACCAAGATCGATTTTTGGTGAACATTTCAAGAATTCAGCTATAATATAGTTTTGGATAAAAATTGAAAAAATCGAAAAATTGGATATTCGGATTTTACATGCCTTGAAACGTAAAACATCAAATTTTGGGGGACTGGGAAAATTTTTTTTGAGCTATTACAATGGTTTATTATTGAATACCAATATTGAATAAATAACCAAAATATATCGAATACGAGTGGGGCCTCATCTATTTGGTAGTGTTCTTTGTGACGAAAATGCGGCCCTCTTCCGCTTGTCATTATCGACTAATTGCCACTTTTACTTCCGAACAACTGACTATAGAAGAACAACTGAGAGAAAATAGAACAACCGACTGAAAAAAGCGCCGATATCGTTTTCTTTCGTACACCTCAGCTCAGACCACAGAAAATACCGAAGGGTTTTGAGTGTCTAACATAATCTATTCTGGCAAAAGATTATTTTCTAACCATGGCAAGACCGAAATATATTTTTACCATAATTACGCATGAATTTTCGCATTCTGCTGGATTTTGGCGGTGACAATTATTTTCGAGATTTTATCGCGTATTGTGATAAAAGTTCTAGATTCATGAATGAAATATTATTGAACGATCGTACGTTTATACAATGTGTTTTCTAACCGCCGTCCAACCTTTCTAATTCGCTCGCGTTTTTCCAGAGAAGAAACCGAAGCTCTCACATTAATCTATGAAAAGCTCATCGGAGCTGGAAAATCTTCCGGCTCTCATCAGCCGACTGTCTCCACGGCTCCTCTTTTGCAGATCAAGGTAGGTATGCCTTAAGGAGAAAAAATGGACAGTTAATAAAAAAAAAAAAAAAATAAAATAAAATAAACTATAATTAAATTGAAATTTTTAAAATAAAACTTAACATTTTTTTTACCAAAAGATACAAAAATGTTTTACCAAAGATGTTATTTTTTACCAAAAGATAACATAAAAAAAGATAATTCTATTAATGATTTGATTAATGTGCTGAGTCTATTTCCTGTCCTCTTCGCGTCTTGATATCCGACGGTTTTCCGAATTTCCTCAGGCGAAAGAAGGTTTGGAGAGAAGCGTTTTCCGCGATCTTCTCCACAACACGTTCAACATCTGCGCCGAAGATATTCTCATGGAAAGAATATTCTGCGTCTTCGACAATTCGACCGACGGCCTCGTCAAATTGGAAGAATGGCTGCAAGGAATGTCCATCTTTTTGAGGGGCACCCTCGACGAGCGTATCGTTTTCGCATTTAACGTCTACGATTTGAACACTGACGGGTTCATTGTTCGCGAGGAAATCTTCACATTGTTGAGGTTCGATTAAAAAAATTTTTTTTTTTTTTCAAAAAATTACTGATATTGTATTTTTGGAAGATTCCCGCGCACGACTTCGTAAAGGAGTAAAGTTTTATTGAAACACGCCATCACTCACGTGCACACGTTATCAAGTAGACTTCACCTACGCTCTCCGTCTCTCTCTTCCAACGAACTGGCTCTAAGAAACGTTGAAAAAACCTAATACGAAACTGGAACGAACATAAAATGCCTACGTTGTTTTCCGCGCCAGATTAGTCACGAAAGGAGGGCGAATAATTTTAAAAAATAGCGACCCCTCCATTCACGTGACTTTCGTCTCGTTTTTACGTGTTCCCGCTCAATTAAAACCGGTTGCTCGAAAGTGAAACGGAAGATGTGTAGAGTCCGTTCGTGTAGAAGAAATAGAAGAGACGTCGCGAGGTAGCAATGTTGGAAAGAAGCGCTCAAAACCGTTGTTCGAAAGATAACGCTTTAAATTGCCCTGCCATGCTATTATTCCGTTTTCACGCTCTTTAATAATAATAGTGAAACAGCGCTCCACCGCCAGGTATGAATTCTACAATTAATTTCTGGCCAAAATTGTCCAATAAAATTTTCTTGGGAATTTTCGCAGAAAATGTTGTTATTCGGCTCGTTCCATAAAAGTCGACTAGATATCTCCGGCTCGAAAACACGTACAAAATCAGTTTCATGCATCAGAAAATCGAATTCAAGAAAAAAATTATTAAATGTCACTTTGCACGGTAATAACCGTAAATTCTAGATAAAAATTTGATTTTTTGTAGCAAAATACTTCTTGGCAAATTTGACCTTGAACTTACCTAAAAACGTTTTTTATTTTATTAACGTAGTATTTTCACTAGTTTTTTGATAGTTTTTTACTTGGTTTGGATAGTGAAATTCCTGTATTTTTCACGCCGTTTTTTTACCAGTTGTACTATATCTTCAAAAAGAGCGTAAAATTTCCCATCCCTACACAGTCAAATCAATTTTTCCGAGCAGATACGATAAAAGAAAAATCCGTAAAAAGCAAAATTGGTCAAATTGCGGAATTTTCATGTTTTGATTATCCTTGGCGTTGATTGCATTTTATTTCGCTCTCAAAAGTTCGTTAGCTTTCCAGAGGTGTAGTCAAAAACAAATTGCAACCCAATTATGGAGGCGAAAAACACGTTCGCTTCGAAACACACAGCTCTCACAGTTTTCAAGTACAGTGTGTTTTCCTCCCTGTTATTCTCATTTGCTTCGACTACAAAATTCGCCCAATGCTACACGCAATAAGCAATGGGAATTTTTCTCTTGCAGGAACAGCTTAGTGAAGCAGCCGCAGGACGAAGATCCGGAAGAAGGTGTGAAGGAGTTGGTGGAGCTCGTGCTCAAGAAGCTAGACCGCGACAAGGATGGCAAACTGTCGCTGAAAGATTTCAGAGACTCGGTCCTCGAAGAGCCTCTATTTCTCGAAGCGTTCGGCCAATGCTTGCCGTCCGAATCGGCCATCGTTGCATTCCTAGCAACGCTTTCCTAACTTCTGAGGGAGGATTTGATTAATTTATTTATCCGCCAATATTATATAATTTATTATTATTTTTAGAATCTAGTCCCATCCCTCACTTTTGGATATTTATTTGTTATTTATTTAGAACATTTTTAACGTACAATACATTTCCTCTTACATACAATATGAATCACAGAAGAAGAAAAAAATCATTCATTCATCAGAAAAAAAAGAAAAAAAAAATTCTTTTAATAACATCATAATAATAGAAATTAAAATAATTATATTATTTTAATAACATTAAAAGAATATTATTATTATTATTATTATTATTATTATTTTAAATTCTTTTATTCTTCTTCTTTTTTTCGAGGGAGAGAGAGATGTGTTATTTTATCGCTTTATTTACACAAATCTGGCAAATTTTGGCCAAACATGATCACTATTATAGTTGACAGATGCATTTATAACCTTTAATTAACTTTATACCCCGATGTTTCGCTATATTAATGGTTTGAAATAATACTAAATTGTGAACAAAACAAAAATAACAATGATCATATAAATGTAATTTCAGATTTTATTCAACGTCCGTATTGTTAAATTGATTTCAAATTCAAGAGGACGATTTAATACTTTGCACAATGAATCCGTAAAACGTGCTCTCATGGGCTCTACCGAAATCAATGTGAAATCTATATCGAATTCAGTTTAATACCGATTGGAAATTATTTTATCTTTGTTTTGGATTTATTTCGAGTCTAATGTGCAATTACGGTTTTCACTTTCAACGGTAATAACTCTTTGGTGATCCAACGTAAATTGGTAACTTCCTCTGGCGAAGGACTTTCGATTTTTCGCTATGCGGTAGTTCGCACTTGAAGCCAACAGACCGTCAAATTCGACTCTCATTCATCTGGGTCTGCCGCACATTACGGTCGTTTCCTTTCGCGCCCTACATCGTCCCCTTACGCGAGGAGGTGGTTGTTTTCTTCCAAGAATCTGCTTGGGGAACTCAGTCTCACTCCGTTCATCGGGCTGTGCGTTCGTTTCAAGACATCTCTACATAATAATACAGCCGGTTCGAAACTGTCAACCGGCTCGGGGAAGATCGCCGCGCCAACAGTTCCCAGAACTATATTTTCCGAAAAGGTATAAATAGCTAGAATTAATATTCTACCAGTTTCTACACTTTCTTTACAAGTGAATCTGTGGTCAAAATGTAATAAAATCGACTTCAAAAATATTTGCCTGAAAAGAAAAACGCTGCAAATGATTGTACAGTGGTTTATTATTCCTTCGCTTCAATAATGATTTAAGAAGACTGTCCAGTCGTGATTTTAATTATTGCGAACATTTGTGACCGTTCCAGATCGTAACTATAGGGGAAAACTCCGTAGCAACTATTGTAATTTTAATCATTTTTATTTTTCTTAATTTCCTAATTAAAAGCTAAACTTATCGCCTAACGATACAGCTGAAGAGAGTGTTTGACAACCATTCCAATGAGTATAAACTGCTCCAAGAACTCTCGAGTTATACCCTCATGTCAATTTTCTGCAAATCTCCCAAATTCGGCACAAAAGCAGCGATAACTCGAGAACCAATAAAGCTATCGACCCCGCGATGGTCTCATTCGATTCAGCGTCCAAAAATCTATACCAAAAGTACAGATTTCTCTGAAAAACGTTGGAAAATACGAATTTTCTCTCCCTCAAAACCTCCCGAAAATACTCTTCAAATTGAGGTAGCGATTTGGTTAAAAAATTGAGCCATTGTCAGGCCAAAATTGATTTTTAGTGAAAATGAATTATTACAATTTTCTTGGGCGGTTAGAATGATTTATTATTGAATAATAAACCAAAAACTTTCAACGTTTCAAGACTCGTCTGTAAAAATAAAAATTGGAAATATAATTCAAAATTAATGTGTGTTATCAGAAACCCGAAAATCGCTTATTTTGAACATTCGCTAGGAGAACATGCACAAAATATTACAACAAAATATTAATTTTCCCTCCCTCAAAACCCCGCAAAATTACCCTTAAAATTGAGCTAGCAATGTGGTTCAAGAATTGGGCCGTCGAAGGACCGAGATTGATTTTTGGTGAAAATTTCAAGAATTTAGCTCTTTCAGTTTGATACTCGTACGTTTGATATAGCCTTGATACGTAAAACATCAAATTTTGAGGGGGTTAGAATTTTTTTCTTGGGCGATTACAATGATTTATTATTGAATAATTAACCAAAAAAATTATTCAATCTACAAATCGAATTTTCCCATAGATATGACGAGGTTTTCTATTAGTTTGAAGCTTTGAAGGACGTTGGGATTATTTATTCGCTTTGTATCTTCGCAAATTAAATTAATAAGCGATTTTATAATTGGCGCATCGGTTCATAAATATTCAGATGATACAAGTACCCTACTGTTTACCCGATATCGTCTCGACTGAGAGTATCAATTTACTTCATTGATATCCCCTTCGTGGTATCCCATTCCATATTGTGAGATAGGCGTGGATAAGAGCGTAGATAAAATCGACCTCTAGTGCCTCCGTTTTCATTCGATTCGAGACCGATGTTTCGTTCGAGTTTACAGTTGCATGATCGTGATTTCACCTCAATATATCTGACAATTGGCTTTTAAATCATTCGAAAAAAATTCATAATTTAACGGGTAAAATTGGTGAATCTTCAATAAACGCCACCGCTTTGAAACTATCATGCAGAAGGTAAATTGACGCATATAAATTTTACTTATAGTAAATATGTATTTTTGCATTGATTTATAATAAACCATATTGTAATCGCTCACAATTTTTTTTTGGTTTATTATTCAAAAATAAACCATTGTAATCGCCCGAGAAAAAAAATTGTCTAACCTTCTCAAAATTTGACGTTTCACGTTTCAAGGCATGTAGAATCCGAATATCCAATAAACAAAATTCTGTCCGTACGCCGTGAACACTTTTCTGACGAAACTATAATAGCTAAATTCTTGAAATTTTCACCAAAAATCAATCTCGGTCCTACGAAAGCTCAATTCTTGAACCACATTGCTAGCTCAATTTTAAGGATATTTTTGGGGAGTTTTGAGGGAGAGAAAATTCATATTTTCCAGGGATTTCCAGAAAAATGTATTTTTTGTATCAAATTCTATAGATTTTTGGACGCTGAATCGAATGAGACCATCGCCTGGTCGATAGCTTTATTGGTTCTCGAGTTATCGCCGCTTTTGTGTCGAATTTGGGAGATTTTTAGAAATTTGACCTGAGGTTATAACTCAATAGTTCTAGGAGCTATAAAAATCGTTCTATTCTCGTTGGAATGGACGTCGAACACTCTTCAGCTGTAGCGTTAGGCGAAAAAATTAATTTTTAATTTAAAAAAATTTAATTTTAAATTTTTTTTAATTGTTTAAATTATATTAATTTAATTTAATTTTAATTTAAAATTAATTTAATTTAATTTTAATTTTGGAATAATAAACTACTGTACAATCATTTGCAGCGTTTTTCACCTGTATCTTGACGTCAGGGGAGACTGTCTTTGATTTGAATCTTGGCTTCCTGTCGTACTATCTTAACTCGCATCACAGAAAAAGCTATATTTGTTCAAAAGCCCTTTCTTCCAACAACAATGGGACTCCTGCTCGTTATTCTTTGACCAAGTTTCGTATTACGCCTTCGTATAGGTTCACGCGAGCTTTGAATACACAAGATGGCCGTGAATAGAATAATGTCGGCAAACACTTCGAAATACCTCGGCCGTTCCGAGAGGCTAGAAAAAGAAATTATTACGAGAACTTTAAATTTCCAATCGATATCCAACATGAATTTGTGGCCCGAATGGCGGTGCCAGAAAATCAGCGGCTTATTGTTGAGGTGGAGTGTAAAAGTGATATTAACGCATACAAATCGTGCATTTTTAGAACGATTTCACCGCTCTACAACTTTTTTAGATTCTAGGGAATATTTTCCGCGTATGATTTATAAGAAAATATTGTTCTTCCTTCTCAAAGTTGAAGAGCATTGTGAGTAACACGAGTTAATTGTTGTGTAGAATATTTATATGAATTTTTATTATTTTTTAAAATAATTTTATATACCTATTTTTTTCTATTTTCTATTTTATATATATATTTTTTTTTCTATTTTATATTTTCAATTAATTTTTTTTTGGCAATCTGATAATAATGTAGTAGATGAAGAGAAATTTTAAAATGTCCTTAGCCTAGTTTTTCCAAAATTTGACCAGAATTGTGGCCATCTTTCGAAAACCAAGTATACTTCATCGCCTTTGAAAATTTCCTCATCTGAAAGCTTCTGGATAATTCTTAAAACCTCCTGTCTCGCGCTTCATTGCTTTACTGTCGCTACTATTGTGCTCCCGATATAAAGCGCAGAATAGGTACGTGCTTTTGCCGAGAGAAAGCTCCGCTATCAATTCTCTATGTCGCCGTTCAAAAACATGATACGATGGTTCCTATAAAAAAATCCTTTGTTATTTTTTCAATATCGAATTTGTGTGCTAAGATAAAAACGTCGGTTTCGTTGGCTACGCTTACCAAGTGGGTTGAGTTCGTTCATAGAATCGCTGATTAACATTGAAGCGAGTGATTGCCGAGACACGTAGACGGGTCAGGGGCACGTTGACAACTGACGTTGGTTATATCTTTACACTGCCTACCTAAGGTTCAAAATGTTCCATGGGGTAATGAATGCAATATGGGAATCAAATTGAAATAGCGCACGAGATAGGTAATGGAAGTACGGTGTGTGATATTAGCGGCATTAGTACAGATTTTCCGTAATTGAATAATTTATATCATAAAGAACCCCCACCCAAAAAAAAAAAAATAAATAAATAAAAATAAATTAATATTGACTAAATTATTGTACAACGGTTTATTATTCCTTGGCATTTCAAATTATTTATGGTGTACGGCGCACGTCGGACGGACATATGAAAGTTCATATGTTTGATTTTTTTCAAACGGCAGAAATGATCTATATTTGAATGCTGGGGGACTTGAAAAGTTCCTTTATGTCAGCTGAATGTCGTTTGATTTTTGTTATTGGTATCACACACTTTACTTCCTCGTAATTTGCATTTTGCTATTCTATTTGTGCACTTTTGTATATTTGGGTCTTCTTGCTTTAAAAATTAGTCCACAAAAATTTGTTTGTATCTATGAATGACACACCTTACTTCCGCCTAATGCGGTTTACTGAGTATTTCAATTTTAAAAGTATATTTTTTTAATTTTGGAGGAAAGTTTGACTTTTTTTGTAAAAGATTATATTAGTTTATCATTAATTAATATAAAATAAAATCTGAAAATGGTTGTACAGTGGTTTTTATTAATCCTCTGCACCAATCATGATTTGAAAAGACCATTCACATATACGTACACTTAGGCAAAATCCTTGGCTACTATCGTAGTTTAAAAAAATTCTTTTTCTCAGTTACTTAATTTAAATTCTAGTTCTTTGCCAAACGATAAAGTGTTCAATTTGTATTCCGACGAGTATAAAACTATTTTTATATGACTACACTAATTTTTGGGTGCTTAATTTCTCGAAGCAATATTAATAATATAATATAATAAGAACTGGAAAAAAAACTTGCGTTTCTATTTTTATTTCAACGATAACACGTCGAAAGAATTTCCATGGCTATCACAATTTATTTCCACTCTTATCCTTCAGCTAAAATATACTCGGTCTCCAGTTTAAGCGGATCATTCTTCGTATTTCTACTGGCTAAGTATGTTCACAGTTGAGGCAACACCAGGGCTTCAAAAAGTGATATAAAATATTCGAATAAAATACGGAAATATATCGCTCCTCGATCGATTATCGATTGTCATCCGTTTTCAAGAATATCTAAATATTTCCTTGCGGCTTTTTTGCAGATTGAAAAAATGTGGAAAGCGGGCAAACGGCCGTACGACTGGGTGATGAAGAACACATCGGTCACAAACAAAGGGTAAGCAATTTTTCGTTGTTATAGAGAGAAAAAAAATTGGTTGAAAATTTTTACACGTAAAATAATTAATATCTCTCTAATAGCGTTTATGCACGTGCCAATTAACGGTGTAAATAATAAATAAATATATTTTAAAAATATTCAATGGGAAATTAAAGTCTATAATGACTAATTTTGTTAATTAATTTTTTTTTAAACTTTAGTTGGATTTTTCTCTGCTCCCTTTCATCGCGATTGTCCTTCCGATAATCTACTTACTATTGAGTAGGTATACAAAAAAAAAAAAAAAAAAAAAAAAAAAAACAACTCAAAAATATACAAAAACCTTCCTTTAAATACGAACACCGTCTATAATTGCGGTCTAGTAATTTCAATTCAATAGCGACTTCGAGTATCTCCTTTCTCGTGACATTTCCAATCCTGCTTATCACTAGATATATTGGCACTAATGCGCAACCTGGCATACTTTCCCTCGCCCTGAACGGTTTTCGGTTCGCAGTCGTGAAACAGAAAGGGCACTTCACACGTACGATTTATGAACTTCAAAGGTTTCGACTTCTTTCACAACTCCGTTGACGCAACCAACGCTAGATCTTAGATTAAAATTATTTCGCTAAAATGTCACATTTTGAGCTGGAAAATTAATTCAGAAATTATAAAGGCCGTCCATTAATAAATCGAAAAAAACATAATATTTATTTTTATTTTTTATAAAAGTTGAAAATAATAATTGATTCGAATTTAGTCTTTCTTTTCCTTTTTTCTCCAGAGGTTATTCCCAAAAAGCAGTCGACGCTATCGTCACGCTGGTCGAAGTACTTCTGCTGTTCGCGAGCGTCGCTGCCGCTCTCGTCGAATCCATCGTCACGTTTTTCCTTCCTCATCGAGAGAAAGATTTATCCAACGACATTGTACTGGTAAGATTTAAATCGAATTCGTATTTTCCTTCGTCGGCTATTTATTCGTTGAATTTTGCTCGTCTATCAATCCAAAAGCCGTTGACGATGCCTCGAGGTTTCCAGATCTCGACGATCTCAAGTATCGGCTGTTGGCGTTGGCTCGGTTCACGAGATCGTTATGCTTTTTCAAAAAATCTTCTTTCACTTTCCGCTGCACCATTGCTTCCGAATCATTGATACTCAATTGCGCTGGTTTTAATCCGACGGTCGTCTAAAAACACAATTATGTTTATTTATTTATTTATTTATTTATTTATTTATTTATTTATTTATTTATTTATTTATTTATTTATTTATTTATTTATTTATTTATTTATTTATTTATTTATTTATTTATATATTTATTTATCTATTTATTTATCTATTTATTTATTTATTTATTTATTTATTTATTTATTTATTTATTTATTTATTTATTTATTTATTTATTTATTTATTATTGTTACTATAATTGGGTGGTGTTTTCATGGTTGTATACCATAAAATAGTACGTTTTTCAAAAGGCGCAAAGTTGTAGCCGAGATAACGCATGTGTCCAACTTTAAGTTTTCCAAGATTTGTATCTTGCACGGTGGATAACTTTAACAAAAATTCGTCAATTCAGATGTTTGAATATACCAAAAGATAGGTAATTTAACTGTCCACAATTTCCCAATGTGATCTACCTATCCATTTTTCAACCGTTTATGCGATATTCAACAATATTGCTGGAATAGACCTGTAAAGATAACATTTTTCAACTTTAAACATTCTTTTCACCAATTTAGTGCAAAAGAAACGAAGAATGAAGCATATATTATTGGTATACACATCATAAACTATCACTATGCTGAATTTGAGCGAAATCGGAATCAAAAAATTTTTCACAAAAAATCCAAGGGGTACCCCTGCGATTTTCTTTAACCGATCAGTTAACGATTTTTTACTCCTCTCTCAATAGAGATAAAAATCTGAAATTTTCAGGAAAGTTGTATCTTATCAAGATGTATTTTTGTGATTTTTTTCGATTCTCGGAAAAATCCGCAAGTGGTCCAAAAAAATCGGTTTTTAAAAGCTCGAAAATCTACCTTTAACCGTGCTTTTCGGGGTCAAAATTCATTTGAATCGATTGTTTTATTATGCAGGAGTCTTCATTTGAACGCCCTACACATGAACATAGCAAAAAAATTGGAGAAAAAAATTTAAACAGCGCCACAGAAATTATTTTCCGTAAATCGTGTTTTTCACCGGCCGTTATTTCGAGCTCCGCTGGCATCGGGAATTAAACTTCTGTTTTTAAGCGATTTTGAAAGCTATTCTTATATGAAATTTAACGCTGAATCCGAATTTCACGTCAAAACGACGGAAATTTGACGACAACTACCAGTTTTCGCCAGTTTTAGTACAACACTATTTCAACTTTGATAATTCATTGCAAATACTTGCAGGGCTGTTCAATATTATTTTATTACTCATTTTATAGGAAATTAGACGTAGAATTCGAATTTCATGGTAAAATGAGCAAATTTTAACAATTAATAATATTTTTTGAATTTTTTTTTTTTTATTTAGATTTTCATACTTTTGGATTTTCACTTTGCAATTTTTTTCGTCGCGTACGAGAATTTTGAAAAATGGGTTCTGTGAAAGTAAATTGAAAAAATTTCATTTAGAATCGAATAAAAATAAAAAAGGCAGGGAAACGTGTTTTCGTTTTTCTTCGAGCGCGAATAGCTCCGCGGAGACATTATTATTTTCTATTTATCTGAAGGTTATTAATAATTTTTCAAACACTGCTCAATGATTTAACGGCTAATCAAACCGAAATGGCCTACGACGATTGGCGAAACGGCGTGAGAAAGTTAAAGTTGCAATACTGAGATAAAAATAATAAATATGCATAAAAAAATATTGAATTAAAAAAAAAGTTAAATCAATTGAGAGAGAAAAAAATGAATTAAAATAGAATGGAATAAATAAATTTAAGAAATTAAATTTAACCCAAATAAAATAAAATTAAACTAAATTAGAGAAAAGAATAAATTAAATTTGTTAAATTATAAACATTGATTAGATTGAAGATACTAAATTAAAATTCATTAAACTGAATTAAAATATAACAATTTGAAACATAAATAAATATCTATTTAGGTCTAAAAATAAAACTACTGTTAAAAATTTCTTCGGATAAATAATATGAAGTATATATACTAAACCACAACGCTCAATATTGATGACTAAGTATTGTTCCTTCACGACTTTAATTTCGTATCCGAAATTCAGCATCACGGCTATTTTCGTGTACAAGAAAAACATTTTCCAAATTCGACTGTTCTAAATCGACTTTTCGCGAAAATATGATGATATTTTATACTTGTCTAATGACTAACAGGCACGTGACTAGGAAGAGTTTCTATATATAATATAATAACGGAAGATGCTCTCGATAATGATAAATAAAATATTTAAAAAATGATTAAATTAAATTAAATTAAATATAATATAATAACGTATGCTTTCAATATTAATAAATAAAATATAAAAAAATTAAATTAATTCAAATTTAAAAAAAAAATAGTAGAAATTTTTTCAAAAATAGTTAAATTAAATTAAAAAAAAAAGAATTACACACAAGTAAAAACAAATAATCCAGTGAGAAATAGAATAAACCTACAATTTTGACGTTTGCTGGCACTTCAATGACCGGCCTCTCCGATAAGACGCCCGGCCGTTCCGAAATGATTGGCCTGCCTTCAATTTCTTCTTCTATCGGAGGAACAGGATTCAGATCGTCCAGGGTCCCGTAGGAGACAGAAACGGCCGAGTTGACTACTTTCCCGAACACTCGAAGGCTGTTCGACGCCGCTAAAGTACCCGACGACTGGACGAAGCCGCCGACTCGCATACCTGGCGGAAAATGGATTTTAGACAAAGGCGAAAAGCGAAAGTGCGACTTTCTAGGCAAAATTTTTCCATCGTTGGTCCCTGTTATTTTTTATAATTTTATAATTGTCAGGGGAAGCTTTATCACTGCCGGCTTGAATAAAACGTAGAGAACTCGATCCATCTTTGTTTCGCATCAAGCTCATTTTTCTGAGCATTTTAGGAAATTACCAGATTTACGTGAATTTTTTCCGCGAAATTTTCCGTCGAGTGAATTTGTATTTATCGCAGAGATATATTGGAGTGAAATTAATATACGCAGGGCAGAAGTCCTAACTTGACTCACATCACCAATTTATCCGAATAGTGTAAAAAGCGTGTGAAAAACGGAAATGTAATTTTCTAGACGAATTTCCCATGATTACAAAATACCATAATGATAAAAAACGAAGAATTTGAAGTTACAGAAATTTATTTCTGAACACATTTTATCCGATTTCTTTCTTTGTTCAATTCTTTTAATTCGATACTTGTTTCTGAACCCTTTTTATTCAGTTACGTTAACCAACCCGTTTTTGCAGTCGTTCGCAATTTTATTCCGACCGCTTTCTCCTCGCAGCAATTTTCGCTATTCCTTGGGAACAAGGGACAGAAAGTGAGCGATGCAAAATCTTACCAGCCAGGAAAGCGACCTTTTTCAAAAGTCCTCGCGACTCCCGCGTCGAATTATCCATTTCTTCAAGCTTTTCGGCCAACTCCAGCTCTTGCAACGCCTCGCTCAACTGAGACGCTTGTGCTGTACCGTTCGAATTGATTTCGACGTCTGAAAATGAATCGTTTTCTTTCATTAGCAACTTACGACACCGTCAAAGATTCGATGATCGGAGCGAACAATTATTTCAAAATAATACGGGCTTCGAATGACGTAATTTATTTCTAACACAAAATAAGCAGTTTGTGCGAGTAATAGGGCCGATTGATTTTCCTCCGGTTTATGCGGGTAGTGACAACTTATATAACGCGTCGATTGTTGAAACACCTCTACGCGCAATAAGCCTCGAAGTAGTCACGCAATTATTGTCATAATCGTCCAATCGTTCGGTACTAGTTCGCGCAAAAATATACGAATCGGGAGCTGTTAATTTTCCTAAACTGAAAAGATCTGTTCTAATTAGTTGACTGAAATGTAACCCGATTGGCTGCTATTACTATATTCCATTTCAAACGTTGATGCAATATTCAGCAATATCGGTGAAATATACGCCAAAATATACATTTTTCAACTTTGGAATATTCTCTCATTATTTTGACTATTAGAACCCGAAAAATATACCGGTCGTCGACTATCATTAAACCAAATTTGAACAAAATCAAGCAAATATACAGTTTTTCACAAAAAAAAAAATAAATAAATAAAAATAATAATAAACTAAATTTTAAGCAATTTAATTTTTAAAGATTTTTTAGAAATTAATTGTTCAAAAATTTTCAGGTAAAAATTGTTCAATATTTCTCCAATAATAAAAATTGTTTGATATTTTTCCAATAATAAAAAATTGTTTGATATTTTTCCAATATTAAAAAATGTATATATAATTTTTTCAATAAGAAAAAATATTTTTATGCGTTTTTCAAACACAGAAACAATTGATTATTACCTAAGTCAGATTAAAAAAAAAAAATATGCGATTAATCATTAATATGCCCTCTAGCCATAAACTATGTATTGAGCTTTACACCTAGTTTTTTACCCTCTCAAGCCTTAGATTGCGAAGGAGCTTTTTAGACCGACTAAAGATGAAAAACTGAAAGAGAGAGTGAGGAAGGGATCCGTTACAATATTCGAGGCTCTTCCGTCGCTCCAAGTAATCGCTCCCTTTTTAATAAGCCTCCTTGTTTCTTTTTAGCCGACATAAAATTACATAACTTACTCGTTTCGCTCATCTCGCTCGGCATCGCGTAAACGATGGACGAATAGGTGCAAAAAACGACGAGGTAAAACAGTTTCGACTGGAGATGATGCATTTCGTCTGGGGCACAGGCGACAAAACAAATAAGCAATTGACAGCGAGTTGATGAACTTTATAGTCTGCACTGGAAGGTGGTGGCTGGTGGATTGGTCAATATTGACACTGGGGCTTATTAGTGCTCTATCGGTCGCATACGAAGTACCAGCAGATGAGTAGAGTAGTTCATCCAAACCCCCATGGAGTCTATCTGAACCCACACTAACTATTCCTAGCATTTTCAGTTCGTTATTCCTAACTTTGGCCTATTTTTCCAGCTCGAACTTCCGCCTACACATAATCGGGGAATCTATGGTGCAATCGATTGCGAGCAAAATCAAAAGCAGCGAGGATAATGCTATACAATATCGTAACCGAAAAAATTAATGAAATAAGTATGTCGGCGCAAATCTACCCTCAATAAGAAGACACTTCTGAAAGCGACTCTCAATAACTCCATGGCGGGAAGATTGGAAAATGAAGGAACAGGATTCAGGGGGGTGATGGGTTGGTGGAAGAGGAGTCTAGTCTAGTCTTGTCTTGCGCGCGAATCGAAGAAAAGTGTTGGCTAGCAAATTGTGTTCCCGTTTACAGTTAAAAAGGCAATTTGTTGTGTCTCAAGTTGAATTAAATCAGTTTTCCCTAATTCGTCCGAACATCCCTGACACCTTTCCAACATCAGAAGTGGGATACCCAGTCCGATGGAAATGGATTCATCTCGCCATCATTACAGAACCTCTACGGATGACGCCGGTGTTCCGCCATTGAATCGGGGTTCTCATATCTCGTCTACTCCCGATCCGGACCTTCTACAATCGGAAGAAAATTCAGTCCTCGCCGATTCAATCCGTACGGTGATGAATAACCAAAACCAAAATTTCGCCTCACTCATGAAGGAAATACTCGAGTATATAACGCGGAAGTGAGGTGTGTGCGCCTAAGAATGAAAAGAATTCGTTATAGTAATTATTCCGAACATTCGTGAACGTTCGCACCGAGAAACAGATAGGTAACAATAAAAAACTCCGTAGCAACTATTGTAATTTTAATAATTTTTTCTTTTTCTTAATGTCCAAATTAACATCTGAAATTTTTTATACAGAAGAAATATACAGTAATATTTTATATTATTATAGTTTTTTTTTTTTTTTTTTTACTATACTGTATACTATACTCCTTACTTTTATAGTTTCTTTTGAAAAATGGAACGTTTCATAGCGCATCGTTGATTTATTTATTTCAACTCAAACATAATAATGGCGCGACAAGAAAAAAAAAAGAAAAAAAAAAACAGCATTCTGACCAGTCTAAAAATCTATAGAAATTTTCACGTAAATACTTCTTTATCTAAAATGTTTTTGGATAATTTGAATTTTCTCCCCCTCAAAACAAAAATACCCTAATAATTGAGGTGGCGATTTTGTTTAAAGAATTGACCCATTATCAGGCCATCGCAAATGGATGGTCTCCTTAAATCATTATTGAAGCGAAGGAATAGTGAACCATTGTACAATAGTTGGCAGTTTTGATTCAAATTCGATTATTACTTGTTGAAGCGCTTTTGCCACTAAGAGCATCGATAGGGAGGTATAGGAAATAGGTGAGAATAAATTGTGGCGGGTGTTTTGCGAGTTGGCCGACTTTAGCACTCTTCGCCATCCTAGGTTTTTTCAGTGAAGGAGAAACCGATCTCAGCGGTGCATAATCGTGTTTTTCTCGGTCGGAGAAGGTGGAAGACGAAGGTCGAGATGAAAGAGGTTTTGGTTCGGGAGAAAGCGAGGACCTGCAAGAGTCGGGCTCCGCTGAAATGATCACGAGCCTTTTAAAGGTGCGAATACTGAAGAGGGAAATAGGTAGCTGAACAGGTTCGAAATAATAGAAGGAACAAATAATTAAAATCTTCTTTTCCTTCTCGTCGCAATTCTTGATATCCGGGGGTTGTGAAGGGGAGAAAAACCAGGCGACTCATTCACCCATTCTTTATTAGCTGGCCGAGCACTTTCGCCCATTCGGGCATCCTCGGGGCGACGTAGAGCCATAGGCTGTGGGACCCTAAAACGTCGCCCTGAGGATGCCCGAATGGGCGAAAGTGCTCGGCCAGCCAATAAAGAATTGGTGAATGAGTCGCCTGGGTTTTCTCCCCCTCAAAACCCCTGGAAATAATTAAAATAAGCCGAGTGCGACTTCTTTGCCCTGTTGGTGTCGTGATTCGTCCAATGATGTGAGGTTTAGGGTGACAAATTTGAGACTTTCCCTATTCTGGGGGAAAAAAATAAATAAAAAACGCTGCTAATGATTTTACAAAGTGTTTATCAATCCTTTGCTTTAATAATGATTTAAGAAGGCCTTCTTAAATCCAGTACCCATTTGTGAACGTTCTCATCGAAAAACAGATTGGTAACTATAGGGAAACCTCGTCGCAACTATTATAATTTTAATTATTTCTATTTTTCTTAATTTCCTAATTAAATGCTAAATTTTTCGCCTAACTGTACAGCTAAGAAGAGTGTTAAACGATAATTCCAACGAGTATAGAACGATTTTTATAGCTCCAAGAGCTCTCGAATTAGACCCTCAAGTCAAATTTGTGAAAATCTCCCGAATTCGACACAAAAGCTGCGATATCTCGAGAACCAATAAAGCTATCGACTCTGCTATGGCCTCGTTCGATTCAGCGTCCAAAAATTTATAGAAATAGATTTTTTTCTGAAAAACGTTCGAAAATACGAATTTCCTCCCCCTCAAAACGGCCCCAAAATACCCTTAAAATTGAGGTAGCGATTTTTTCAATGAATTTAGCCATTCTCAAGTCAAGATTGATTTTCGATAAAAATTTCAAGAATTTATCTTGTATTGTTTCGTCAGAAAAGTGTTGACGGCGTATGGCGGAGGTTTTTATTGGATATTCGGATTCTACATGCATTGAAACGCAAAACATCAAATTTTAAGGGGGTGGGGGTTTAGAAAAAATGTTTCTTGGGCAATTACAATAATTTATCGTTGAATAATAAACCAAAACTGGAGAATAAATGGCCTCGACTTTCTCCGCCTCAACCTTTGACCCAAGGGCTACTTCTTTGATCGCTTAAGAAGCTTAAAAATCTCTTTTGACATGGATAATTGTAGACACCATATACACACACTAAGCATCTATATTATAAGGCTACTGATTTATCAACCCATCGTGCTGAAGAAAATGGGGGTAAAACAGGTCTTGTTTAAATGCCATAAGGTCAACGAATAAAGAAGATACCTTCAGCGGTTTCCAATAGAAAATTATCGCAAGAGTTCGTTGCCTCTTCGAGGGCCGACCTGAGCGAAGGAGGCTGCACTCTCACTTTCGCGTAGCTCAATAGGAAAACATTGAACGAAGAGGTGTGGGCGTTTAGCATAAATGGAGAATAGTGACTGGCTGTTATTGTGAAAAACCCAGCGCGCATGTTTTCCTCAGAAAGAGCTCGAATCGCTCAAATACGGCCATCATTGATTATCTTGTAATTGGGGTCGAATTTCAAATAATGGAGAAAGACGAAAAAATGTTGAAATGAAGAAATGGAGTAGAGTAAAAACATATGAACAGATTGAGAAATCGAATTTTGCAGTGATGAAAACGATTAGAATAGAAACATTATTCCACTAACAAGATTCGTTCTTCATAGTTCGTTTATTCCCATCGGGCTTCGTGCGGGATTATATTTCAAAGTGATACTAAACCCAAAATATACTTGGAAATAAAAAGAAAACTCGAGATACAATTAATAAGGAATTTAAATTAAAAAAAAATTGGCGGAAAATTTGGAAAAATCGAGAAACATGTTCAATTGAGGAGAAAAATAACAATTAAGGAATATCAAAATAATGAACACAGATTAGATTAGACAAGAGTAAAATAATTTGATATAGGGACGTCGAAAAATATAAAGTTCTCAAAAATATAAAACGAAAAAGTGAAAAGTTTTAAAAATACGAGAAAATTAATAATTCTGATACGCAAATGTGGAAAGAAAAATATAGAGCAATACGTAAAGAAATAGATATGATAGAGACCGAAAATTAGTAGGAGTTATGAAAAGAGATGTACAATTATATAATAGGAAAAATAAATTCGTACATAATCCCAAAATCAAACTCGAGTAACAAAAAAATATGAATTGAAAAATAAAAAAAAGGAGACATGTTAGAGAGAAATATTTGAACAAAACTTTTGATCTAATTCAGTATGAAACTAGGTGCACTCAATATTATCACTCAATCGGAGGTAAAAAAAGCATTTTACGAGTATTTGAGTAAAGTATTTGACGAAATTTCTCCGATATATTCATTTGACTCCTGACTTCATCTAGTAACCATCCTCATCTTAGGAATATTGAATAAATTTGTAAATAACTCAATGCGTTATTTTCACAGGAGCCGGAATGATCTAGAATTTATTTATTGCACGTACAGGTTACGCAATTCGGTCGAAGTACCTGCTGCCCAACTGGTTCGCATATTTATGCTCGATATGTAAGGAACGTGATTGCCTTTTCACCGAGACGCGCAAAACAACCTCAAGTGATCGAGGTCTTTGATTTCGTAACATTTTCTGAAGATAAAATCGCGTAAACCGATCGAGATATCCGCGTGGCCGAGGGATTTTCAGAAAATTCCACTGCGGAACGTACTTGAAACGAATTACTTGAAAAGCAAAAGTCACAATAGCTCGATTGAAACTACTTTCTCTCAGATCAAGGACGTCATAATTATTTATTTTTCCACGGCTCATTCAACGTAGAACTGTTTCATGTTCATTATGAGATATCCTTAGTTTCATTCATGAACATGTTCTCGTCTTTGCATTAATAAATGCCTGATTTTTTTTTTTTTTTTTTTTTTTGCTTTTATCGGTGTTTTTTTCACGGTGGCCGTTTATAGTATTGATTACTTTGTAAAATCATAGGAATTTAATGGTTACCCTCATTGAGGACCATGTGATGTTTTGCGTTTCAAGGCATGCAGAATCCGAATATACAATTCAAAAAAAACGCCCCAAATCAACCTTGGAAAAACACCGGTAAGAGCAAAAACTCCCTAGTTTTTTTCAAGTGGGTGCCAAACTAGGCTAATTTCCAACGTTTTTGAGCAAAGACTCTCGCCCAATATCGTTAGAACTAGGAAAATGTATATTTTTTGCAGCGTATCGATTTGACTTCAATGAAAGTATCGTGATCGAAAAGTCGAATTCGGAGCGGAGTGGAATTCGGAAGAAATTTTACATAACTCGAGAGTTCTTGAACAAGTGTCAGCGTGTCCGTCTGTCAGTTCTCCGTCCGTCTGTCCGTGTGTCCGCCTCTTAAGAAAGTGACAAAAACCGTCATATCTTTACGAAAAATATATCCCAGTGAATGTACGACATTAGCCATTTCCGAATTCCGATGACACACAGTACATTCGAGATAATAACCGCTCAGTCCAATCACTTGATTGTTACACGCTTTAACAGTCAGTATTTTTGAACGGTAGGGTCTCAAAATTTTTGTTATGGCGAGCAGATGAGGCTTGATTTTTGCCTATTGGCTCACACACCGTACTTCCGCATTATGATCTTTTTTCGCTATTTCACTGGCGCTTATTTCGATTTTTACAGGCCGCATATAAAACAATATATTTCAAAAGTGAGTGACATTGAATTTCAGATGAAATCTAAGCTGACATTTTTTATTATTGGTGTCACACGCTGTACTCCCTCGTAAATCGCATTTTCCGTTATTTTATTACAACGGCTGACATATATTTTATTTTGTTAACAATAAATTTTTGGGTTTCCTCGCTATAAAAATGACCCCACTTCACAAAACTTGTTTTGTACAGTTTGGCTCACGTACATACGCGTTTTTCAGCTTTTCGTTTTTTGTAGGCCACAAAAATAACAATATTTGAACGCTTGAAGTTTTTAATGTTTAATGGCGAGTGAATGACGTCCGATTTTTCACGTTAGGGTCGCACACCGTACTTCCGAGTAATCTAAGTATCGTTTGTACTTTTAATGTTCCGATTCAAACTTTTTTTCCTCTGTTTTTGGCTCCCGTGAAAGTTTTTCAATAACAGTCGCACTTCACTAACGTTAAGGCCTTTTTATGCGTTTCTTGAGTTTCCTTGTACGAGTTTTCGCTCATAATAATACCTCTCTGCCAACTCAACATGGAAATACTGTGCGATCTATGCTCACCACTCGTCGCAGTATTGAATCTCCCTCGTAGTGCGCGATTGTCAATTTGAACGAATAACACGTGACGATTTCGACGTTCTTTTGAAAATCACAGCGATCGCGAGTCCGTTCCTCTTCCGTCTCTCCGCCAGTTGACCTATTTTCTCGTACGTAGAGCTCATATGTTGCGTATCCAATTATCGCACCGCTAATCGAAAAAACTAAACCAAGGCCGTTCGTTCAGCTGCACTGACGGTGAGGCAACGACTAGAAATTGGTGGCAATCTAAGTTCCGTAGGAATAGTGCATTTTGGATGGCATGATTGGCGTGAAGCAATCCGAAGTTGAACGACCGACCTCTGGGAGAAACGTTGATTTGCACGAAGGATAAACGAAGTTCACGAGTTACGCAATTTAGCTAGAGGCCGCTGTATTCACGTTTTCATATCTCGATACACGAAACAGGTACGCAAGATGTGATTGAGGGCAAGTAGATTTATTACGTAGATTAGACGGAAAATATATGTTAAAATGTCAAATCTGACATGTGTGATCTGTTATTTTGTTAAAATTATTATTTATTTTTTTTTAAATTTTTTATTAGATTTATATGAATAATTTTAAATTAATTTTATATTTAAATTTATAATGATAAAATTAGTGTTTTTGTCATATTGCCTAACAAGCACTACTTAGTGCATATATACACGACTAACAGGTACTCAAGATGTGATTGAGGGCAAGTAGATTTATACGCGTCATGACGGAAAATATATGTTAAAATGTCAAATCTGACATGTGGTGTGATCTGTTATTTTGTAAAAATTATTATTTATTTTTTTTTTATTAGATTTATACCTATTAATAATTTTAAATTAATTTTATATTCAACTTTATAATGATAAAATTAGTATTTTTGTCATATTGCCTAACAAGCACAACTTAGTGCTAGAACCTAAGCGATCAGGATTGTTTTGTACAAACAATAAAATTTCATTCGCCTCGTCTTCTCCGAACCGAATTGTGTACTGGTATACTATATTATGGGTCGAGAAAACGCTAAAAACTCGTAAATATTGTACATAGTAATTATCGTTCTTAATTGTTCTATTGAGTACTGCTGAAATCGTTAAAAAGCCAGAGATGGAAAAATCAAGAACTGTGTACTGGTATACTATAATAAAATAATGTGCAGTAATTCACTTGAAAATGTTGAGAGTCATAATTTCCCTTGTCGATCGTGCCAATTTATTTAATTATTTAATAATACAGTGCGGGCATTAAACCCAATATTACAGAAAAAACTATAAAATAGCTTAGGTAATTAAACGAACGGTAATTATAAATTAATAAGCAGGGATAAAAAAGTCAGTAGCGAATCTGCCGGACAAATTTAGATTATTCACGGAAGTAGGACTCTCCTTAGAAACCTTTTGGTTACAGTCATCAGTTGCATACTGTGGCAATCGAGAACTGATAAAAAATTTGCAGAAAGTTGCCCTATATTTTTTACCCGAGGGAAAATGGCGTGAAAAACAAAAACGTTTGAAAGTTCAGATATTTTTGTTTATTGTTCAATAATAAACCATCGTAATCGCCCAAGAAAAAAATTTCTAAGCCCTCAAAATTAGATTTTTTTACGTTTCAAGGCATGTAAAATCCGAATATACAATTTAAAAAATTACGTCTTTTCTGACGAAACTATAATAGCTAAATTCTTGAAATGTTCACCAAAAATCAATCAATGGCGGAATTTGGCCAAAATGCTAACTTAATTTTACTTTTGAAGGGGAGGAAATTCGTATTTTCCCAACGTTTTCCAGAAAAATGCGTATTTGGTAACAATTTCTATAGATTTTTGGACGCTGAATCGAATGAGACCATCGATAGCTTTATTGGTGATCGAGTTATCGCAGCTTTTGCGTTGAACTTGGAGAATTTCACTAATTTTCAGGTTACGGGAACCGGCCATGGTATCGGGAGGGATTTGACCATCAAATTGGCCGCCGAAGGAGCGAAAGTCGTCGGTTGGGATCTTTCGGAAGAGGGCAACGCCGAAACATACAAGATTCTCAAGGATTCAAACCTCCATCATAATACTCATTTCTACAAGTAAATGTATTTATATTTGATTAATCTAGTGGGCAGGTACCTTATTTTGTACACGTCAACATTTGCGCCGAATAATAGGCAACGCGCAAAATCAAACAGCTATGAAGGCTTTTCATATTTCCTATACGATTTTTTCACTTGAAAAAATAGTAATTTTATTAATTTTTTTTAGAAAAATTCTTTAAAATTCTTTATTCTTTAAAAAAAATTCTAAAAATACTTTCAAAAAATTCTTCTTCTAAAAAATCGTTTGAAAAAATGTACATAAAAATTCTTTTAAAATAGTTTCTGAAAAGAAGAAAAAACACAACAAACAATAACGAAAAAAAATATTTCTAAAATTTCATTCTAAAACATCTTAAAAAAAACTTTTCCTGAAATAAAATATTTCAAAATCAACTCAAAAATAAGTATTTTTATAAGTCGTATTTTCCATCCGTTTCATTTTATAAGTTTGTTATTTTTCTATACAAGTTCTGTATTTACTCGTTATTATAATTATATTTCTCTTTATTTAACATTCCAACCTTTTTTTTTACTACTTTTTCTCATTTCTAAATTTATTCCCTTTTTCTTTTATATTTTATTAAAACATTCATTACTTCGTAATCAACTTTTTCGTAGCGATAATTAATTTACTACGTAACTACTATCCTTTCACTAGAAATAGTGCCATTCAAGAGTAGGAAAAATAAATAAACCGTTCAACTTTTTAAATTTATTATTATTTTTGTTTTATAGAAAACTATTATGGAATCATCATTGAAAATAATTGAGCTACAATTGACAACATTTGTCGTTCTTTGTGCTTCAGATGCGACGTCGCCGATCGCGATGACGTTCTAAAAACGGCGGCTAAAGTAAAAAACGAAGTCGGTGACGTAACGATATTGGTGAACAATGCGGGCATCATGTGTTGCAAACCGTTGGAGGAACAAGGACCAGAAACGATAGAAAAAGTTTTTAAAGTCAACGCCATATCGAATTTTTGGGTACGTTTGCGGTCTTATCTAAGTCGAATTTATCGGGGATGCCACAGTTCTTGGGAATATTTACTAGGTACTACTACTACTATACTACCACTACTACTTTACTATTATTTACTCTTTTTACTTATTTGCTTTTTTTTGTTTTGTTTTTGGGTTTATTATTTTTATTTTATATATATTTTTTATATAAATTTTATTTATTTATTTTTTGTTATTTATTTTTCTTTTTTCTTTTATTTTTTCTTTTTATTTAAAATTTTTTTATTATAATTTTTTTGGGGGTTTTAAAATTATTTTTATTTATTTATTTTATTTTTTTAGTTGTTGGGGTTTTTTGGTTCTTGGGGTTCTTGGGGTCCAACGATAAGAACGAGAAGATGAAGTCATATTTTCGAAGAATGAATATAAAACGTGATAATTTTTTTTTTCCTAGAAATTTCCATTTGTAAAATTTTTTTTTTTTCCTACACATTTATTGTACACATATATTTATTTTACGTACGGGCAAATGACCAATTTATAATTACAATAATAGATGGCGTGCGCAGCGCCCAAATTGAAACAACAAGCACAAGGTGAAAAGCATAAATAATAGTTTATTCTTAGGAAAATGCGGACCTGATAACTGATACATTAATGAAGACTCATAAGCTGTCGCGCTGAAATTGATTCTATCGAATTAATATTTTTTGGTGTTGCGGTTTAATTTTTTGGCAAAAATTTATATAAAATAAAATTAGCCCTAAAAATTAACCGTTTTTTAACTAGAATGTTTCCATTTCAGACGATCGAAGCTTTCCTGCCAAAAATGAAGGAGAAAAATTCAGGCCACCTTGTCAGCACGTGTTCCATGTGTGGCGTGATTGGCCTACCCTACGCCGTGCCATATTGTGCGTCGAAATTCGCAGTCAGAGGTATTTTTTCTCTAATAGCCATTAATTCCGTGATTCTTACGCTCACTTTTTTACGTTTGGAATTACTCGGTCGATTGTTAAAAATCAGAAATAATTTTATATCCTAGAGATCATTCGGTTGACCGAAATTGAAATAGATTTGGGTTTCAAAGCAGTCTATATAAGGGGAAAAAATTTATAATGCAAGTTTTTTATATTTTCCTACTCGAGCACTAATAAAAAAAAAAAATAAATAAAAAATATAAAAAAAACGGGAACAGTACAATTTAAAAAATTTCACGTTCGCTCGTCGTAACAATTACGCTAACACTAGGTTTTATTATTATTATTTTTTTTTTTTTTACTTTTTTTTAAGAACGTTTTACACATTTTGTTCTTTTATTTATCCTGAAAGTAATTTGAGTTTTTTCTCGCATCATGATATACCTAGGTATGATGGAAGCTCTCTATGAAGAATTGAGAAAGGACGAATCAACGAGCAATATTAAATTCACGACTATTTTCCCTATAACGGTGGACACTGGCCTGGCGAAAAAACCAAGACACAGGTTCGCAGTAATGCTTCACAATGTGCAGTTTTTTTGCTCTATTGAATAAATTCTCTAAAATAAATAAAATTATTAAATAAAATTCCCATATTACAGATTTCCTACGCTGTTCAGTATTTTGGAACCGGAAGCGGTCGCTTCGCAAATCACGACGGCCATCAAACGTGAAACGTACGAATTGGCACTTCCCACATTCATGATGACGTTCGACAGAATAACGAGGTAGGAGAAAATACGAAACTCTCTCGAATTATAAGTTCAGACGAAAATTTCCGATCGGACAGTAAGTGAAAAGTATTTTTCAGATTGTAGTGCTTAATTGTAAATTATTACCAAGTGTGGTAAAAAAATAAATAAATAAAAAAAATAAAAAAAATAAAAAAATAAATAAATTATACTTTATTATTTTATATTATACTTTATTATTTTATATTATACTTTATTAGTTTATATTATACTTTATCAGTTTATATAATACTTTATTATTTTATATTATACTTTATTATTTTATATTATACTTTATTATTTTTATATTGAACCTTTTTATTTATTAGACTTTTACTATTATACTTTATTAAAAAATTATTATACTTTGTGGTTGGTTTCAGGTTGATGCCGCGAAATATCGTCGAACAGTTGAAAGACTTTTTGGACACAGGCGTCGACCCCGAGTGATACTATTTATCTCGACAACTGACATTTTTAGGTAGTTGAGGATATTTTAAACGAAATTTTTGTTTATCGCACTTCTCATTTTCGTAGACGAGATTAATGGTGAAAACAAGTTAGGAGTCTAATGTTATTTTTACACGTCTTTTTCGCAACTATAGTTACCTTTAGCAATACGGATAGTTCATTTTCATCGTGGAGAAGATTTGCTCGATTTGAAAACTCAATAGAACTCAAAATGGTTTGGTCACCTACTTACCAGTATTTTTATAAAATTTATAATCATAAAAAATACAGCCTTAGAGCAAGAAAATTTTCAAATCCAGTTCTGCTCGTTTTGGAACTAGTTTATTGTTTATTTGTTGGCCCATCATAGCCAAGGAATGCTCAGTTGATAGATGATATTGGAAAAACTCCATCAACGGAGGAAAAACATTCGTAAATGGCTCGTAATATGCTCAACGTATGACGCACAAAGGATAGCCTCCCCATTTCTTGATCGTGTCGATCCTATAATTACATGACATAAATATGTTGCCTTTGACATTTGGCACGAGAAACGTATTGTAAATAAATTCCATGCTAGACAATCAAATTGTATGCACATTGTGAACGTGTAGCGGATCTAGTCGCACTTTGAGGGCACTGCTTTGAATAAAATAAGACTTTAATTTCCTTTCGAGATTTTTTTTGCCTGACCGCACGTTAAACTGGATCTGCCGTTGAAGGAGGAAACTCGAAGCAGTCCAGCCGAGCGCCTGTTGCGTCTACATTATGTAAACCCGCAATCGTTTAATCTAAAAGAAATTCCTTGGCCAATATCCGATTTGGTGAAATAGATATTCAATTTTATTTCTTTCATGGTTTCAACTATAACGAGAACAAAAAAAAATATAATTGAAACGCTCAAATTGTTGGAATTTTCGTTTTATGTTTTCTCTACAATGTTTCGTGTAACACTTTTGGTTATTTATTAGATATTACTGATTCATTTTTTATTTATTCAAAAATATTGGCTTATAATTCAAACATATTGGTTAATAATTTAAAAATATTGGCTTATAATTTAAAAATATTGGTTTTCAATTCAATAATGAACCATTGCAATCGCAAAAAAAATGTTAACAACTAGCAACTATTGTAATTATTTAAATCATTTTCATTTTTCTTAATTTCCAAATTAAAGACTAAATTTTTCGCCTAACGGTGCAATTGAAGAGTGTTTGACGACCATTCCAACGAGTATAGATCTATTTTTTAGCTCCAAGAACTCTCTTACGCCTCTCTTACCAAATTTCTGAGAATTCCCCAAATTCAACACAAAAGCTGCGATAAATCGAGAACCAATAAAGCTATCGAATGGTCTCATTCGATTCAGCGTCCAAAAATCTATGGAAATTGATACCAAATGGTATTACCGAAAGGTAAGCTTTTAATTAGGAAATTAAGAAAAATAAAAATGATTAAAATTACCAAAAATTACATTCCAGATGTTTCAAGACACCCAAAAGTTAGGTAATTTAATCGACCGCATTTTCCCATGTACGTACGTATCAATTTTTCAACCGTTTGTGCGGTATTCAACGATAATTTGTGGAAAATAAACGATATGAGCTCATTGTTCAACTTTAAACATTCTTTTCATCAATTCAGGGCGAAACAAACGAAGAATGAAGCATATATTATTGATATACACTCCATAAACTATCATTATGCCAATTTTGAGCGAAATCGATATCAAAAAATTTCTCATGAAAAAATCCAGGGGAACCCCTGCGATTTTTTTAAACCGACAACTTAACGATTTTTTACTCGTCTTTCAATACAGATGAAAATCTGAAATTTTCAGGAAAGTTGTATCTTACCAAGATGTATTTCTGGGATTTTTTTCGATTCTCGAAAAAATTTGCAAGTGGCCCAAAAAAATCAGTTTTCGAACTCTCATAAATCGACCTTTAACCGTGCTTTTCGGGGTAAAAATTTATTCGAATCAATTGTTTTATTATGCAGGAGTCTTCATTTTAACGTCTTACACACGTGCATGGCAAAAAGTTTGGTGAAAACAATTTAAACAGCGCCGCAGAAATGATTTTTCGTAAACCGAGCTTCTGACCGGCCGAACTTAAAAGCTCTGCTGGCATGAAAAATTAAACTTTTGTTTCCGAGCGATTTTGAAAGCTCTTCTTACAGAAAAATCAATTTCATAGGAAATTTCATGACAAATAATAATTTTTCCATTTTAAGGTTTTACTATTTTACGTTTTTCAACTTTGAAATTTCATTGCAAATACTAACAGGACTGTTGAATTGTATTCCGATACTTATTTGTACACTAAATTACACGTGGAATTCGAATTTGAAGTGAAATTTCGTAAATTGCGTTGATTTCTAATAATTTAATCCATTTTTTTGATTTTAATACCTTTGAAGTTCCAACTTGAAAATTGTTTTTCGCCACGTTCGTTAATTTTGAAAAAATAGTTCCTGCGAAAGCTATTTGAGGAAATTTAATTTAGAATCTATTAAAAATAAACATCCACGCGGATTATTTTTTTGTAACGAGATATTATCGATTTAACGGTAAAAAACGTGTCTTCGCCTTTCTTCGAGAAATTCATCTGGAAAGACATTTTCGAAAATGTTATCGCTTCTTCAAAAAGAACAGATTAATCAATATTTTCATAAACATTAATTGCACATTTGTCAAAATTACATAATTTTAATAATTGTTCGCGCCTCGCTTAGGTTTATTATTGAATTACAAATTATTGTAATCGCCCTAGAAAAGAAGTTTTCTAACACTTCTCAAAATTTGGTGTTTCAAGTTTCATGGTATGTAGAATAGTCAATAAAACAAATCCGCCCGTCCGCCGTCAACACTCGGACGAAACTATTAAAGCTAAATTATTAAAATTTTTACCACAAATTAATCTTTTCTTTAACCAAATTGCTACCTCAATTTTAAGGGTATTTTAGGAGCATATTGAGGTGGAAAAATTCGTATGTTCCAAATTTTTTTTGAAAAATTTTTGACGATTTAGGTATGTCTTTGCTGACCACAGACACTTGAGTGTTTCTGAGGATAGTAACATAATAATTACCTCCGAATTCACATGCGAATGAATCAAAGTTAGTTATAATAACATGAGAAAAAATTGCCCCGTTCTATATTATATCAATATTAGAAATAACATTTCCTAATTAAAAGCTCAATTTTTTGCCTACCGGTACAGCTGGAGAGTGTTTGACGACCATTAAAATGAGTATAGAACGATTTCTATAGCTATGAAAACTCTCGAGTTATTCCCTCATGTCATATTTCTGAAAATGTCCCAAATTCGGCACAAAAGCTGCGATAACTCGAGAACCAATAAAGCTATCGACCCCGCGATGGTCTCATTCGATTCAGCGTCCAAAAATCTATATAATTTGATACCAAATACACAATTTTCTGAAAAACCTTGGAAAATATGAATTTTCTCCCCCTCAATACCCCTCAAAAATACTCTTAAAATTTAGCTAGCAAGTTGGTTCAAGAATTGGGCCGTCGTAGGACCGAGATTGATTTTTGGTGAAAATTTCAAGAATTTAGCTCTTATAGTTTGGCCGGTAAAGTGTTAACGGCGTACGGCGGACAGACAGAATTTGTTTTATTGGATATTCGGATTCTACTTGCCTTGAAACGTGAAAAATCAAATTTTGAGGGGGGTTAGAAATTTTTTTTTTTTTTTTTTGCTTGGGCGTTTACAATGGTTTATTATAATAATAAACCAAAATCTCAAAAATTGACTCGTAAGATGTCACTGTAATATCGACGCTATCCCTACAAAACCCTCAACGCAAGAACTTATTTTAATTAAAATAATAATTTAACTTCGTTTGGTTGTCGTATTTCTTGTAGAGGGGTTGTGAGGGGGGAAATCCAGGCGACTTATTTTCCAGATTTTTAACGGCTGGCCGAGCACTTTCGCCCATTCGGGCATCTTCAGGGCGAAAGTGCTCGGCCAGCCGTTAAAAATCTGGAAAATAAGTCGCCTGCTTTTTCCCCCTCACAACCCCTCAATAATAATTTAACGATAAAACGGACAATGCTCACAAAACCGGTCAAGAATTCTCCGTCGCTCGCTTCCTCTACCGCCTATTGACAGATACTCCCGATTCGGTTCCGCTGTCCGCTCGGTCGAATCTTGAATCAGTCAGTAGTGTCAGTCGGCTTGTAGCGCGCTCCGGGTGAACTGGAATAGAAACCGGCCGAGGGCGATCATCTCCAGGAACCTTCACCGGTAACAGATTCGAGGCCGAGATGGGCGAAAGGTGAGACAATGATGTAACGATAGGCAAATCTACATTTCCTGTAATTTTATTCAACACCTGACGATCGACTTTAATTGTTATCCTAAAATATCTAACCTCTCACAATTCCATATCTAACTATTTTATACACGTTGAATATGTACGAAATAGGAAAAAAAATTGAATAGCGTCCGTCAAAAAATCGATCGCAAAACCTTCGAAAAAATAAAGAAGGAATCATCAGCAATTCGATATTTTTACGGTTCTTTTTCCACACTAAAGAGGCAACTTAAAACGGCTTTAAGTACAGTAAAAATAACAACAAGAAAAATCGGTACTAATTAAAAAATAAATAAATATAAAAGTTTAAAAATTTATATTAATATAAAAATTTTAGTTTAATTTTATTTTAGAAATTTACATTAATACAAAAATTTTAGTTCAATTTTAGTTTAAAAATTTACATTAATATAAAAATTTTAGTTCAATTTTAGTTTAAAAATTTACATTAATATAATAATTTTAGTTTAAAAATTTATATTAATATAATAATAATTATTATATTAGTCATTAATTAATTGATTCTATTAATTAAATACCTCGATTACAATAGCTGCGTAATTACGAATGTAAAATTATTACCGAGTTGGAATTAAGAGCGTTAATTTACTATCGTCCTGGTGTAAAATCGGAATTTTTTCGACTAGTTGCGAACAGAGCTAAAAATCGCTCAAATATAAAACAGAATAAAAATATAAACCCAATAAATAAAAAATGTACAAAAATACAAAAGTTGATAATTTTATTTAAATTATTATTTTTATAAAAATAATGTTGCTTTCCTCTGAGAATTTGATTGTCAGAACGGAAATATTTCAGCGGGCGCTCTTCAGGAAAAACGTCTCCAAGTTATCAGCTTTCAAAGGTTTTTATCGAAAAATAAATTTATCAGTGGATCTCAAGAAGGAGATAGTATTTAATGCAAAGCCTTTGTCGTTGTTTCAAGCAAGATAAAAATAATTACATTTAAAAACCTACTTTTGCGAGCTTAGTAAAAAATTGCTAGAAGAGATTTTTCGTTGCGAATTAGTTGTAGAGTCCACTCTTCGCCTTTAGACAGCATAAAGTCACAAGAAAACTCTGTATAAAATATAAAACGCTAAAAAATACCGAATTCGCTCAAATAAAATTAAAATATGATAAATCGAAGAGATTTTGGCAAATTCTATTCGGTCCGACGGTGGAGAAAAATCGCCACGCCAAATTTATGCTACTTCGAATTTCAATTGTCGAAGCGCAGATTTCAGTAGATTATGTACCATTTTATGTTCAAGCGTCCTTCTAACCCAAGAACCGGCCACTGCGAGAGATGATGTAACTTGAGATGCCCCGAGAGAGAAATCTCCCGGTAAAAATAAACAGAACACAACAAACCGACCTATTTTCGATGAACATTTTCGTGATACAATTCGTAAATCGATCGAACGTCTTCCAATCATCAGACTCTCATTTTGTGTAGCAGTAGAATATCAAATGTTGGAAATATAAAATAGAACAATATATAGAATATTAAATTAATTAAGTATCAATCAATCAATGGAATATCAAATGTTGATAAAAAATAGAATATAAAATAGAACAATATATAGGCATAGAATATTAAATGAATTGAATATCAATCAATCAATGGAATATCAAAAAATGTTGGAAAAAATAGAATATAAAATAGAACAATATAATTTATAGAATATTGAATGAATAGAGTATCAATCAATCAAAGGAATATCAAATGTTGATAAAAATAGAATATAAAATAGAACAATATAGGTATAGAATATTAAATGAATTGAGTATCTATCAATCAATGAAATATCAAATGTTGGAAAAAAATAAAATATAAAATAGAACAATAGAACAATATAGGTATAGAATATTAAATTAATTGAGTATCTATCAATCAATTGAATATCAAATGCTGTAAAAATTGAATAAAAGGAACAATATTTATATAGAATATTAAATTAATTGAGTATCTATCAATCAATGGAACATCAAATATTGAATTTTTAAAAAAATTATTAGGAGACCATCCATTTAAACACTGGGGGCTTATATTGAAACGTTTTTTATGTCAGCTGAATGTCGTTTGATTTTTTTATTGGTATCACACACCGCATTTTGAGCTATTTTATGAGTGCACTATTGTATATTTGGGTCTCCTTGCGTTAAAAATGACTCCATTTCACAAAACTTGTTTTGTATCGATTGGGTCACACACAGTATTTTGAAAAAATCAATATCTTTTCACGCTGGAGGTTCATAAAAATGATCCCATGTTACAAAACTTGACTCGTATCGTTATGTTGGGCTCACAATTGCACTAACGTTTTTTTTATCCTGAGTTTTTATTTTTTGAATCTCCTAGCTTGTTTTTCATTATTAGTTAACGTTGCGCCCTTAGTACGAGCCTTTTGATTTTACATTCGGTTATTCCTGTTACCGACTTAAACATGGATTTACTCTGTGACCACTGGTGTAAAGAGGAAATAATGGGATGCCCGAATATAATAATGAGGGGAGAATAATGAGAATAATAATGAGGATGCCCGAACGGGCGAAAGTGCTCGGCCAGGCAAAGAACTGGAGAACGAGTCGCCTAGTTTTTCTCCCCCTCACGACCCTCGGAAATAATATGGATTATTCCGATTTACGAGGGCATTCGACGATCTTAAAGCCAGGTACTTATCAGTACGATCGGAGCAAGAGCGAGGCTGGCATCTTCGGCTTTCACCGGCTCCAAGCGTCGTTGGCTCCGCAGTTCAGCTGTTACGTCGCAACCTCCGCCTCCTGTCGTTGTTTCTCCTCTTCCTGGTCTTCCTGCCTTGAGTCGGCCGACGGACAAGAGCGTTTAAAATATCATTTCCGTCCGAGGCCTTTTTTTGGACGACCCGTGCGCTTTGGGAGTCTTTCAATCCGGCAATCGAATGCGTCGAATTGCGCTAATTGCGGAACTGATGATTTCTAAGTGCCCTAATTGATCTATCGGGAGGAAAGTGAACATTAGCCGTTATCAGGCGAACACGGTAGTTAGGATTGGACGCGAAATATGCTCTTGATAAATCGAGCTTTCCTTGGAACACGAAAAACGTATATATACAATAATATAACTAACAATATTTATGTAACTAGCTATCTTGCCTTTTGCGATGAATGCGAAGGCGGCGCTAGATAAAATTTCATAACAATCGAATTGTAAAAAAGGATGTAAAAAGAAACCCTCGGAACAGATTTCCGATCGATTTCGAAAACAGAATTGGAACTATTTTTTTCGAATTCATCAACTGTCCATCAAAGCCATGAGTCATGATTGAATTCGAGATACATCGAGAGACTTCGAGCGTTTTTATTCACGCAGAAAATTCACGGCGGTCGGACGAAATTTGTTTAAATTAAATATTCGCATTCTGTAAGTCTTGAAACGTACAACATCGAATTTTGTGGGGGCTTTAATTTTTTCTTGGGCAATTACGATGTTTTATTATTGAATAATGAATCTGCCCTCGGATTTTCTTAGTCCCTAGCAAATGTTACTAAAAACCGCCAGTTTAAGGAAGAAACGCGACTAATTCGTAAACGATATGGTAGTATCATCTACTCTCTCCAAGCGCAGGAAACGCCGCTGACGAGGCCGATCTAATTTGCTTATCTTTCTTTCAAGATGACCTCGAGTTGGAAAAAGGCCGTAAATACGTTCGAGACGTCTTAAAAATCGCACTCTGAAATGTGAAGTTTTTTTTTTTTTTTGCATTTATTGAGGAAAACAATTTTAACAAAATATTATATCGTAATATACAAAATGCTTCAGTTCCCAATAAGTAAAAACTTGTGCCGGGAACTGGAGCTGCACCGAGCCAGATAAACAACATCCTCACGTTCTGTCCTCGTCTATTAATAAACTTACGGCTTAGACTATACCATTGATACAAATCTTACTAATTTAATTACAACTTAACAACTTCGACAATAACAACTTAATTTTTAACATGTTACAATTTTATATTTAAAAAAAATTTTTTTTTAAGTAGATGCACAAAGTTTACATTTAGGAACATAAATATATATCGACCGTTATCCCAAACTACCACACTGCCCAATCATTTATCTCTACTTCTCTTTTTAAAGTAATCTTTTATTTTTTGTTTAAATTTTGGAAGTGGAAGACCAGCAGAAACAAAATGAAGTGATTCGCTAGTAGCTATATTTTCATTTTCTACTTAATGAAGGTCTCGAACGAAAATATCGTTCAGAAAATTTTTTCTATCTTTTACTCCCGTCATTTTATCGAGCTCATGCTCAAAATTGAGCTGGCCGGTAGAAAATTTGAATTTTAGTTGGTTTAAAAATAATTTTTTTTACTATGAATTATCGTACATTATTCAGTGCCTAGATGAAGGGTGAGAAGGTTGAACAATTTAGACAAAACGACATCGAAAGCGATTTTTCACAATATTTTTCTCTTTCGAAGTTGTCGAATCGATTTTCAGAGAGTTATGGGAGGGAGACAATGAGACGTCTGTTCAGAGTATTACTGTCAGATTGCTGTCCATTCCATTTCTAACCAGCCCTTACCGCACCTAACCATCCCAAAGGCAAGTGCTTGGCAAAAATCGTAATTTTAGGTATTTTTATTATTTTTATTTACTTTTTACTTTAATTACTCTCCTAGTTTTCTACCGCTTCTACGTGAAACACCTTCTCATAACTCGCGCACGTCTACGATTGGAAACTACGGGGTGCCGCCGCCCTTTGTCTAGGCGGTAAGTCTAGGGAAAAAAATTTGCAATTGAAAAATCGATCTGAAGACAAACCGTTTAAAATAAACGCATTATGAAGTCAAATATTGACTCGTTTGAGGCGATGCAAAACCATTCAGGCTAAATATATAGTTACATTTTAAAACCCCTTCTCGTCACCTCTTATAATATTTTTCAATAAGATTTAAATTATATAAATAAAATAAATTATTAAATTTTATAATAATATAAGATTTTTTAATTTATTTCTTGATTTCTCTCGATATATTGGAAAGTCGCATTAAATACCCGTAGAATACAGCATTCGAAACAGGATTTCCGGACTCGGCGAATTTGTTTTAATATACATTCAATATCACGTTCCATCGTTTTACCTAGAAACGGTATAGTTCCGAAGTATCCGAATCGTTTCGCGTTTCTACGTGCCTTGAAGGTCCGAACTGGCGGTCGTGCTTTTGCAATGGTGACAGTTGGAATATTGATGTCATTGTCTGAGGAGATCACGTTTCGGAAACATTTCAAGGCCGACTTGTCCGGAACGGTTTTGGCGCCGAGCCCACGTCCGATATTTCCGCGACGGCGACCGCATTAGGAAAACAGCGAGCTTTCTTGGATAACTAGCTCGAGTTGGTAAAAATGGGCGCAAAAAATTAGGAAATCCAGAACAGGAGTGAAACGTTCAAACGGGCGGAGAGGAAAAAATTTGCAATTATGGTCGAGAGAAAAACGCTCAAGGTGAACGCGAGGCAAAATGAATTCCGCTTTTTGATCTCGAATAGAAATCAAAGGAAAACTAATAAAGATGGCAATAATAGCTGGGAATTCCTATCGATAGCTTGGAGCAGTACAACTAAAACTAGAGATTGAACGATTGTAGTTAGTAGAACAATTTTTTTTAGAACAATTTTTTTTTTTTTTTTTTTTTTTTTTTGTGGATTTGTCGCTTTTTCCGTTCTTCTTCGTTGTTGGGGTAGAGGGGGAGAAAACCACGGCGACCTGTTCTCCTGTTTTTTTATTGCTGGCCTTCCAAGCACTTTCGCCCATTCGGGCATCATCAGGGCTTCCTATATAAACAATTCATCTTGATACTTTCAAATACATCATGGAGGTACTAGGTTACATATCCGGTAGTCTAACTTAAGTAGCACCATTATAAGGTATCCACGGCCAAGTCTGGCTTATTTTCTAAAATTTGTCGTCTGCCTGGTAAAAAATCCCCGTGGTAGGTTCGTCCTGCAAGATTACTTAGTTGTTAACATCATTGGAAAATAAAATAGTGCTTACTTAGGAATTCTGCATTATGTTTTTGGTAACTTACTTTTAAGAAGGATACAAAATTTTTTTATATCATATTTGGACATTTAAAATTTAATAAAACATAAGGACATTAATTGGAACACGAGTTATAATGGTTATCACCTTATAATGGTGCTACGTAAGTTAGACTACCGGATATGTAACCTAGTACCTCCATGATGTATTTGAAAGTATCAAGATGAATTGTTTATATAGGAAGCCCTGATGATGCCCGAATGGGCGAAAGTGCTTGGAAGGCCAGCAATAAAAAAACAGGAGAACAGGTCGCCGTGGTTTTCTCCCCCTCTACCCCAACAACGAAGATTGTAGTTATAAAAACCGAAAGATTATTTTTTTTCTTATTTTCACGTCAAACACTGATCAAAATACACGTACAAAATAGGAAATACTAACATGTTCGATAGTTTTTACTGCGTTGTTTACAACCCGTTTCGATATTTTAAATTGTTAAAGTGTCATTGTTCCATTGAATTCATCTCAAGAGTCATTGACATTGCAACCTTTTTACAGCGATAATCCGAAGATTGCCGTATCTATCTTCGCATAACGGTGCCTTCATACGAAGAATCGGAAAGATAAGAGAAAGAGGTTGAGATATTTTCGCCCTATCGTTACTAGCTGACGAGCTAAGTGGCCTGAATTGTCTAAAGCATTCCTCTTCACCGGTTGGAATGTGTTTTCCGCGCGGAAAAGGATAAATAATTCGTCGACTTGAGCAGTCTATTTTCCACCGAGTTATCTCGTTGTTTGCTGATTATTTTACCGAGCCGTCAAAAAGGACGTTTTAATGTCAAAAGGCTTGAGTATATTGATTTTCATATCTGCTATTCGATTGATTATTTTTTTCGATTCTGACCTCAAGTGAAATAAGAGGGGAAAAATTGAGTTTTTTTCCTACTGAATTTTTCGACTAGAAAACAAGATAATGAGGCGAATTAGGTAGCAACTATGGTAAAAAGTGACAAAAATTATTAAAACGGTCGATTTGAAAAGCGATTCGAGTCGAGGGGCCCTTTTATTTTCTCCAAGCGCAGAAAACGCCCTTGGCGAGGCCGATTCGGGATCTAATTTGCTTACATCTCTCTCTAGATGACCTCGAGTTGGGAAAAGGCCGTAAATACGTTCGAGACGACTTAAAAATCGCACGCCGAGATGGGAAGTGATTTACTAGTAGCTATATTTTCATTTTCTACTTGACAGTGAAGGTCTCGAACGAAAATATCGTTCTGAAAATTTTTCTATCTCTTACTCCCGTCATTTTATTGAGTACATGCTCAAAATTGAATTGCCGATTGACAATTTGAATTATTGTTGGTTTAAAAATAATAGTAATACTAAGAATTACTGTCCCGGGTGAGAAGGCCGAAAAAATGTGGACATAAAGTCATCAAAAGCGATTTTTCCCAATATTTTTCTCTTTCGAAGTTGTCGAATTGATTTTTAGAGAGTTTTGAGAGCGACAATGAGACGTCTGTTCAGAGTATTACTGTCCGATAACTGTCCATTCCATTTCTAACCAACCCTAACCACACCTAAACGCTAATATCCAGCCCTAACCGCACCTAACCAGCCCTAACCACACCTAACCAGCCCTAACTGAACCTAACCAGCCCTAACCGCACCTAACCACACCTAAACGCTAATATCCAGCCCTAACCGCACCTAACCAGCCCTAACCTCACCTAACCAGCCCTAACCGCACCTAACCAGCCCTAACCGCACCTTACAAGCCCTAACCGCACCTAACCAGCCCTAACCGCACCTTACAAGCCCTTATCGCACCTATTCATCCCTAAGTAGCCCTCATGTTGGATCAAACTGTCTTCCCAATGAAACCACCTAATCTCACAATGAAATTTATACTAGAGAGTCCGCTAATGAGACCGAGAGAAATAGAAATTTAGAATGAGATTCAGAGAAGGGTTTTTAAATGTGATTAGATTTAGATTACAACTATGAGTGAATTAGAGAGGAACTACTATTACTTTGAAAGTGACATCAGCTGTCTCATACGGTAATTACATTACATAATCATCATAATAGGAATAATTACCACGTGATATGATTTCAATATAATTGGCCACATATAGACGTCGATTGTCTAGATGACGATCGTATTCGAATCCTGTAGGTCCAGCTGGTTTTGACACGACCACTAAAAGCGCCCGCTGACGACAACGTTGCGAGGTTTCTTAAGATAATCATGAAGATTGACAGAAACGTTTCTTGTAAACGTGGCCATGAAAGCGTAAATCTTCATGCGATCCGGAAACACCTGTAGGTGAGAGATTTTTCAGATCAAGCCGGAATTTATTTGAAAGTGAAAAAAATATAAAATTTAAAAAATTATTATTATACCTAGGTTGAAGGCACCAGTAATTGACTTGGACACAGTAAAAGACTTTTAAATTTCATTGTGCATTAATAAGAACCAAAAGCGGTTCCTAGCAGGGGATTATGATTTGGAACGGTGGAGAAAGCTATCTAGTGGTGGAATTGCCACTACGCCATGATAAAAATTCTGCCATGGTGCTATGTCGAATATAATTACAAAATGTTTCAAAATGAAAAATCAGGGAACAGTTCATAGTGGTAAAATCTTTGCTAATATATTCCAGACAAAAACTGGGAACATTTACAAGGTATATTTTTAAAAATAATGCCTCTTCTGAAGGAGATGCATGTATCAATTCCAAAAATACATCAATTACATAAATATCGGCTTACTTGGCCGCAGAGTTCGAGGAGCTCGGGCGTTTTTCGTATTTCAGAAGTATATTCTTCGTAAGTAAGGCGTCCATCCCTATCTAAGTCCAATCTTCTCATCAGAAGGTCTGCCATATCCTGAACAACAGGTTATTCAAGAAATGAAATGCAATAGACACAATCTTAGCAAAAAATGCAGAGCAGCCTTAAAAAAAATTACCAAGTCAGATAAATCTGCAATTTTTCAATCAACTTACAATAGCGGTTTCAACATTCTCGTGTTTTTGGCCTCCTATTAGAGTAGGGATGAGCAGCTTGACCATAGTTTCCCGCGCGACGTATCCCAAACAGAGCAAATCGTAAACCTGAGAGAGCACGCGTTGTGAACGGAATAATGTGATATATTAGGCAGAGATTTTTCGCGCACTTACTCGAAAGACGAAGTCCATTTTTTCTTCAAGAGTTCCGCGGCAATAGCAAGATAGTAGTTTGACGAAATTTTTCGCTTTTAGCCCCGAAACGAAACGAGTCGGTTCGTCGAGGACGCCATAAATTCGGTCGACCATGTCAGATCTGGACATGGCGAAGACGTTGTGCATGAATTGGCGAAAAAGGCCTCTCGCTAAAGGTCCTTTCCTCGTCAGCTAAAGACAATCGTGAATATTTTTAGTAGAGGGGTTGTGAGGGGGAGAAAAACTAGGCGACTTATTCTCCAGGTTTTTAATGGCTGGCCGAGCACTTTCGCCCATTCGGGCATCTTCAGGGCGACGTGGAACCATGAGGTCCACAGCCACAGCTGTTCTACGTCGCCCTGAAGATGCCCGAATGGGCGAAAGTGCTCGGCCAGCCATTAAAAACCTGGAGAATAAGTCGCCTAGTTTTTCTCCCCCTCACAACCCCTCTACTACAACAAATGCGACGACAACCAAGCGAAGGTTAATATTTTTGCTCAATTTCCATATTTTTTTCTTATAGACTTTGTTAGGTGTCAAAAGGTCATGAGGTTATTATAGAATCAGAGCTTTATCTTACTGAAAATTTTTGTTAAATCTCAATTCTCTCATCTCTCGGGTTAAATTAATTTTTCAACATTCCGTTAGCTGGAATACTCTTGAATATACAGCTACGGTGAAGAATCGAGACCTGGTATCTCCATTTGGCCTACTTTGCAGGAGAGCAAAAAAACTGCATTATTGCTGAATAAAATCGTGGGATACGAGGTATCAAAAATTGAAATTTGAAGCCGAAATAATTCGAAAATCGAATGAGCGGTAAAATTGGTAAAAACCAAGGAACTCAACTGATAGAAACCATAATCTCCTTTTTGACAAAAATGGAGATACGAGGTCTCAATTCTTCACCGTCGACAGCCAACAAAATGTTTCCTGTCTAATCCTAACTTACCCGTCGAATTTCGATTTTAATACATAACATTAGATTTTAATTACATACTTTGTAATAGATGTGAAGTACGCACGAAAGTTCCCAATCGTCGAAATTCGTCCTTCCTTTGAGCTGGTCGAAATCCTTGCGCATTATGTGTTTGGCTATTGCCACTTCGCTCTGCGACATTGTCAAATCCAATTGTTGAACACTGGCCGCTGTCATTATCCCATGCTGAACGAAGAACTCGATCAGATCATCATCTTTCGGCCCGTAGCTGTAATTTTTACCTTTTGCTTTCCTTTTTTTCACTATAAAAAAAATTATGATTGTGTAAAATTAGCATTTTTTAACGGCATTAATATAGTTTGCTATATTTCATGATTTGTAATCCATGGACGAGGAAAATATTTCGTAACTCACCGGACATGTTGTCGTCTTTCGAGCGTTTTTCAATTTACGAGCTATTTCGTCCGAATTACTATCATTCTCGACGAGCAACTAAAAGACAATAACGTTATTGTTTAGCCCGAGTGCATCAAGTATAACCAAGGTTCACATTCAACATTGGTGAAGCTTTTGCTTGTTTCTAACTCATTTGCAACGTAATGTCGGTATTATGTATCTGAAGTGAGATAGATTCAACACATTTTAGTTCATGTTAGTATTTTTGTGTTTTTATATCTATTACCTTAATATTCCGTGAGATAAATTGCAGCCCGATCATGAAGAACTGTTACCACTGCCCACATTCTTCCAGTACAAAAATGTCCACAGTTTATATTGAACTTTATGCTTTATGGATTTGATTTTCACAAAACAAAACAGGAAACAAAATAGTTGAACTTTGGTCAACCAGACATGAACGCGACATCGAGGTCGATGTTTTCAAAAATCGATGTTTTAACATCGATGTTGCTACTAGCGATGCTTATTGAAAATCGATGTTGTAACATCGATGTGGATAAACGATGTTCATCAAAAATCGATTTTAACTGCCGATTTTTTGCGTACTGTTGGAACATGGTTCGGAATGGCATTTTGGATGTAATTTCGCCTATAAATAATAATTTCTAATTAAAGGAAAATCGAAATAAGATGAATGATGAATAATAATTTTTTATTCGTTGTAACTGGAGATTACCTGTATCGAGGATATGATTAGTTTCGAAAAGTAATCACTGCACGTTAATATTATTAATACTTAATCACTACGATATTATATCGGACTGAAAAAATATCGACAAAAACTATCGTTACTAAACTATCGATAGTCGATATATATCGATCAATGAACTATCGATGGAAAAATGGAAAAATATCGACAATCGGCGGGGAAATATCGATAGTTCGATACTATCGAATATCGATGGCCATCCCTATACTATAATCGGGCGCCATTTTAAACGAGATGACATTAATTTGCTCTTGTTAGCGCAAAAGGATCGTTGAATGTTTGTTTGAAAAAAAATGCTATCGTAGATCATTACTATCGAAGGAAGTGTAGTGAAGTGTAGAGTTGTAGACACTCTTGTACCTACAGACAGTTGTAGATCTTTCCTTGGATCTTTCCGCTGGCCTCACAACTATTTTCTCTTACTACCGGTTGGAGCGCTAGCTCCGCAGCCGACAGATCAGGCTCCGGACGGGCGGACGCACGCGGTTTGTTTACTCCTATATTGTTGACACTGCCGTTAGCTCGACAAGTTCAGCACTTCGCTCATTCTAGTCAGTGAAATCTAGTCATTTTTAGATCCAAGACTGATATATCCCGAATTACCGTTTAGATTAGTTAAATGTTGACTCAGGCTGAATGCTTGTTGAATTAATGCTGCATTGAATATTCGCGAGTATTACGTTTCAACAAATTTAACTCGCATTTCGGAGAAAATGAGTGATCCGTCACCGTGAGTTCTTTTCGTTTTTCTTTCTCAGACGCTTAATGCCCTATATTTGAATTTAAATTGTATAAAACACTTAATCCCCAGTACCCGCTATTGGATTGGCCGCTTGTCTTGAAATTATTAATGTATCGATCGATTAGCCACTGTTGAGCGGTCAATGCTATTTTTGCGTTGTAATGTGTCATTGGTCGAACTATAGAGATATTAAAATCGCCTAAAACTTGAACGAATGATGAATAAAACACTGCTAATGAAAATTAATCTCGTGTGCCTGCGCCTGCTAACTTGAAAGGCGAAAGTGCTCAATTTCTTAACCGTAATTTTTTTTTTAACTAAGTAAAATTCAATTTCACAATAATAGGATACGAAAAGATCGTCACGAAACCCACAAATTACATTAGTTATATTGTTACATTGATTTATGCATTCATTAATGCGTTATAAGATTGTTACTGATGTTGGCTGAACGCTGAAATCGATATAACAATATAACTCTATTAAATGAGTGGGATTCTTGACTATCTCTTCGTCTACTATTCTTTTGACTTAACAGTACTTGAGATTATTATACTTCTAAAAGTTTTCCCTAAGCAAATTTGACAGATTGACTGTCATCCTTCACCCAATGCCTCTATGATCGATTAACTAGGTTATGGAAGGGTCTTGTCACCGAATTTCCATTAAAGTGTATAAAAAAATTAAGAATAGAAAATTTTACGATTAAAAAAAATTGAATTACCTACCGAGTTTGTAATTTTTTCTTTATTTTTTTTTTTTGCAGCGATAATAACGCCGTGCTATTGAAGGTGTACAATGTAGGTGTATTACTGGTTGACATTATCGTCCTCTGGTTTCGATCGCTGGTTGCTATCTTAGAAGCCTTGTATCTCACAATTGTGCCTCCCGCTGAAAAATCAGTTGCGGGAGAAATCACTGTTGTAAGTATGATTTAAAATTATTATCTGCAATATACCGAACGAATAGTTTTTATTTTGTGGAAGTGCTGAGGGGAGACAATGGTATTAAACATACTGAATACAATTTCAGATCACTGGAGCCGGTCATGGGATTGGGCGGGAATTAGCTCTACAATATGCAGAGCTTGGAGCTGTTGTCGTCTGTCTAGATATCAATGAAGAGGGCAACGCCGAAACAGTCAAGCTCATCAAAGAAACCGGTGTAAAACGAGTTCATGGCTACAAGTAAGATAATACTTATTCATAAGGCGCTGAATGAATGAAGATGTTCAGTTCCTTGATCAATCGCAGTAGTACAAAGGAACTTTGTGATTCAGAAATTACCCCACCACCAGGATTGCAATTCGAGCAGGGTGGGGAGTTGAATCACTTTTAATTTTAGATACTGGAAAGGAAGAAACGTCATTCAAAAGCAGACACAAAGCAAATAAGATTTTTTTTAAATTATTCATAACGAAGTACCAAAATAAACAGATAATTAAATAGAGCGGAAACACTTTTGACAGAAACTAATTCGGTAATAGAATTTAATATTTTACATAAATGCTACACTAAAGTTTGCACCTGTAGCCATTAATTTTGACCAGCCATGTGAACAATTTTTTATACGAATTTCTTGAGCAGTTTGGTGGATTATTTTGGCTGTAATGTTTAGCATATTATAATTATACCTGAAGGGATGTTGACCATAGGCGGGTTAGTGGTGCGGGTATTAAAGTGTGCGTAGTAGGGAGAATCTGGTACAAGATTTAATGCAAATACTGAAAACAATTGTAAAATAGTGTGTTACACGCTCTACAATGGAATAGTGTTTGCATTATTGAGGGAAGTTGAAGAATTAATTTAGGAAAAATTGCGACACTGAAGCTAGCGTTTCAAATTATGTTACATTCTGTTGTATCAAGTTTAATTTTGAATTTTCCCCCCTTCTTACATACTCACCGTTTGAACATTTCAGATGCGATGTAACAGATCGCGAGGAAGTCCAAAATGTCATCGCACAAGTTGCTAGAGAAGTCGGCCCTATTACCATTTTGGTTAACAATGCAGGTATCATGCCTACCCGCTCGTTCCTTGACCAGAGGCCGGAAGAAATCATTAAAACCTTTGAAGTCAATGTTTTCGCCCAATTTTGGGTAAGCGGTTATTGCGTCAATGGTCATCAAAAAGATTTATTTTGATTTTTTTGGAAACGAAAGCCATTTTTCTCCTGCGGCAGTATTTTTTACTCTATAAAGTGACTTTTTTTTTAGCTTTTACAAGAGGTATTACCAGATATGATCAAGAGAAACCACGGGCATATTGTGGCTCTTTCGTCGATCGCGGGTCTTGTCGGCCTGCGCAATCTTGTACCCTACTGCGCGTCCAAATTCGCCGTCAGAGGTACCTTATGTACAATATCAATCTTCATTTCTCATAAAATGGGATGTATTTGTTGCCTGGGCTGCTTGGAGAAAGAGCGCATTTGCTTCGGATCATATTTCCGATGTACTTATGTCGTATTGCATTAGGTCTGATGGAAGGATTGGTGGAAGAATTGCGCGAAGAAGGGAGAGGGACTAACGTGAAATTCACCTGTATATTCCCGTACATGGTGAATACCGGTCTCTGCAAGAAGCCCTACTTAAGGTGAAATACTAGAGTTGATCATTTTTTTACATTATTGTCGATTTGGTGCAGAAAATTGTTAAGCTACCTGTAATCCACATCATTTTGTCGCTTATTTTATCAGGTTTGATGGAGCTTTGGGTATGGTATCGCCTAAAACAGCGGCTGCCGCCATTATCCACGAAATGAGGAGAAACAATTTGATGGCCACTATCCCCTCGTTCTTCATGACTCTCAACAATACTTTAAGGTTTGTCAATGGGAGGATGACAATGCGAGTTTCAGTTCAAGATCTCAAAGCAGCTGATGGAGTTGATTATGATAAAATTAGCGCTGTTCTTGTATTATTGACTGTTTTTCAAGTCATGAGACTTGTTTGAAAAGTGCTGCACTTTCGTAATTGTCTACCAAAATTAACAAACTTAACAAATTGAAAACATTTTTTGTTGTTTTTCTCGTTTTTTCTTTAAATTAATTTATTATTAGTTTTTTTTTTTTTTTTTTTTTTTTAATTCAAACCATTTTTCTTAGCCATTCACTCTTGAATCTGTATGGTTTCCAGGTGTCTCCCGCCAAAAGTTGGGCAGCTAATCAAAGATTTCACTGGCAGCGGAGTCGAAGCAGTCGACTAATCCGATTGACGTTTGGAAATGTGATTTTTCTCATCTGCAGTCAAATTCACCATCACATTCCTATTGAACTGACGCCTTTGACATTAGATTACCTTTCACGATCAGGTACTCTTCGTTAGGTTTAATTATTTCTCACTCGATTCGCAACAAATTGAGATTTAGTTACGATCCGTATCTATGCCAAACAATTGCTGTTGTTTGTCAGTTTTCTTCTTTTTTTTGTTCTCGTTTGCGACCGGTTTTCTCAATTTTCAGATCAGAACAGTTTTGTTCTCTATTAATTTCTTGACACAACGATTTCAGTAATTCACATTCCTAATTGTAGATTCGTGATAATTGTTTTGACTAGTTTTCCTTTGAGTATGATCCGATCTTGAGTTATAACTGAGTTCAGGTTGGATTCATTTTCAGACATTTGTGCGCTTGACAACTTTCAAATGTTGCAAACCATTGCCATAATTTTTGCAATTTATTACTTTTACTCATGTCGTCGCATTTAAATTTAGCGAATTTCGTTTTACCAAATCCTTAGGGGTTTTAGTTACCTAAACCTCAAGCATTTATGCAAATAAGAGCTCTTGTGATCGATCAATTTGTTATTAAGCAGACAGCAGATGGAAATAGATGAGTAAATGTTTGTCGAGAAAGATTTGACTAAGAAACAGTCACGCTGCACAAGCTGCTCGTATAGTTGATAGTTTTTCACTTGCTTTCCCACTCAACATTTGGACAGATTAGTAAATTTCCTAAGAACGTCGACCTTGGAGTAAAGTGCCTTACAAATGCCTCTTCTCAATGTGCTATGCAATTTTATCAATTCTGTGTACGTTCTTGCTCACTCGATAAAGGTTGATAGTCTGAAGACACTATTCAATGTTTTTGGCTGATTTCATTGGCCTCTTGTCAGTGTTAATGCTCTCCAGTTCAGTCGTCGGTGATCTTATCTTTGAAGTGCTAGATTTCATGTTTTTTAATTCAAACGTTCGTCAAGCACTCGAAAAAAGCCATTAGTCATTTTTCATTGAACTTGAGAAAAAACGAACAGGCTCACGTTGATATCCAATTCAAGAAAATTACTATGTCGATTCTACTTTGGAAAGACTGGCACCAAATTTTGAGCTGAGTTTGAAATTTTTATTCTGTTGTAAGAATCGTTTTCATTGATAAATAAACTTGTTAAGATACTTCACAGTTGCCAGCCCTAAGTTGTCAGAATAATCACTCGCCGTCTTTTCTAATTAGAACAGAAAACAGAGGCCGCTAGCTGGTCGGGGCTAGCTTCTGCCACCCTCAGCATCTCCTAGGGCACGTTTTAATTGAGAGAAAACGCTTGAGCAGCACCAGAAAGTTCCTTTTGCTCGAAAAAAAAGTTCAACAAATTCTAAACAGAAGTTCTTTGTTGTTGAGATTGAGGGGGAGAAAACCATGGTGACTTGTAATGGTACTACAAAGCCCTGATGATGCCCGAATAGGCGAAAGTGCTTGGCAGGCTAATAAAAACAGGAGAACAAGTCGTCATGGTTTTCTCCCCCTCAATCTCAACAACGAAGAACGATCGATGCGACAAAACAACAACGAATAAACGGAAGTTTAACAAATTTTTATTAAACCATGGTTTTGCAACGGATTAGCTTTTTCAAGCCCACCTCCTGAAAATAATAGTTACCAGCTTGCTTGGTTCTCCCTAGAACACATATTATGTTTGATTCACTCATTCTATACTATACTTGATTAGTTGAATTGAAATTGAATTCAATATTTGATTTATACGTCGATGGAAACTTACGGTTCACCTTTTGTTGACATTTTGTATCGCCCCTGACATTTTTGAAAGCATCGAATCCAGAATAATTTTAGGAGTTCTTGTAACATTTTGATTATATTATGATCGGGTTTAACCGTAGTTTTACTGTCGCTAAAGGAATCAATTTTTTTATTTATTATCACTGCATTTAAAGTGTCTATACTGTGAACTTTCCATTTTCTTTAATTAAATCGAGAATTTTCTACAACCTGCAATTGTCTCGGTAAATATGTCAAGCTAAGGCTTGAATGGATTCGATTAAATTGATGGAAAACGTTGTTAAATCATTACGCCCGCATTTGAGTTCATATTGAATCCTTTCACTATTCAGCTTGCGCCTACTGTATCGAACTCAAACTTGTCTCAACACTGCTTCAAGGAGCCCTGCTCATTATACAAGCCTGCCCAACACAGGAAGGCCATAAGATACAGAATTCATCTGCCTGTGGACCACAGGCTGTGGACCTCATGGTTCCACGTCGCCCTGAAGATGCCCGAATGGGCGAAAGTGCTCGACCAGCCATTAAAAATCTGGAGAATAAGTCGCCTAGTTTTTCTCCCCCTCACAACCCCTCTACTACAATAGATGCGACGACAACCAAGCGAAGAATCTTAAGATTACTTTATTATGTTTCCGGTAACTTGAAATCATCATTGTAGCTCAACATAAGGCAAGGGACGTAAGCGTGGTCAGGAATTCCGGCGGTTCTGAACATTTCTCTCAAGTCCCGAATATTGTTACCGGTCAGTGTCTTATCCATATCGACTTTTTCACCTTCGAACTTCCATGTGTAACTGTCAGCGTTCGAATTGTAAATTCTGTAGCGTTCTTTTATCTCGTTGATTGTCTCTTCTTCGCAAACCTGTAACAAGATTTTTACCTGATTGACAAACCTGCTGGCAGTACAATATGGCGATGGCTTCACATGATAACCTCGTATCTCGAAAAAACCTGTTAAATCTGTTATTGTTGTGACGGATGTCTTACATGGAGCAAGAGATTCATGCCGGCCAGAAGGTTGAATATTCTTATTGGGCGTACATTAGCGGTGAGGCGTGCCACGTTGTACGAGATGTCCTTCCACCATGGCAATGAAGTGGGCACCTGTAGTAAAGTGATTACGTCTTAAAATCTGATTATTTCTGTGAAAAACTAATATAAGAGGCTCATTTGCTTTACACAGAATTCAAGTCCACCATAAAATCGGGTTTTCCATCTGGAAACAAATGGTTTCACTTAACTCTAACCTAAGGATTTTTTGTTGCTAAAATGTTTTGGTAGTTTCTGGTTTATATACGAACAAACCTCCCAGTCAGCGTGCGGCAAATCGTCACAGCTCGCCTCAGGAATGCAACCGTGCGGCAAATAATGCACCCTGAGTCCAGTTACTGGATGGATGAATGTCTGAAGCTGAAATTTCGCGGTATAATCAATTAATTATTGTTGACAAATTTTCAGATTTTTTCACACAGCTTTTTAATTTTTTTTCGCAATTGAATCAATTATTAGTATAAGCTTCGCCTTACATCGCCATTTTTATCGAACCAATGAGATATGTCTTTGCCCGCATGGGCTAATATGGGTTTGACCAAATCGTTTCCCAAGTATTGCTCAACCAAAGGTGTCAGATCTTTTACGATGCCGTGCATCGAGATCCAACAGTCCCAGGGTTGGTTGTGTATCACAACTTCCGAAGGTTTAATGAATTTCACCGACCAGTTTCGATTGGCCATGGGACGTTCCGTCGATTTTTTTGCCGGCACTGCAATTGCAATAAACAGTTTTAGGAGTGTTTTCAGTTTTAAGATGGAAGAAGAATAGGTTATACTCACAGGTAGCTCTGATGCAGCTGTGCACATTGCCTGCAACAATGAAAATTAAAATAACAGATTGCTTGAGGTAAGAGCTTCTGTTTCATATACCTGTGTTGATTAGGGACCTGGGATCCAAATTACTGGATTTCAAGCGAGTCGGACAAATATTTCACGGCAGCTCTTGGCTCAGATAACCTAAAACTGTCAAGACTTATCCCCCCTTCAAATTGAACGTCGAGGACAACTATTGGTGAAAATCACGAGCGAAATTTCACTATAGCTGTCCATTGTTGCATTCGATGTTGATGGTGTGTGATTATTTGGTCAGATGAAGCGCTTTCGCCTCCATGGGCGTCTTCAGGATCTTTGTATAGCCGGAAGACCCAAAATCCTACTTTTTAATCATTTATTTCTAACGAAACAAAATTACTTCAGATTTTTGGACACAATCGACACCATGATTTTGATGATGATTTACGAACTAAATTAATTACTTTAGTTATAAAACATTCTTACTACCATCTTAAATATCAGTTTTATTTTAAACCAATGAAACAAAAATTTAGCTAGACGACCATTGGAACACGTAGACGCTTTGCTTTCCTCTTCAATGTGATGACCCTGGTACATGAACGGAAGGGGCTTTCAAGTTCCCATCCCATGATTTGCAGAAGACCTTGGAGAGAAATAATGTGCTAGTCGAATTCTGTGTTCCACGGGGTCAACTTTATTACAAAACTTGTCTCTAGTTCTATGAACAAGAAGGAAGAGGGGCGACAATGAGCTTTGATTGAGGAGAAGCTGTTTCCCGTCAGATGGTCATGGATAATTAAGACCTCACGTCCTTGAATACTTGAGCACCGAAAAACAGTCACACCGAATTACTATAGAAAAATTCTGCTAGTATTTTTATACTAATAAATTTACGTGCTACATAGCCGGGGGTACAATTAAAGCTGAAGAAGACGAATAAACAGCTGGCAGCGAGAAGGTTATCTTTTTAGGTTATCACGTCAAAGTTTTTGTTCTGCGAGTAGACAGTTTAATGTTGAGTTAAATTCTATTGTGCGATCGGGGTGTAATTAAATTAGTACTAGTGCGAATTCGAATGTTGTGAAGTCAATTATCCGTGCGCTAAGAGACAAGCGGAGCAGTTAAACGCAAAATATCTCTCGATAGAGGTAGAAAAATGTATTATTTTCTCCCTCCGAGTTCTTATTTTTTAACGGTGGCTAGTGGTTTTTTAGACTAATGGCATGTTGAATGCGTCCGTTTTGTATAACCCCGTTGTCAAATCGGTTTTCATGAGCTGCGCCCCCGCAGAATCCGAAATTCTCTCTCGAATTCGTCCAAGTACATTCTTCTTTGTTTGATTGGTGGTGGAACAATCTCAACAGTAAATTTGCATCCGTAGCACAAAATTATCAGATGCAGAGAGCAATTAGTGATGTCTTCGGTCCAATACACTCTCCTGGTGAGTAAACGTGTCACGTTTTTTGAACCTGAATTACGTAACGTAGTTGGAAAATGCTTTCCCTAAAGTGCAGAATGTTCCTGATAAATTCCCTTCATTGCTAAATTCGAATATTGCTACACCAATTAGATGTGAACTCGTCGAATGTTTCTCATTCGCGATTAGAACGCATTTCCACGAGAATTTTGAAGAGTTTCAAAATGTTTTTGGGCTTGAAAGAGATTTGTTAGAGTTAGAGGCCATTATTCAACAGATAATTCAGTAATAGATAATAAAAATAGGTATATAGATGATAATAATAATAATTCAATGGTAGTAAATGTTATACTTAGCTCAAGCAATCCCGTTCACGATAAATAGCATCGACAATGCGATATAAAATTATACAGCATATCGATAAATTATCCCCACAATAATTTCTACGCCTCATCTTAAATTAGCGCAAACCGATTTCGATAGCTTTCTGATAGCTCGAATTTATTGTCATATTAGAGCTCAAAAATTACTCGTTCAAGCTACGTTAACAAACTAAACTAAATTTATTCAAAATCATTTTGCTTTTGCCTCGAGACTGATTGCAACGGTCCCTGAATTAACTGGTAATTGATTTCTAATTATTGGTTATAGATTATTTTTAATCCAATTTGCGTTTCCACGCGCGTTCGCTCCGTGGGTTGAAACTAATCAGTTTATATTTGATTATCGAGTTGGCGACGACTCGTAATCGTCTCGGGCTATTTACAACCGTGAACGATAGTTTTTATCTGTCGATAAATAACAAAGAAGTCATTTCAGCGGCAATTTCGTCCGCTATTCCCTCTTGTACCGCGATTCGTCTCGCAGAATTCTATTCGTCGTCATTCCTTTCATGTCTACCGATGCTGTACTGATTCTATGGAATCTTAGTCGTGTTTTTGCATTAGAATTTTTTAAAACTCGCTGTTCGCTCTTCGTTCTATTACGAGCCTGGGAATCGCTCACCTCTTATGTACTCGGGCGGTATTCTATTCGTCTGCTCTTTACTCGGGAAATTCCCCTTATTTGCTCTTCCTCCGTCTCCTTCCATCCGTCCTATTTTATTGACGTCCATATTCGATCTCGAGTTGCAGCGTTCGGTTTAGTAGTTATAAAATCAATCTCGTTCGGTTAGTTCTCGTCTCAGAGCCGACACTTGAACGTACTAGTCCGTGGTGAGATATCTACGACTTCGACGTTTGTTTAAAAATTCGAAGCAAGTTTACATTTGCCACTAATTACTATTGAATTTCATGTTGTCTAGGATTCTTCTGTTGTTGCAAAATCCGTTTTTATACGTATTTGCCAAGCGACGAAATTGAAGCTGTCATCTTGCCATAATAAAATGTTCATTTTATTTACAATTTACGGCATTTTAATTTGATTTAATTTAATTTTATGATTTTCGTAAAAATAATCTCGCAATTGCTGGGACGATAAAGTTAGTCAGGTATCGAAAACAATAATATCCGTCCGTTATATTAATTTTGACAGCTCTTTCCCAGGTTATAACCTCCTAACAAAGGGAATTCTCTCTTCTGCATTTCATTTGATCACTTTTTTACACACCTCTGCATGTTTCTCACTTGCATGATCAATGAATGGGCACTTCTTTGCCGGAAACTGGAACCTAGGGTGAACTCATAATGTACAGGAATTCCTAACATAATTATTTCCTGCACTCTCTAACAGGTTAGGAATTTCATTCTAGCTGATGAGAAGTAAATATACGTGTTATGCAATCTATAATGTGTGCTATATGACACTATTATTCCAGTAATAAAGTCAAAAGAGACGGCATCAACTCGTCTGAGATTAAAAAAAAAATTGACACTTGCATGATCAAGTTGCATGAAAAATCATCCGTTTTTCAAGATCAATTGTGAGAGTTTTTTATTTTGCCGCTGCAGCCTATGATGGATTACCCCGATGGAGAAAACGAGCCAAAACGAAACGGTAGCCGAGCGAACGAACGGACGAGTTTGGCACCTTTGCCGGACGATGACGTTCCAAAAGTGATAATTCCTGATATAGAAGATGTGAGTTTAGAATTTTTCTCGATATAAAATCACCTATTGCCATCTTTCCTATTGAGGACCCTGTTGATTTTTTCTGTTCATCTATCCTTTACATTTAGCCTTAATATTTTCTAGGCTGGCTTCAGTTTCCGAAAACTATGGGCGTTTACGGGGCCAGGCTTTCTCATGAGTATAGCCTACCTCGACCCTGGGAACATCGAATCTGACTTGCAGTCAGGAGCAGTCGCCAGTTATCGAGTGAGTTTCATCCATTTTTGCCTTAAAATGTACATATTCCATTAATTAAATAATTATAACTGTCGTTTGAAAAGGCGATAACTTTTGGACTCAAGTATTGGTCTGACACCGGGCAAGAGAATTTTAATTAATCCCACACGGTACAACCTTGATTAGTCTTTCGATAGACGGAGACCATTGATAAATTTAAAATGAGCTGCTCATTGGTTGGCGTAATTTGGCTACTCAAAACCGGGGCATTGTATATATCCCCTACACTCTTATCGTAAGTTCTGTCCAACGTAAGTGTTTAGTACATTGTTTGCTTTAACTATCAGTTCATTACAAGCCAATACAAGCTACTTAAGCTTTGCTCGTTGACAGCTTACATCACTCCAATCTTCCGATTTCTTTCCTATACCTAGTACAGTTTCAAATTAACTATTTTTTCCTCCCTGCACTTACATTCTTTAATACTCCTCTTGGGAGCAACAATGGGAAAAATAGCTTAGCCAAAAATAAAAATAATAAATTAATTCTTAAAAAAAGCCAAAAAAATGGGTATGGAGAAAAATGTTGTCTTCTCGGTCATTCTCTTAACCTAATTTCAATTTGACGTTAATTATGTTCTTCTAAATTGAAGAAACCTACAATTTTTTTCTCAATTTTCAATAATAAAGTTCTTTGTTCTTCTCCAGGTGGTCGCATTACTTCTTTTCGTAGGTTGAGGGGGAGAAAAACGAGGGGACCTCTTCTCCATTTTCTTTATATTTTTCAGCCGAGTACTTTCGCCCGTTCGGGCTTCTTCAGGGCATCATAGGACCAAGGGTACCTATGGCCGAACGGGCGAAAGTACTCGGCTGAAAAATATAAAGAAAATGGAGAAGAGGTCGCCTCGTTTTCCTCCCCCTCAACCTACAAAAATAATAAAGTTGTCGGAACCTGCTTGCCTCTTTGCTCAAGATGTAAATGTTTCAATGCGTGGTCGACCATTTCAAATTGAAAGTAATGATGCATTTGATTTTTTTCAGTTGTTATGGATACTCATGTGGTCGACAGTGCTAGGCTTAGTGATGCAGCGATTATCTGCCCGTCTCGGCGTTGTTACGGGACTCCATCTTGCCGAAATGTGTTACAGGCAGTACAAAACATTACCTAGGATTTTCGTTTGGCTGATGATGGAAATCGCTATCATCGGCTCGGACATGCAAGAAGTTATTGGTACCGCCATTGCGATTTACCTGCTCACAGATAAAAAGTGAGCATCCTTGTTTGTTTATTGTTCAGATAAATTGTTTTTGTCACCATTTATTAAATATACGCCTCATCAATCCCTCGGTAAACAATATTACTCAATGAGTTCGGCAGTAAATGTTTTTCTCCTTTATTGTTCTATTTTCCTTTTCTTTTCAGGGTCCCTTTATGGGGAGGTGTCCTTTTTACCATAATAGATACATTCACATTCCTCTTGTTGGATAAGTACGGGCTCAGAAAACTGGAACTACTTTTTGGATTCCTCATCACTGTGATGGCTGTAACATTTGGTTACGAGGTAAATTAGCTTCCCCAAAATTTCTCAGTTATATCATATATATATTTTTTTTAAAGATAAGTATCAAATAAGTTCGTACATTATTAATTTTTCATATTTTTTTCTCTTCTGTTGACAGTTCTTTTTAGTCGAACCTAGTTATTTAGAAATAGGAAAAGGTATGCTGATACCTTGGTGCAAAGACTGCACGGCCGACATGCAATTGCAAGCAATTGGAATTATCGGAGCCGTCATCATGCCGCATAACCTTTATCTTCATTCAGGCCTTGTCAAGGTATGATATTGATAGTTATTGTATTATTTTTTATTGAATTTCCGCCTGCAGAAATAATTTCCATCCGTTTCCAGTCTCGGCAAGTCGATCGGAGTAAAAGGCCTAAAGTGAGCGAAGCGAATTTCTACTTCTTCATCGAGTCAGCCGTCGCTCTCTTGGTTTCTTTCATAATAAACGTTTTCGTCGTAGCCGTTTTCGCCCGTGGGCTGTACGGTGAAACTTCCCAGAAAGTTGTAAGTTTATTACAGTTTCATTATTGTTCACATTGATTCACTTCTTTCTTCAGCTGTTGTAATTTTTTGTGGGTATTTCGATGGCAATAGTTCTAACGGCTTCAGCTCTGAAAGCCTAGAGGAAAGAGTAGTTTTTATTTAAAATATTCATGCCATGGGTGAAAGAATTTCAGTTGATGCCTTAGCTTTCATAATTGTTAAGTCTCCTTGCACACAATTATGAACTAATCGTATGAACGAAATGCAATCTATTGATACGTATGATTTGTTTTCCAGCTTGGAGAGTGCATAGCGTCTAAGAGCAGCCATGCTGACGTTTTTGTGAGTATATTTTGTATATAAATTTTCCTAGGTTACTGTTGGTCCTTTAATTTAAAATTGCGTTTACCAGTTTTGATAGTATAATTCTCTAAATGATAGCAAACTAGATTATAGAACATTCCGAGTTCATAATTTGGAATCGCTTCATTACGCTTTAATTTAAATCAACCCATCTATGAAAGACTCGGTTTTTCCAGACCAATTCGACGGATTTAGTTTACAAAGAGATCGACATATATTCGAGCGGCGTGTTCCTCGGGTGCCAATTCGGTGCGGCAGCTATGTACATCTGGGCTATAGGAATTCTAGCAGCCGGACAGAGCAGCACCATGACCGGCTGCTACGCTGGCCAATATGCGATGGAAGTAAGGCAATTTTTTTAACGTTCCTTTCTAACCGGAGCTTGTAATGAAGAAAAATTACATAAATCCTGTATTTTTCCCCCCTTGGCCTGAGAAGCTCACAGAAGATTACAGTTGGAGATTATTACATTAATCAATTTTTATGATTAATGAGCGTGCTGTTTGTTTTAATTTGTTTTTTAATTTGTTCAGCGTGTATCGCTTGGTTGAAGAGAGTCAACCAGCCCTGAAGATTTTTTTTTTCAAAACGGCAAAAAAATAATCTAGTAACTCTCTCTTCGTAATACTACAAAGATGTCATCACACATCATACAGCTTAAATAACAACCGTCAATAACTATTTTCAGGGTTTCCTCAATTTGACGTGGGTCCGTTGGAAGCGAGTACTGTTCACTCGTATCGTGGCGATCGGTCCTACGTTTTATTTGGCCTTCTTTCAAAATATAAAGGATCTGAGCGGCCTGAATGACAAACTGAATGCAGTCATGACGCTCCAACTGCCGTTCGCTACACTCCCTGTCATTGCTTTTACTTCCAACCCAAGAATTATGGGCGACTTCGCCAACGGAATGTGAGTAATTTATTTTGAAATATTTGTCCCATTGGAATTGCACCTGGAAACGCACAATAGAAATTTAAAACTGATTTTCATGGTCGTATAAGTCTAAAAATTTCTCAAAGTCGTCTACTAACCGTTGTAATGTTTTTCTCTCTCAGAATCAACAAAATCGTATCGTCTCTGCTCACCTTAGTCGTCATCGTGATAAACGTGCTGCTTGTGGTCGATCAGATAACGGGCGGATCCTGGTGGGAAGTTGTACTCCTCGTTATCTATTTTGCCATTTACATCGCAGTATGCATTTACCTTATCATACACACGGCAGTCAGTATGAGCAATCCGGACAGCTTCCTCAACAGCTCAGAGGTTCGTCTCTACCAAATAATTATATCGTATTAAAAAAAAAATTTTTTACGTTTCAATCTAATCTATTTGTTTTCGGCCACTATCATTTGCAATTTCTACTGTTTATGGCTTACATTTTGTTGCAGCTTGTCAAAAAATTCATAATGCCGACGGATGTAGTCGAATTCGACTTGGAACACGATTCAAATTTGTCCAGGTAACATTTTACAGAATCCCAGAATCGTCAGTATTTTTTTTTATAATCTCTGGCAGGGTCGTTTTAATTTAATCTTCATTGATTTCGTATGGGAACGAACCAGAAAACTATCTAACTGAACGTGTTTGCATGATAATTACATGAAAACTAATTATTGTCAGTAGTATTAGTAATTTTAGGATCAAAGGCCATTCGAATTTCATGTTTACCTATACCGATAATTTTGTATATTTTTTCAAATAATATTATTCAACGTGAATTCGTCCACTTGCATCCATTTTTACTCTAAACTAAGCTCAACTAGAAAAATTGATTTTAGGCCCGAATCTAGCATATCTGGCCGATATATTCCGCATCAATGATCATTCTTCGCTTGTATCCTTCAACTTTTCACTCTTCCGTTTCAAGCAACGAGGAGGACTAGTCGTGCGGGATTTTCGATCTCCACGTTCCACTAGCTTTAGGTAACGGTTCTTTCAATTTTGCCTTCCTTAACTAATGTTTTCCTTTTTCAGTACTAAATACCGCATTTCCTCCTAACCTATGAAAGTTTGGCTGTGCGACTAACTCTTTGCCTTTGCATTTTATTCTAAAAATCGACTAAAAATCGGCGACTATCAATTTAGAAATGTTGAGGAGTCTTTTCATCTGTGAAAATGCTCTCGTGTGCTAAAAAATACTAATTGATTTCCAGATTCCCATCCAAGTACGTACTTACTAGCGAAGAAGATCTTGCAGTAAGGTAACGAACGACGGACCTCTCACAACATCTCATCGTGTTCGCTCCCTTATTTGGCTTACTAATTTTTAAGAATACTGTATTTTTTCGAGTAATATCAAAAAACACCCGTGTAAAATTACTCTCGTTGGCGTTACTCCTAAGAACTGTGATTTCTATCTAATTTCGTCGTAGTTTTTATTGATATTCCATATTTATGCAACTGGTTACGTTTTCTAGTGAAATTTCCACTGAACGCTGTTAATTTTTTGTCCCTCTGTTTAATTTCAACTGACCTGTAGGAATGCAGTGCCTTACAGTTGAAAATTACTACCGAAAAACAAAAAGACATCGTGCATTATACAAGTCTAGTCAAAAACACGTTAGAAGCCTGTGTGAACGTTTATCTATGCGCACAGACTTTTCACCGCAATTGACATTGTTTTCCTTGCACAGGTCACAATTTTGAGTGTAATCATGGTGCCAAATACGCCACAAAAACATTCTACAGCGTGTAAATATCTTTTCAGGATATATTATTTATCTTGCTATCTTCGCTTCCTATTTTGTAAACGGTTCTTTTACGTTTCACTTGTTTCCAATATTGCAGTTATATCACATTAGAATGGTAAAAATAAATATATATTTCTTTATTGTGCTTTCATAGCCTAAACATGATCAAGTTATCAGTTATAGTGGTGGGGTATTGACAAGAATGTTATATCGTGGAAAAATGAAATGCAACATTGTTCTTCGGCTATATTTTCAATCAATTATCATGTTTCTCCTCTTTTGGGGACACCTCGCATAGTGCAGCCACTCCTGAGCCTTTTATGTACCTACTCCAATGCCCGGACATAATTCTCCACGCTGCACTAGGATTTCCATTTACAGAAAACATCTTTAAATTAACTTGACCAGGGTTTACAAGCCTCCGTCAAACGTGCCATGCGTTTTAGCTCAATGGCTTTCCGATTGACAGTAGAAATTTCGAGGTGTGCGGTCAGTTGACGCTTTGCGTAGATTATTGTTTATCAACTGCCACATTTGGATGGGTGGAGCAACGAGTCTCCACCATGTTTTGACAGACTCTGCTTTAAACAGGGTCCACAGGCCTCCATCAAATCCTGTGAAGAAGACAGAGGATATCGATTTGGTTCCGATATTTGATATTTAATCTGATCTTATCAGGATATTGATTATTTTCCCGGTATTATTGATTCAACGGGATTTTTCTCAATCAGATTAGGCCTAAATTTTATTGTTAAAAAACTAAGTAGCTAAGAAGGGGCTGCCATATCACAATTTTAGGGAAGAAAAATAACCCGCTAGCGCCACCTACTCGTTACTAAAATTCAAAAGTGGTTTTATTCAATCAATATATTACACAATAACTGATTTTTAAGCGACTTAAGATTAGTATTGAATTTTTTAAATTTACCTCTCTTGAAAATTTTCCTGTATTTTTAAGGTTCGTTTAAACAAAAAATGAAATTCTACTCGCAGATCAATGAAATGGAGTGAAAATGTATTATTTTCTACTGGTATAAAGTTCTAATAACTTCGCTTAAAAGAACATTAGAACATAGAACAGAAATTGAATCAAACAAAAAATGTTCAACAACAAAAATAAAATCAACAATACTTTTAAACTTAATTCTACGGACTGGATTACTCAAAGAAACTCCTTTACTATCGAACGTGTATATATGACACACGTATAGTGGATTTTCTACATTGTTTCAACTAGGAAACAGTTGCTTCGATCGCTACACACGTGCGGAGTTTTACTTGAGATTCGGATGAGTCACCGAAGGCGAACGCTCCCTCGCGAAAAATTGGCGCATAAGGCGTGGCCAATTTTTCGCTTATTCTCCGCCCACTAAAACGGCTTCTTAAGCAGTACAGTGCTCTCTATGCCTCTGTCTTAAGAACTCCTTGGCGATAACTGTGCATTTTAGCGGCAAAAAGGAGTGATAAGCGATTGCCGGTTTTGTGATTGTTAACAACAGTTCAGAGTGTTGTATTTTATCAAAAGTCGCTCGATACAATCTTGCAATATGAGTGTGGTAAGTGTGAATAATTTGATTATTTTCTTTGCAGTAAAATTGATTATTGATGTCGTAGGGTCGTCAATGCGTTTGCGTCGCTGCGTTTTGCATCCTGATTGCATTCCCGCGTCTGGTAGTCGATCAAATTGCTGAACGCAGCAATAGAGACGCATTTGATGCTTGTCAACCCCGATATTATGCGTTAAGGTTCAGAAATAGAGTCCCGCTCGTAACGTGCATTTTGCATTTTTTGAAAACGTAAACGTAGGCGTTTTGGTTACCTTGTAAAATCATACGGTGTCTAATGGATTGACGCTAAGTTAGCCTCTTGCGTCCAGCCCCATCCCACAAGCAAGACCATCTCTAATGGTCACCACAATACTCCTTCCACTCGGTTATGATTTAACAAATTAACCAAAACTCCTACGTTTACGTTTTCAAAAAATGCAAAATCTACTAAAACTCTCCAGTAATTGTCTCGTTCCCTTTATGGTCTCTAGGTTTATTTAAAAATAAAAAAAAAAAACCGTGGTTTAATTCACTTCGATTTCACGTTGGCGGGTTTACTATTTTACCATCTAAAGGCCTGTAAAAATTCGCCTACCTTTCATGTATCGCGGAACGAACAAGTAAACGCTGCAAATTACACAGGTTTACAAAAAAAAAAATTTTTAAAATTGTTTGGAATTTGATAACTGATTTTTGTGTATTTTTCAGCGCAGATTGCAAAAATGCAATCCATTTTTTTCTATCACGTAAGGTTTTCTCACAAAAAAGGAATTACTTTTTGGTATAATGACAAAATTTTAGCAATTTTTCAAATTTTTTCTTAAGTTAAAGGATTTTATTTCATGTATTTCATGTATAATACATGTTATAAACTACATTATCTAGTACACTTACATTTCTCTTTAGCTCATAAGTCCTTATAGTATCACCAAAATTGGGATCTCTCATCAGTTTTCTAATGTCTGGTCCGACAAAGACTCCTTCCTTTAGTTTTGCCTCGGATAAACCAGGAAAACTCACTAGAGTACGGAACTATGTATAAAAATATCGAAAAAAGCTAAAAATAGACAAGCACTTTGTGGAATAACTGTACGTGATGGAATTTTTTCACTATTTTTCCCGAAATTAGCGTTGAAAATACTATAAAAACGCTGCAAATGATTGTACAGTGGTTTATTATTATTTCGCTTCAATATTGATTTAAGAAGACTATCCATTTGTCATTTTAAATATTCCGAACATTTTTTAACGTTCCCACCGAAAAACAGATGGTAACTATAGGGGAAAACTCCGTAGCAACTATTGTAATTTTAATCATTTTTATTTTTCTTAATTTCCTAATTAAAAGCTAAACTTATTGCCTAACGATACAGCTGGAGAGAGTGTTTAACGACCTTTCCAATGAGTATAGAACGATTTTTATAGCTCCAAGAACTCTCGAGTTATACCCTCATGTCAAATTTCTGAAAATCTCCCAAATTCGGCACAAAAGCTGCGATAACTCGCGAACCAATAAAGCTATCGACCCGGCGATGGTCTCATTCGATTCAGCGTCCAAAAATCTATATAATTTGATACCCTGTACACATTTTTCTGAAAAACCTTGGAAAATATGAATTTTCTCCCCCTCAAAACCCCCCAAAAATACCCTTAAAATTGAGCTAGCAAGTTGGTTCAAGAATTGGGCCATCGTAGGACCGAGATTGATTTTTGGTGAAAATTTCAAATTTTTAGCTCTTACAGTTTGGCCGGAAAACTGCTAACGGCGTACGGCGGACGGCGTACGGCGTACGGCGGACGGCGTACGGCGTACGGCGGACGGCGGACGGACAGAATTTTTTTTATTGGATATTCGGATTCTACATGCCTTGAAACGTAAAACATCAAATTTTGAGGGGGGGTTATAAATTTTTTTTTCTTGGGCGATTACAATGGTTTATTATTGAATAATAAACCAAAATCACTTATTCAATTTTAAACAATTTTTATGTCGCAGACCTGTGTTATTGTACAGTGGTTTATTATTCTTGATTCAATTATGATTTAAGAAGGCCAGCCATTTATAAAAGTAACTATTTCGAACATTAGTGAACGTTTCCGCCTAAAAAACAGATTGGGAACTATGAGGGAAAACTGTAGCAAATTTTGTAATTTTACTAATTTCTATTTTTCTTAATTTTCAAATTAAAACTTTTTTGCCAAAAGGTACGTGAGTCTTTGAGGGGCATTCCAACGAGTAGAGAATGATTCTTTGAGTTCCGAAAGTTCTCGACTCATGGCAAATTTATGAAAATCTCAAAAATTCTACACGAAAGCTGCGATAACTCGGGAGCCGCGTCTGAAAATCGATATAAATTCGTAACAAATACTCCATTGCCTGAAAAGTGTTGGATAGTATGAATTCCCCCCTCAAAACCCCCCATAAATCCCCTTAAAGATGAGGTAGCGATTTGGTTAAAGAATTGAGCCATTGTCAGGTTAAGATTGATTTTTGGGGAACATTTCTGGAGTGTAGCTTTTACTGTTTCGTCAGGAAAGTGTTGACGCAGAAATTAACACGAGACAAAAGTGATTTCTAGACTAAAAATCAGTTTTTCGTGGATCGTTTTCAACGAAAAAGTGAATCTGGAATATTTATTAACCGCAATAGCTTCAATCAACGGTTAAAAAATGTCAGATTGCAGTTGGGAAACGTCAAGTTTCAACAAATTAACGTAAATCTAAATCTGATTATGTATTAATCTCTCAATCGTAACCAGTTTTTCCTCCAATTTTAGTCAGTTCGTGCCGACGAGTCGCAAACGGAAGATGATGTTAATATTGAAGAGATGGCCGCTGTGATGAGAGCTGACGTCGCAAAAAGAAACGGACATCCCCGCTCGTTCAGCATCCAAGAGTTCCAAATTGGCAAACTTCTAGGAAGCGGACAGTTTGGCACTGTTTACCTAGCACGGGACAAAGCCACGAAATATATTGTCGCTTTGAAAACTCTCAAAAAAGCCGAGCTGCTTAAAAATCGCTGCACTCATCAGGTAAAGAATTGGAAAAAATATAGAGTGACAGTGTTGCCATACCTCATGATGGCTGTTGTAGTCAACATTTCCCTAGATTCACAATAAAAATTCCGTAGACGTTTTTAAACATTCATTTGAAAAATAATTTCTAACGATATAATATCGTACAAATTTTTTGTACGTTTTCCTGTTGTTTCTCGAGTAGGCTGCAGGCAGAAACAATATCTCTGATTTATTTTTTAAGCAAATCCCAATCTGGATGGATTGGAAGGGGAAATGATCTAAAAAAGAGGCCTCTGTATATCAACCTGTAGTGTACCTACACTTAGATGTACACTCTAGCTGCCCTAAGTCAAAATTTTGCGAAAGCATACAAATCCTAGAGCTAAGAGAAAGTAACAACTCGTGTGTTGCTCCTATTGAAACAAGGAATGGGATATTGAAAGAAAGTATCGATAACCTAATTTGTATGAATTTGACGAGGAGTCGGCCAAAAATATTGAATAATATGCGAAATCAACTTATCTCAAATTCAGCGAATGCATGAAAAGTTTTGGCATGCTTAATAAAAGCGACCAATTAATAATTCAGGAAATTAGTTCTGTAGTATAAAACTCCTTGAATAAAAATTCCTTAAATCGATAACAATTTCATATCAATGAAGAATTATTCTATTCCTTGTCGTCCGATTTTTTTATGTGACATCAAGAATTATTATATCCGATAATATCGATAGTTTGGAGCTTGAACTTTTGGAGATTCTGTTGTTTGTTTGAATTTTTTGTTTCCCTTCCACGTTTTCATTGACAGTTTCTTTGATGATAAAAAATATAACATGAAACTCCTGTGACCTATAATTTTTGGAGGAATATGAATTAATGGATTGTAATTTCAAAAATTCATTCCATATCAGAAGGATTATAAAGTTGAGTTTAAGAATATTTATTTTAAAGAACTTAGTTCCTGAATTATTTATTGTTTACGCTTCTAGTAAGCATGCCGAAGGCCAAAACTTATGTTTATGTATTCGCTGATTTTAGCAAGTCGGTTTAGTATATTATTCAATATTTTTGGCTGGCTCCTCATTCAGACAAATTAGGTTTGGGTAGCCTAATAAATAAAAAAATACAATATATGGTATAATAAAAAAATTATAGATATTTCGATAATATCGGTTTTAAAATATTCATATAAAAATATCCAAAATTGGAAACTAAGTATAGATAATTTCGATGCCAAGACCCCATTCCTTATTCAAACCACTTGTGAATTTAGGTTGGGACGAGAAATGACAATTTGGGTTGAATTTTTGTTGGAGAATAGCTTCATTCCGATTCACTGAATTGAACGCTCGTTTCAGGTTCTCCGCGAAATTGAAATCCAGTGCCACCTACGTCATCCGAATATCCTAACGCTGTACAATTATTTCTGGGACGATTCGCGAATTTATTTAATACTGGAGTACGTTGCTGGTGGCGAACTGTTCACAGTTCTTCAGAAACAGCCGCACAGAAGATTTTCACCGGTCAAAACAGCCAAATACGTCTACCAGGTAGCTGATGGCCTTGAGTACTGCCATTCGAAAGACGTCATGCACAGGTAAGTCTTTTTTGAATAATTTATCGAACAGAATTATATTTTTTGTCATCCATTGAGGGTGAAAAATGTTTACGGCTTGTTGCAGGGATATCAAACCTGAAAATTTACTCATTGACCTTGATGACAACATCAAGTTAGCTGATTTCGGCTGGTCCGTCCATGCGCCATCGGACAAACGGCGTACCAAATGTGGCACGCGCGAGTACTTGCCTCCGGAGATGGTCCTAGGCCGATCCTATAGCAAAAAAGTGGATCTCTGGTGCCTGGGCATTCTTGCTTTTGAATTCTCCTGCGGACGAACGCCGTTTGAAGCCGATAATGACGGCTTGGTCGAGAAGAACATTTGCCGTGGCGAGATTGAATTCCCGAAGCACATGGAAGTTGGCATCATCGACTTGGTTGGCCGACTACTCCAGTAAGTAATGGTTTGACTGTCTTGGGACAAATCGCTGCTTCAGCAGTACTAATACTCTTTAAATTGCACCTCCTCGATAAAACCTGATCAATATTTATCATCTATCAGAAAGCCCAGAAAATGTCCAAAGGAGCCAAATATCGCGGCAATAATAGAATAACCCGCTTCTGTTTTCTCCCTAACTTCACAAGAGATACTAGAAAATGATATTATTTTCTTGTTCTAGGTTAGACCCGGAGAAACGCATTGGTTTCAACATCGTCAAGTCTCATCCCTGGATCAAAAATAATTACAACCCTTGAAGTACTTTCATGAAATGTTTTATTTGTGTTTATTTTCTAATATCTCCAATGACGTGTATAAAAAATAAATTCGCCTTTAAACACTTCGAGGCTATGAATAGATGATGCATTTTTTCCAATGTCCTCTGCTCGTTTTAATCTATTGAACGTTTTAATATTGAATTAAACGTACGCACTTTTCGATAGAGCCAGTAGCCAACTCTGATTTTTCTATGGCGCTTCGGCATAAAAACAGTGGTTTATTATTCCTTCACTTAAATAATAATTTCAGAATCCTATCCATTTATGATAGTAATTATTGAGAACATGTGTAAACGTTTCAACCGAAAAACAGATCGGTAACTATCGGGGAAAATTCCGGAGCAACTATTGTAATTTTAATTAATTTTATTTTTCTCAATTTCCTAATTAAAAACTAAATTTATTGCCTAACAGTACAGCTGGAGAGTGTCGACCATTCCAATGAGTATAGAACGATTTTTATAGCTCCAAGAACTCTCGAGTTATACCCTCATGTCAAATTTCTGAAAATCTCCCAAATTCGATACAAAAGCTGTGATAACTCGAGAACCAATGGAGCTATCGACCCCGCGATGGTCTCATTCGATTCAGCGTCCAAAAATCTATATAATTTGATACCACGTACGCATTTTTCTGAAAAACCCTGGAAAATATGAATTTTCTCCCCCTCAAAACCCCCCAAAAATACCCTTAAAATTGAGCTAGCAAGTTGGTCCAAGAATTGTGCCGTCGTAGGACCGAGATTGATTTTTGGTGAAAATTTCAAGAATTTCGCTATGATAGTTTGGCCGGAAAACTGCTAACGGCGGACAGACAGAATTTTTTTTATTGGATATTCGGATTCTACATGCCTTGAAACGTAAAACATCAAATTTTGAGGGGGGGTTATAAATTATTTTTTCTTGGGCGATTACAATGGTTTATTATTGAATAATAAACCAAAAAGTAAGTTGAATCTCCGCCGAAAATCATAACTGATGTCCGACATGGCAACAAGCGGGGAACGGCTAATGTGAAGAAACGCATACAGGTTATGCTACCTACTCGCTTTTTTGTTTTCGTCGTTGGTTTTGTTAGGTGAAATATTTTGCAGTACTTTCTGTAAATATCAAACCTCTAGAACAGTTGTGTATGGTATTTTGACAATAGTTTGATTATATTCGCCGAACGTAGCCGAGGAAATCCTTACCATGGCGTTGATGCAGAGAAGAGCGAATAATGTGAGTAACTCGGTTTACAGTTCCGATTCAAGTCGAATTATTTTTCGTTAGAAGTCTTCCGAACGATTGTTATCATTGCGCGCTTTCTATCGCAGTGTAACTTATGCATAATGTGCTATTTTTGTCTATTGTTATTGTGCATGGGAATTATTTTCTAGTTGAACGATTTTGTTATTCCAGGTAAGGCTTCCTCCTGAAGTGAACAGAGTTTTATACATTCGAAATCTACCGTATCGAATAACGGCCGAAGAGATGTACGATATTTTTGGCAAATACGGTGCCATTCGTCAGGTCCGAGTGTAAGTAATGTTAAAAAAACGTATGAAATTTAATTCCATTGCAACAGTGACAAATCGAAGAGCTGCTACTAAATTAATCACAATTTTGGCGTTGTAAGAATAATTATTAAGCTTACGATTCACGAGACGTCCTTTTTTCGAAGCGCCTTCGTTTTTTTCCGGAAATCTGCTAAATGTACCTTGTTTTTCTCTTCAAAACCTTTTCTCCCTAATGTTTCGTGAATTTGAGTAGTTTTCAACCGAAAACAAGGTTTAGAAAGTAAATTGACAGTTTTAAAAAAGGAATTCACTTTCCTACTGCAATCTGACATTTTTCAACTGTTGATTGAAGTTATTACAGTTTATAAATATTCTAGATTTACTTGTTCGTTGAAAACGATCCATATATAACTGATTCTAATCCTAATTGAAATCATTTTTCTCTCGTGTGTGACCATTTTACTTCTGAGTCAATAATCAGATTCCACCTGTCAATAACTGTTTTAAGAATTGAATTTAGCCGATTAATAAACGAGGAAAACGGCTTGACTTGAACCAAAAAATACTCCCCTTTTGGTCCCCTTTGGTTATTATTGTTCAATAATAAACGCCCGGGAAAATTAAAATTAAATTAATAAATTTAACACCCCCTCAAAATGTGATGTTTTACGTTTCAAGGGATGTAGAATACGAATATCCGAGGAAAAAATTCCCTACGCCCGCTGTCAACACTTTCCTGACGAAACTGTATAAGCTCAATTCCTGAAATATTCACCAAAAATCTATCTTGGCCTGACAGTGGCTCAATTCTTTAACCTCAATTTTAAGAGTATTTTTGGGGGGTTATGAGGGTGAGAAAATTCATATTATCCAACACTTTTTAGACAAAGGTATATTCGGTACGAATTTCTATAGACTCATAACAGTTCAAAAATACTACGGTTGGTAACGCTAGTGAGAGTAAGAAATTCAGATCAAGCTCTACTCATGAACTTTTCTTCCTTATTCCATGGCAAAACTCCCTGCCAGCCAAAAAACCTATTTTTTCTCCTCCTCACTACACAAACCTAAAAAGAGATTTTTTCGTGTTTCTGATATTAGTATCGATCAACGTCACTAAAATCGCTTCATTGTTTTGTCAACAGGGGAAACACACCGGAGACTCGTGGAACTGCTTTTGTCGTCTATGAGGACATATTTGACGCTAAAAACGCGTGCGATCACCTTTCAGGCTTTAACGTGTGCAACAGATATCTCGTCGTCCTTTATTACCAGGTATTCCATTGTTTTATGCATGGTTTTTCTGAGTACTATCAAACGCCACTCGCTCTAAATTTTTTTAAGTTTATCAACCCTTAATTTGGCTTGAAAAATCACCATTGGGAATAATTTTCAGTTATGGAATATCTTCAGAATGATGGGAAAATAATGTTCAAATTCTCAAAATTACTAGAAAAAAAATTGCAATTTCCTGGTCTGGTTTTTGAAGGCCAATTTCCCCATTCGATGTACATACTAAAAATCATTGGCAATCAGTTAGTAACGAAACGAATATTCTCAATTTTTCAAGTACACGTTAGTTATTGATTGAAAACAAAAGTATCATCCGATTCTGGAAAGATAAGCTTTCTTACAAGTTATAACTGAATTACACACAACAAAGTAAACATTTTTGCATAGTCTAAGAAAAATTCCTTTGTATACTGGAAGTCCACTAAATATTTCCTCTCTGAATTTCCCCATAAAGAATATTTAGATTTAGGAATCCACACCTCGTTGTCGAAAAACTCATCTTTGCCTGTAGAGGTTCCAAGAATCGTTTTTACTTGCAGAAATAAAATTCTAAGCATAGAAATTAAGAAGAGGGCAAAAAATCCCAGTGGGAGCCTAAGTATCCTCGCTAGCTTTATTTTAAAGGCCACATGCCAAGTTAAGGGTTGAAGTACTATCTTTAGGTGAATATTGAGACGTCTTAGGCATGATCTCTTCGAATAATGTCTTCTTGCTATGAGAACCAACTAATGGAAATATGAACCTTATTTATGAGCTGATTGTGCAACCTTTTTCATTATCAGGCGAACAAGGCGTTCAAACGGGTGGACGTTGACAAAAAGAAAGAAGAACTGGACAAGATGAAAGCGAAATACGGGATCAACACCGATGAAAAATAGTTTATTTCCGCATGTGTGCCCTTTTTATTCAATAAACCATCCACAAAAATGCAATTGAATTTGGTAAATATTGAAATGAGCCAACATTCTGATTAGGAGCTAATCCTTTCCATTTTTGTCAGTGTTCATTCCTGTAAAAATGTGAGCAGCTCAAATCTTTGCATCGGTTGACAAATTTGTAAAAAGAAATGCTCCAATTTACAGTTTCTTCAGGAATGACAATGCGGATTGTATTTTATTCTACAATATTACTCATCGATATATTACACTGTACATGATCATTCCTAATGGTATCTATTCTTGAGCTAAAATAAATTTTGAAGCTACGGCTATTTTACACCAATTCCTCTCCTCTGTTGTTCCTCTATTGCTTTTTCAATCGAGAGCCAATTGATTTTTTTCTTGGAGCCTAGGTCTTCGATTTCAATTGAATCGAGCATCCGGATCTGCAAAGGAAGTTCACAAATTAGGAAAAGCACAAAAGTGACAGAGGTTCTTAGAGAATTTTTAAAGCTTACTGAATATCTGATGTAGAAAATCATCGTTTCCAAATGATGAGCGCTGAGGCAATTCCGGTTGAAGAATCGTCTCCAGAGAGCGCTCGCAAGTACTTTGTCGTTGCTGAGTAAACCTTCGTCGTATAGGACGAGTGCCGCTTGAAAACCTTCGTTCAGTTCGTAAATCTGAGTTCGGACTATCGACGCGTGTTCCGTCTGCGTCAAAAAAAATTTTATAAAATGAAACCGTCGTTAATGGATGAAGCGGAATGTGATCGCAGTCATTTCTTCAGTCCCACGCTTCAAGAACCCATTTACTAACCTGAGAAAAATCCGAGAAACTAAGAAAAGCGATCGATCTTAGGTAACCTCACTGGAGGCTGTTTATCAATGCAGTTTGTCTAGCTGATGATGCGTTTTCGCAAATATTTTCTTTCCTCTTTTTCAACTACCTACTAATTTCTGAAGCATTGGAAATATATTTTACCTTCCTTTTATTTTCGCATCAATTTTCATTTATTTCCCTTCAACCCGTATGACTTCGTCTTCTCTTTTTTTTTATAATCCAAATCCCCGAGTTTTAACCGGTGGAATATTAATTAATCTGGCTTGGCCAGGTTTGCCAAATCATTTTTTCACTTACCCCTAATTGCTTAGCACGAAGGGCGACATCTTTCCAGAGAGCTTCGACGACATAATTTCTGACCGCTCGTCCATCATACGGGTTGGCCATGAGTCGCACCATTACCATCCAAACGTGCAGTTCGGTAACAATGAACCACGAATAGAATGTGTCCGGCATGTCCAATTCTGCAAAAGAGACAAATAATAAAACATTCTACAGGCCATTTATTGTCATCAATGGTTATTGAGAATTTAGTAGTCGTCACTCAGTGTATTCTCCACAACTGTAGCTCTACAGCAAGAAACCGGCTTCACTTCTTTCCAGGAACGTTCTTCTCTTCATAGTTACATTTCCCTTTTGAGTATGAACAGTTGAAATTAGTTGAATTTGACGTACTTTCCATAAACGCGGCGTAATCGATCTGATCAGCAATCTCCTCATACAGCTTAAACCCGGCAGTACGAAGTTTCTGAAAGTAAAGCACAACACCAGTTCATAAGTAACTACTTAAGTTGCCATTTATAAGTCTAGTTTTAGTTAATAATTTTTTTCTTCAATTTTTTTGCAGCGCATTAATGTCAGTCAGTCCAGTTTTTAGTTAATGATGTTTTTTGTGACGATTATGTTGTAATTTTTAGAGCCAAAAGAGAGCTCTTATGATTTTTTCATCGTAACGTTTGCTGTGGGTAATAAAAAGTATTCCATAGCCAAAATCAAACTTCTTTTCAAGAGAAAGGGCTGTAGGTCAACGGCAAGGTTCTACTGCAATAGAAAATTCACTTTCCTGGGTACGAAAATCGATAAAATATTGAGACTTACGTATCTGCGAAAATATAAACGAATCTTCTTCGCGAAGGATTGGCCATATCCATCTTGGTTTTTCAAATCGAATGTTTCCGTCGATGCGGTCCGCTGCTGGAGAATGCCAGCGGGTAACTTTGCCGAGACAGCACAGACATGAGGAATTCTCGGTATACTTATCTGAACAGAGCATAAGAAAAATTAAATTATATTCGTTTTGAGAGGAAAAAGGTGACTTGTTCTCCGATCTTTCAATTCTTGGCCGACTATTTTAGCCTCTGAGTATCTGAAATGCTTTGTAGAACTATTATTAGATACATAATAGTTCTATGATACCAGAAGGGGTGAAAATACCGTATGCACTTCATCATGTGCCTTCGCTCGTGAATGCTGGCAAATGTGTTTCTTTTCACCGAAAAGTAACACCGACTAGTGTTTTAAAAACTTCTCAACTTCAAACGCGAGCTGAAAAAATTGCTGCCGCAGTTCTTCAGGATAGCTGATTTTTAACCTAATTCATTCTATTATAAACAATGAAAAGCACAAGTATGTAATAAAGCAGCATATCCATGAAACGCCTAAATTAATGGGTTTTGTCCGAAAAACGACCATTAGGAAGCTCGACATGAACGCGGCTAATTTTGGCCTCCTATTGAATCTAATGAATTTCCACTCTAGTCCCCAAACATGGAAGAATACTCGAACACGAATTAATTAAATTCAGACGATACCAACCTTAGGATTCAGACATTGATGAGTGTTGAACTTCGAGACCGAAAACCGAGCGAGGTTTCGAAAGCTAAGTCGGCAAATATTACTAACATTCATCGCTCATACCGCGAACGCTCCTAAGATTCAAAAGAACGCAGAAAGTACGGTTTATTTATAACCGAGAGGTGAAAAAACGTCAAATATCGTCAACAGACAAACAAAATTCTATCGCAGGCTATCACTATTATCGCTGAAAAGAAAAACATGTTGTTGTTATAAAATGTCCGTGCGGAGAGCTACGTTGGACGTTGGAGTTAAATCACTGTTGTCTCACGGTGATTTCAATAATATAGCATGGTTACATATTATTTATTCATGTACTCCGTGATCATGACGTAATAGATCGTCTCATCCAAATGTAAATTGACAATCTCGGTACAGTCATTCCAAATCTCGGTGACCCCGGTTCTTAATTCGCTGGTCGTTGACAAAAACTACGTACCTATCGTTTCTTAACCCTTGGCAATGTATCCTCAGAGATCTTCATTTGAACGCCCATTAAAAAGTCCCAGACTGTAATTTTTTGTAAATTCTTTTTTCCTGGACAGTGGCAACACTGTAGATCTTATCGAACCCGCTGAAAGTGGTTCAAAGTTGAAAGTTCATTCGTGGAACAGTTCTAACGCGAAAACACATTGCGGTCCGGTTCGTGCGAGTCGTCTCAAATTCGGCCTTTTCTAGGTAAGTTTGAATAACTATTTTTGCTTATTATGAATCCGTAGTTTTTCCTTAGTTACATAAGTTATTTAAGAATACGCTGAAGCAGTTCGAGGAAATAACCCGATCAGGATTCAGGAGATCGAAATATCTGCATCTTTTCTGAGATACAGTGCCAAGATTGCTGTAATAAGTGGCTTTCCTTCTAGACGTGCTGGTTTTTGCGTTTCTCAGCGGGATATCCAGAAAGTAAGGTTATAAGTCCCCTGCGGGGAATTTTTTTCGTTATGAGTGGCATACCTGCTTGTAGAGGGGTTCATAACGGTCAAAATAAGCCCAACCCCGTGTCAGTTGAGAAATGGCGTCGCAGGAGCAGTCTCCGTCAACTGCTGAGGCTGCTGTTCCCACCACCTACCGCCGATGCGAGATTCGGTCAGTCATCAAGTTCCTGACTATGCGTCACGAATCTGCTTCCGAAATCCATCGTCAGCTTGTGGGCACTTACGGACCTGAGGTAATGTCACGTCAACATGTTTTCAAGTGGGTTAGGCTTTTCAAAGAAGGTCGCACGGACACTCACGACGAAGAAAGGAGTGGAAGGCCGTCTCTCATTTCGGAAGAGCTTTTGCAGCAAGTGAACGAACAAATTCAAGGTGATCGTCGAGTGACCATTGACACTCTTCATGAAATGTTCCCACACATCTCGCGAAGCCTTATGGGTGAAATTGTTTCGAAAAAATTGGACTACAAGAAGTTGTGCGCGAAAAGAAGCGCCCCTTAAAAATTGAACAGCATAAAAAACAGGAGGAGGGGGATGCTGACTCGTGGTGTCTCTCCTTCACGACTCAAGCCCTTCTTGCATCCTTTGGATGGGATATTGTGACCCACCCATCATATTCTCCGGACCTTGCTCCCTCAGATTTTCATCTTTTCACTGAATTGAAAGAGTTCTTGGGTGGAAAACGTTTTTCTAACGACGAGGAGGTGATGGGGACTGTCAAGAATTGGCTTTCAAAGGTGGAGCGAAGCGTATACGACGAGGGTATACATAAGCTGGTGCCGAGGCTGAAAAAATGTATTGATCGGGATGGCGATTATGTCGAAAAATCAACATATATTTTGGAACATACCCTGTAAATTTGGTTAAAATATATGCACTTTTCGATTTTTGGCAGCAGTTGTAACCTCATTTTCTGGATATCCCTCGTATCATTATTATTCTCACAATATTTTTATTTTCTCATTTTTACATGTTTTTATTTTGATGTACAAAGGCGTTCGAACTCGCACAGAGTTTCTGCTCTCCCTAATCCCAAGGATTGCGCTGAATACTTGTCGAAAGGTAGAGGAGTGAGACTGAGTTTTGATAATAGGATAGAAAATTAAAGTATTGTGAGATTTGTATCTGTTTTCTATTGATACATTTTTTTTACATTGCAATGAAACTTGTGGTGAAAATGTTGAAACTTAATAATCGTAATCATTCGAGGGAATCATGGTATACATTGCGAGCACAAAACAAACCTCATATCCGGTTGTACTGAAGTTGATAGTGGTCCAATTTTTTACCCTGCTGTCCTTGCCCTTGTAGCTTTATTATTTTTTTAATTCTAATAAATTCCATTCAATTTTATTTGCATAATTCAACTCTAGATCGAAATGCCTAATGATAGCTTTGTCTTCATTTTATTGCACTTCCATCCAAAAACGTAAATTCCTATAGTCAAACTGAATATTTTCCGACATCTCATGTCATTCAGCTAGTGTTGAAAAAAAAAAAAATAATAAATAAATTCATACTGCCGAGCGGTTCCAAAAATTAAAAAAAAAAGTCTTTGTGCAAGATTTTATTTTCTATTTTTCAACATTGACTATTCTCTCTTTTTTTGCATTCATACTCATAGAAAGTCGACATTTCTAGAGCATGGAGAAAGGGAGAACTAGAGGTTAACGTAGAGGTTATAAATTCAGATTGAGCGAGCGTTTGCGAGGAGCGCCAAGGAATAAATCAATCCGAATACAAAACGTATATTTCATTATGAAAACTGCCCGGTATAAATAGTTAGGCCACACTTCAACAATACTCAAAATGACTAGCAATTCAAAATCCTAAAGAAACTTTCACCTAGGTACCATAAGAAATCGTTATACGTAAGATTATTCCGTGAACTGTCACCACGATTTACCGACCAAAGCTGTAAGTACAAGTTTAGTATAAAAATTGATATTCCTGTATACAATCTGACGAAAAGACGGCCTATTTACATAAATAATGGAAGAGCTTAGGTTAGTGGATTTTTTTTTTACAATTTTTTCCGTCAGCAGGTAAGAAAAAAAAAACTCCTAACGTACATAGGGAATCATTTTCTACTTTCTTCAAAAAATACACCTTATTCTCTATTGATATAAAATGAGCGAACAAGTCTCAAGTAGAAGTCTACAGAAACAAAAGGGAAACTGTATGTTTCATTTGGTTTGTGGGCAGTTATTGTCGTACAATATGTAAAATAATGAACGAAAAAAAAATCGTAAGGATATTAAGAGAATCGATTTTGGTTTTTCGAACTCAGCAAAACTCTTAGTTCATCACTATAAAATCGAGAGCATGGATGGGATATATTTCGATTAAAAATCGCAATACCTAACATATTCCAAACTTTTTTCAGATACTAATCATTCGCAATGAAACAAAGAACTCGTACGATTTTTACATTTCAGTCACACTTATATCAATTTAGACTTGTTGACGCTTTGAAATTTACTTTCGAGTGTATTCGGCCAAAGTGTTTGCGGCCCTAAATTTAGATTGCACGTGTCGACTATTTACATTTCTCGTCAATTGGCGATTCGGGTCAATTCGTCGATGAACTGCTCATGTAGCCAGGCGACGGTGATTCGGATTTTTCCGGAACCGTCGTGATGATCGTGTTGAGTCCCTTGGCCTGGAACAGAGTCGAAAACTTGACGAGCAAGGTCGACACGTTTGCGATAAGAATGAAGCTAGAATCGACTATAATAAATGCCTATTAGTGTTCATAATTAATTGTTAGAATTTGATTTTTTTTCACTTCAAATTCGAATTCTACGTCTGATTTCCTGTAGGAATCATTAATTAAAATTGAACAGCACTGTAAGTATTTGCAACGAATTTTCGAAGTTGAAAAACGTCAAACGGTGTAGTACTACAAATGGTAAAAACTGATGGTTGTCGTCAAATTTCCGTCATTTTTGACGTCAGATTCGGATTCAGCGTTAAATTTCCTATAAGAATAGGTTTCAAAATCGCTTAAAACCAAAAGTTTAATTTTCCAGCAGAGCTCGAGATTTCGGCCGGTGAAAAACTCGATTTACGGAAAATAATTTCTGTGGCGCCGTTTGAATTTTTTTCGCCAAATTTTTTGCTCTGTTCATGTGTAGGGCGTTCAAATGAAGACTCCTGCATAATAAAATTATTGATTATCATAAATTTTCACCCCGGTAATCATTGTTAAAGACCGATTTTCGAGCTTTCTAAAACTGATTTTTTTGGACCACTTGCAGATTTTTCCTAGAATTGAAAAAAATCACAAAAATACATCTTGGTAAGATACAACTTTCCTGAAAATTTCAGATTTTTATCTGTATTGGAAGACGAGCAAAAAATCGTTAACTGATCGGTTCAAAAAAATCGCAGGGGTTCCCCTTGAATTTTTCGTGAAAAATTTTTTGATTTCGATTTCGCTCAAATTCAGCATAATGATAGTTGATGATGTGTATGTCATTAATATATGCTTCATTCTTTGTTTCTTTTGCCCTAAATTCATGAAAAAAATGTTTAACGTAGAAAAATCGTTTGGTAAACCTTAAAAACTGGCAGTACCGACAAAATTAAGTAAGGCTAACGTTGGTAATTGTATCGCTGTAGACAGGAACGATTTTTCGAATATAACGCCTACAAATTATTGTTGATTCTCGTACCGAGTGGAAATTTGTTTTATCGATTGCTTACTTTAACGTCGTCAAGGATGTACCGGTCGATTTTATGATACTCTTTTCCCGATCTAGGCCTCAATGTCGTCACTGGGATTCGTCCCAATCTGTGAACACAGTTATTAGAGTCATTTATCGAGAATTAAAAAAAAATTAATATAATACCTACATAAATTAAGTTTTTTTTTTTTTAAATGGATAAATTAATTTTACCTGAGACTGTCAGGAGTGTCTGATGAACTATGAGATGACATAGAGAGAGTCTCAATATAATCGGACATGTCCGACGTCCCGCTGCTTGTACTCCTTGAATCGATATATGGAACCACAATAGCTCCATCTCCGTTGGGACTGGTGTACTCTAAAAAATCATCAATATTCGATTGTGGATACCAATCTATAAATTTCCAATTCTCTTCTAATTTATAATAATTTTTGATGCCCAGAGCTCGAAAGTCAAAAATACTTGAAAATCAGATATTATTCATTTCTTCCGCTACTCTTCTTTACATTTAAACGCCACAATACCTTTCGGTTCGCGCTTGCTATGGCAAATCGGTATTTCCGCCTCGGCTGATGACGATTTCGCCGGCACTTTGACTCTGGGAAACTGGAAACATAGTTCTTTGAGCGGATCCGAAGATTTCGACCTTCGAGGAAGTGAAGCATGGAGGCAACAGTCCTGCGATGCGTGTAGAGCTTGCGTCAGCAAATGTCGTCGGCTGCTCATTGATGTCGTTAGGGGAAGCTCGAATTCGGCGAAGTCGCCGCCTCTGCAAGGAAAAAATAATGAAGTCTTTGTCATTTGTCATTGTGCGGGCTCAAAATTAAACGGAATGTCCTTGTACAACGTTTATTATTCATTATTTTACACCAAATTTTGGCCACCTTCAAAGTAATTACCATTGACCACAACTCACATGTCCAATGTTTTTTCCATTGTTGGAAACTATTTTTATATTTACTTATCGGAATGGCGTTTAGGCCTTCCTGCGACTTCATTTTCACCTCCTCCACAGTGGCAAAACGCTTCACTTTTAAGTCCCTTTCCAGTCTGGGGAACAAAATTTGTCGTATATTCGTCCTGCCATGCACTGCCCATCGTCACCACTCCGCTGACATGGTGTTCTTGCACGGTCTTCTTTCTGGTCGGATTGACTCGCCGCCTTTGTGGCAGCGGCTGGGCCTGCAGGTCCCTCTTCATGCTTCTCGGCTCTAGGAAGTTTTTTTCATGCCTTTTTCCCCGACAAACTACCTCCTCCACCGACCGCTCTGCCGTATCCCGCAAACCTTCTCAGCGCTGAGCTCAACATCTACTTCCAAATGACTCTCCTGCTTTTAAAAGCTCTGCTCCTAACTATTTCAAATCATCCATACCATTTATGATGGCTTTGGTGCATGACGCTAGATCTCTCCAATTGATAAAATGACAAGAAATTGTAATTGAAGCTACGACCAACCTATGCTTAAGTGAACCGGTTGAAACGCCTGAATCGTTTGAACTGGACGAGTCTCTGTTAGCTGGTTTGCACGGGACGGAAGAAGAACGTCTGACAGGAACAGCTGTGGCCGAATCAGGTGAAACGCTTTCAACAATCGATCTGAGGCTATCGTTGGCTTCGATCACTGACTGAACACTTCCATTGGGAGCTTCCTCTTCCGGCCGAGATTCGACAGTTTCCTGGCTGCATCTAAGCGTTACATCGTCATCATCGTACCTAAAAAAGAATAGTTTGTTGGATAAATGATTCAGACCATATAACAAGGCGATATCGAGTTCTCAAATTATACCAAAAATTCATGAGCATTTTAAAGGAGATTTTGGCAGTAAAAATGGAAGGAACGGTCAATTTATAAGCTGTTATTATTGGTTCATATATAGGACTAGAATTTCAAGATTGTCTGGGGAAAGTGTTGGTCCTGACCAATTAATGAGTTAGTTCACTGGGCGGCTGCACTGATCGCTGCCGAGTAGGGGTTGTCCACGCAGAATGCCGCAGTGCTCGGGAGGTGTAGAGGGAGTCGAACTGTTCTTAAATTCTTGTTGGGATCGAGCGGACGGTCTAATTTGTATTAAGTTATTGTTAATTAATGGTTTATTAATGTAAGATCGAACAAGTTCTTGCCAGTATGAATCGATCAAATTTGAAATTTAGGATATCATTAGACCTAGCCCTTTAATTTGCCTCAAAATTAAAAATGTTTGAGGTTATAAATAATTAACGAAAAACCCTAAAATCTTTTTTGGCTTTCAAAAGTTTAGCACACTTTCTGCGATGGTGATCTCTTAAATTGTCAGCTTTTCAGAAATCATTTTTCGGATAGGTTCTTATCTGGTCGATTTTAATTGGAACTAAACTTGAGAAAAATGACAATGTTCGTATTTTTTCATTGGTCAGATAAGAACGGTTCATAATTTATGGAGGGAGAGGAGGTGCAGCCTTCAAACAAATCATAACCTAAATCATGAGGAAGAATTTCAGGTGGAAAATGTTTGCCGACCCTTGCCTTAGGCTCCTATGAATTTCTGAAAACTGCCTCAACTAAGCCATCGAAAATAGCTAGTAGACTACAGCGAGCTTGATACTGCCCCCTCAGGATTTTTGAATATTCCATGGATTTCAAAAGCCTTTTCTATAATATTTTGCCCAAGCTCAAATCATATTTTTCAAGTTTTACCTTGTCGAGTCTGCCGAGCTGCTTCGTTTTCTCGAAATCGCTATCGGGTTCCGCCGCATAAGGTAAGGACTTGAATTCGCCGACTGCGGATGGTTCATGCCGAGCATTGCTGACCCGGGGACTCTCATGTCGGAATCACTTCGTCGAGATTTGTCCACCAAGCTGGGAATGCTGGCGGCTCTATCGTGCAGACCTCTGGCCAATCGACTTTTCATGTCAAAATTCTGCAATCACATTCGCATCAAAGGCAAAGAACAGACAGGAAAATGGAAATTCAATATGTTGGAATAGAGAGTTTCGCTTCCTACGGCTACCTATCAGCGGTAAAGGTCAGACTAGCCAATAACAGCCAAACGAACCCGAGCGAACTCAGGCAACAAAGACACAGCTTACTAGATGTTTTACGCAGCCCTCGTTCATGGTGATGCGGCGGTAAAAATGAATAGAGGTTAGGTTGAAAGTTAAATAAAAAACTAGGGATAGGAAAATAAAATAAACTATAAGTATAATTAGATTAAACATTATTTATTCATCTGCTACTAATATGTCTGTCACTATCTGTTGCTGTCAGTAGCTGTCTGTTGCATATTATGTCGCTTTCTGTTGCTGTCTGTCTGTAGCTCTCGGTCACTATCTGTTTGGGGTAATATTGGTCAATAAAACTAATATTTCAGCTCTCCTAGAGTCGGAAAAAAATCAGTGTTGCAGTAAGACTGACGAAATATTAACCAAATAATCTTAAAATAAATTAAATCAATTTTGGATGGTGTATTTCGAGTTGAACCCGGCAACTAATCGATTAGACGTGTGTCAGTCTAAATTAATACCAGCAAGAGCCGTTAAGTTGTCACATGTCGCCATGAGTGTTTGGAGGTTAGCGTCATCTCGCGTTCCGTTAGATTCACGTTCTGGACGCCGTGGAAAGCGAAAGCTCTCTAATAATACAAACATAAACAGTTACACATATACATAGTGATGATCATAATTTAGCAGCCTGACTTACTTTGCTGTTATCATTTTTCGTCGAAGGATGCATCGGCAAATACCCGGGAAATTTTCCCGAAGGTTTCTGCGCATTCTGTGGCTCCATCATCAGATAATCGTCACCCATTTTGGCTCGCATTTCAGCGCCGCAAGCGTGGCCGCATTTGGTACAGAATTTGAATCCGTTCTTGTCCATCGTAAAGCACGGTAGGTTCTCTTTGTTGATTCCGGCTTTTTGTAATACATCTTTCGAATTTTCGTAATATTCGAGCGACTGTGCAAAATCCAGATTTTCGTAATTCGCTTGCATTTCCAATTTTGGCTCTTTATCGTTCGGAAAATCGACGTTGACATAATTACAGTTGGGACTTTCAGCCGACTCTGCCATCTCGGGTTCTTTTTCATTTTCTATGTCTTCTTTCTCATCGTCATCTTTCTTGTATTTGGTTTTCTTCGTTTTATCGACAGTCGCGTATATTGCAAGTTCGCCGCAGTTGTTAATGATTGGCATTTTCCCCTCTCCGTTCAATTTGACCTGGGAAATTTAAAAAAAATTAGAGTTCTTGCCATCGGACATCGTTTTGCTGGACATTCAAACCACAGATGTGACATTAGCATGATTTTTGAGCAATGCTTAGATTGTCAAACGAGGAAATTACCTTCTGAAGGTGAACAGACGTATTTTCGACGCTGTTCCCTCTCCGGCAGTAAGGCAGGGATATCCAATTGGACGGCCAACAGACCAATCTTCGACAGGGGCAGCCGCCTCGGTCTTCGTCAAGGACGACTCTTGTCTGGTGAGCACCAGCCAGGCACCAACCTGGCCCGGTCGCAGTCACCATTGATGGTACGGGAACGGGTAACCCGGCACCCATTATGGTCGGATGTATCGATGGCGGTCGGTCATAGTTGGAATAGGCCAAGCATTCTTTCAGCGCTTTGGGTGTATCGTAATATTCTCCGGCCACTGTTTCCACTCCACCGTTCGAACAGCGGGCAATGCTTGGCTTCTTTTCATCCTGCGGATAGAATAAGGCGGAATGAGCTATGACTCATACAATTCAAGGCAGAATTTTAAATGCAGCCTCGTCAATCATTATGGGGGGACAAATATAAGCAAAAGCTTCAAATAATATTTAAAATACTCACGTGGACAGGAAATATGCTCTTTGGAACGTCGTAATTTCCATAATTTTGGTGTGGTAAAGGCATCGGCGGTTTTTTACGGTTGGCAGTAGTATTGCAAGTGTTGGCAGCGTTTTGTTTGATTTGTTCAGATTTGGGCGGTCGCAAGGGGGGACCGTCGCATTCGCATGGTGACGAACCTCGACAGCTCCTGAATCAAATGAGGAATCATATTTTGACGATAATTCCTGAGCAAATGGTTGTGGTAATTGGAACTAAAACCTTGGCAAGAGATGTGAAAAATGATAGCTCTAACAAAATTATGATCTATGCAAAAATTTCAAAGCGTGAAGACGAGGCCGATTTCTGATTGACCGAATCTGTGAGCTTTCAGGCACTGCTTTCTAAAACGAGGAATAGAAGCGTGACCTGGCAGACGTAAACAAACCACTGATAGTGCTCTCTATATTAAGTAACGCTTGCGTCAATGGCTTTTATTCTATTGCGATTTATTTACTTTTATTTTGATCTGCTCGATACTCGTTACTGTCCAATTACAGCCCAAACGATGTCACTAATGTGGGAATTCTTTTAAAAAAGTTTAATTGAAATAATTATGACTACAACAGTCAGCGCCAAATCCAAATACAACAACAGCAACATTTTGAATATGCCGAACTGAAATCCTTCGCTTCAATTTATAGGAAGACCATCAACTCGATGTAACAACTAACTCTACTTTTGTAGCGTTTTTGTTAGGGCTGATTAGGCCTGGTTAAGGCTGGTTAGGTGTGGTTAGGGCTGGTTAACATTCTTAACTACCAACATGATGATAACTATAAGGACAAAATACCTCACAATTTTGATGATTATTTTTAACGACAATCTGAAGTCATATTAATCGCATAACGATACAGACAGTGTTTGCCAACCACCATTTCAACGAGTATAGGGCGATTTTCATGGCTTTAAAATTCTCGAGCTATACCACCATGAAGTTCAAAAACCTCGATTATCTCACAAAAGCTGCAATAATTTGAGAACTGTTGAAACTATAAACCCCTCAATGGTATCATTCGGTTCAGCTTCGACAAATTTATAGGAATTGATACAAAAAATATGTGTGTATACACTAGAAAATATCCCCCCCCCCCACCAAAATACGTCTGAAAAAAATTTTTTTTTCTCCTCTTTGGAAAAAAAAATTTGTGAGCGATTACAGTGGTTTAATAAACCAAAATCTCCCATTGCTCGGCTAATTGAGGGAAGTAACATACGATCTTCATATCGGATCTGTAACGGTACATTCGATGAACGGCAGATGGCTTACATTCCTGACAGTTTCACGCCTTGTATTTTTTCGAGCATCCTCCTTGATCATCCAAGCGTGTTTGTATGCTCCAGATGGTCAACGAGTCTTTGATTGCGTTAAACGGATGAGCAACAATTTCCCTATTAATTACCCGTAATTACAATGAGACTCGGGACGTGCGAAGGGATGAAAAAATTCAAAATAAATTATCTCGCCCTTCGGACAGGCCTGTCAGAACCTCGTTCATCACAGCAGTTAACAAAACCTCTCGCACGCCTTTGGTTAAGTTACCAAGTTGCCCAAACTACTACCGGCATGCTTCAGTTTCAAAGTACTTGATTGAAGTAATTAGTTAAGGCGCAATTAAGGGATTCTCATGGAAAGGGAAGCGGGCCGACTATTCACGCAGTGTTTGTTGGAGTTGGCTTCGTTGACAGGGGCCTTTGCCTTGAGTGTTGGACATTGCTTAACGGAGATGGATCGAAATACAAGCAACTGAAGTACAGCGAATATTATTATTCACTGCTCATACCGGCTTATGACTTTTAATTAAGTAATTAAAAATTGCAATTTTTGCCAAAGAGTTTGTCTTTATAGTTAGCAATGATTGTTAGGTAGGAACGTTCACCAGGCCAAACCAGCCCTAACCATTCCTACCCACTCCTAACCAGCCCTATCCACTCCTAACCAGCCCTAACCACGCTTAACCACTCCTAACCAGCTCTATCCACTCCTAACCAGCCCTAACCACTCCTAATCAGCCCTAACCACTCCTAACCAGCCCTAACCACGCTTAACCACTTGTTAACATGCCTATTAATACGTTTGTTCAATTGATAATTAATCATTAGATGTTTCAGCTTCATCCCTACATTTTTCAACCGCTCAATACATCACTGTACTATAGCTGTTTTGATATAGCACGAATCTGCGCACGATGTCAGGCGATGTTCTAATTTCTGGTATAAAATAGAAGGTATTCGTGAAGTTGAAGGGCGCAACGATGAAGGGGTTTGCAGATTTATGAGCCCAAGTCCTCGCAACTAGGAACAATGTGAGCTCAACCCTTTCCTCCCAGCTCGACAATATCCTCCCTCTCAGGCTAAAACAAACCCCATCGGAACGCTCGGCCGTTAGTTGGGAGATGGAGATTTCAACCACTTTAGTCATTGTAACCGAGGCCTGCTCTTACGCTCGAGTGTGCGTTTTTTGTTCTTTGTGGCGCAATTTCGATAGCAGTTCGGCAAAATAGCTGTAGGACTATTGTTTGCACAGGGATTGTTCAACAATCGGCGGGATCCGTCGCCTACTGCTGTTTTGCTAGAAATATGACCGATGGACATTTTTGTGCAGCAGTGGCTGTTCTAATCCAGATTAGTTTCCTTTCAAGGTAATGAGTATTCAAACTCGGACCAAAAATTGGGCATGTCAGGCGCGCAGTTTGGTCAGTTCTGCAGCCAACTCGATAAACTGAGGTTTTGAATATTAGAAACGCTCTCATGAAAGATACGTTTTTGTAGCTTGGCCACTTTTGCCATGCAACTCTAGTTACCTGAACTCGAACCTCGATACAGCCTCCTATCGGCGTCATACTCACCATGAGTCGTTAGCAGCTTGAAGTCTTGGTACTGAATAATCCGAACCGCTGTCATGGCTGCATACGGACATTGCGCTACTGATTGGATTCGTGTTGGCTCTATCTCTTCCTCCTGAATCGAAAATGAATTAATACATTAGCACGCTGCTCAAATATTAGGCAAATTATCAAATTTAAGGTGAAGTCAGTATTCCGGGGGAATCTGAAACGCTGTTTAGGGCTTCAATGGTTTCTTCGATGCCAGAAGGAACAATAGCACCGGGATGCACTAATTGCAGAGCACATTAAGGACTTACTCTCTCCATTCAATGATGTAATTGAGGTTTCCATAACCCACGCAGGACTGAAACCGTTTCCAGGAGTGTGTCCCGCTGTGGACGATCTGGACATGGCTCCCAATTTGCTAATACAACTGGCACATCGCTCCACGGACCAATTGCCACATTCCTGAAAGCAAATTATTTTCAACTGACTTCCAAAGCACTACGCAATTTTCTCCCTCCTTATCACCCTCTCTCTACTTTTTCAACGTCTGCAAGGCGATCAAATTTACCTGAGAATGGGAGTCGTGGAAATCGCCGACGGACGCTGTATCACCGAAATCGGAGACCGGACCTGTTGTTTCGGAGGAAGGCCAAACTCCATCATCAGGATTCATCACCGATCGGCAGAGCGACTGGCAATCGACGGAATCGGCGATGCTTCGCTGACAGAGAGACATCGTGTCACCGCCCATCGACGACATCCGAGTCGAACATTTTCGAGGAGAGTCCATCACTGAAGGTTCAACGATGCACAAATTATTACAGAAATTTTTAGAGTTGAAAACATTTCTCAACTGCAGCTGAAATGATAATCTTTCAACGTGGTCGCTCTTATTTCTTAGGTGAGCTTGAAATCGAAATTGAATATCGTGGTTATAGTAGTGAAAAATTCTTTGAGCAAGGTGATGCGGGAATGTGAAAAACATGAATTAAAGCCATTTAGAATCATTAGTTGGCTCACCTGACATATTTCTTGACGCGGGTCTTCTTCGAACGGTCATTTTACCTTCGGACGCAGCTTGGAGTGTTTTCGTGATCTCCTCCCCTTGATCCGTGATGAGAACGTAGAGACCTTCGCCTTTGCCACATCTGGACCCGCCTTCGAAGCAAAAACGAGACTCGACAACTCCGTACCGTCTGCAACAGTTTTAATTAATAGAGTTATCGAGCGAATAAGTTGGCGCTTTTAATTAAAGCAACCTTAGAAGTACAGGTCGAGTTGATGAATAAAGCGCTGAATCAATCTAAACTATTTTCTGAAAAGGGCCACTACTTAATCGAGATGCAAATAAAGATGTTTAGGAAAGAGGGACAGTTCCTCACTAGATCTGCTAGGGCTGGTTAGGGTTAGGTGCTAGCACAGGTTGATCGCTTGATCCTATTGGCTAGCCAAACTGGGAAAGCTGTTCATTCACGTTCCAACAATTGCAAGAACCGGGCGAGCGTCAGACGGTTTGGGGAACCTTCAGAATGGCTTTGGCAGGATGGTCTAGGCCTGAAGAGACCAGTCATCTGAAGCAATCAGGAGTGCGCTCAGCCCAAATTGTCCAGAGTGGGTGGCAATTGCGCTCTTCACTCTCAACTGTTAGAGCGAGAGTGGGCAGCTTAAATATACGTTCCTAACGAGACTCTTTCCATAACTACTTCTTACATTGCCTGGCAAACCACTTTGAGCAAGTCATGGTCTACTTTCCATAAAAAAACCCAAAGATTCGTGGCCATTCCTGCAAACAAGGCCCGTCGACTGCGCCGCAGCCTCAAAAGGATCCAGCAGCCTTTTGCTTTGTTGAAATACATCTTCTTCACGCTCTGAGACTCATTTGTCTTCAAGGACACCTTTGAATGTCTACAAATTGAAGCTTTGAAGTTGGGATAGAAAAGGAGAATGCAAACTCTTTGTGGGCACTCGTTGGCTTGAACATTTGATTCAAGCTGGGCCGGCGTCTCCACACCAGGCAATCTACGTTTGCTGGAACCATGGTGCAAATAAAATTAAGGTAACGCAGCCCAAAGGTTGCTCAATTCTGTTGAGGCTGTGGGGAAGTTGCTGTCTTGAGTTGAGAGGGAAAATCTTTGACTACTTTTCCGTTATTGTACTCAGCCAAGATCTTTCATTCATGAATTTGCATGATATGTAATTAGAAAGTCCAGAGCCCAGAGGAGTTGGATGTCTCCAGCCTTATCAACTAATAAGAGCAAATAGTCGGCTTTTCAAGAGCCTCCAGGATAGCACACTCGGCTGCAATTGTAACCTGAGAATTCTCAGCAAACACATGATCAGCACGTGTTCTTTCCTGGCGTTCCCTTGCCATGAAAAATCTCTTGAGCCTATCAAATTGTCCCCAGCTTTCATTTCCCCCAGAGGTCAGCGGTTTCAACCTTCAAAATTCGATGGCTCTGTAAACCAAAACGTTGGAAGCATATCTTGTATGACACAGTGAGTCCATCCTGGGAAATCATAACTTAGGAACAACAATAAAAAGGTGAATAAATCAGAACGAACCTCAGCTTCGAAATTTCCCAAATACCGACAAGCCGGGGAGGTACTCCAAGCGTCATGCAGAATCTATATTCTTGAACGTGGAGTCTTGCAGGTCCTGACGCGATTTTTGCTTTGGGAGGAGCTGACGAGATCTGGACGAGAAATTGTTGATCTGGAACAGACAAGAGACGTTGGATAGTACGAAATAGGCTTTGGTTTCGAGCTTGAATTTCACCGAACTCTGCTCTTTACCTTCTCCCAGATTGTTCGCTATCTTGACCTGCCATTGAATGAGGCGTTCTCGCGTGTCAAAAGCCAAAACTACGGTCACGTCTTGGCAAAGTATGGCGATCGTATTTGATTCTTTATCCAACGTGAACCCTGCGGAAAGAGATATTGTATGTGTATGATTTCTCAAATTTAGAATACCTATAACATGGAGAAGCAGATGTGATGCGGAAGTAAAGTGAAAGTGAAGTGGTCGTAAAATGGAAATAAAGTGAAATGAAGCGGAAGTAAAGTGAAAATGAAGCGGAAGTGAAGTGAAATGAAGCGGAAGTGAAGTGAAATAAGCGGATGTGAAGTGAGGGTAAAGTGGAAGTGAAGTAGATGTGAAGCGAAAGTGAAGGGGGAGTGAAATGGAAGTAAAGTGAAAGTGAAGTGTAAGTAGAGGAAGTGAAGTGGAAGTAAAGGGGAAGTGAAGTGGAAGTAAAGTAAACGTGAAGTGGAAGTAAAGGGGAAGTGAAGTGGAAGTAAAGGGGAAGTGAAGTAGAAGTAAAGTGAAAGTCAAGCTCACCAGTTTCAACTCCCAGAAAATGCTGCAACGAAAGCGACGCTTTTGTCTGCCCTTGTTTGTAGCGGTCTTTGCTGTCTCTGTAAAGTTGCAGGTGGAGACAATCTGGAACAAACGGAATAGTTGTAAAAATTTTTCGAACTCGCCTATAAATCGAAAAGACATCATATGCGCGTTGGAACAACCGAAGTGCAATTAGTTAGATTTCGCTTTATCCCTTCGCTCAATTTATTGTTCATTAAATCGGCAAAGGGACCGATTGAAGGCCCAGGGAATGTTCTAATGGAGGTTGTGACACCGCAGAGCGGGGCACATCTGCAAGCCCAACTAACGAGCGAACGGGCTGTTAAGCATTCACCTACATTAGTCGTGATTTTCATCGGACCGCAGTCCTTTATTTCTAGTTAAAGCGAACAAACTCGAACCATTATACAACAAAATTTGTTGATTAATTTAATTCATTTAATTTTAATTCATTGAATTTAAATCTATTTATTAATTTAAAAAATATATATATATATTTATTGATACATATATAAATTTATTTATAAATTTAATTTTTATTTATACATAAATTTATTTTAAATTAATTATTTATTATATATATATATGTATATATATATTTATTATAAATTTATTAATATATATTTATTATCAATTTATTTATATAAATTTATAAATTTTTTATTATTAAATTCAAATCAAATAATTAAATCTAAATTTATTTATTTAATTAAATTAATTAAATTTAAATTTGATTTCATTTAATTGAATTAGGTAAATTCAAATTTGATTTTATTTAATTGAATCAATCAAATTCAAATTTGATTTTATTTATTTAAATTAATTAAATCCAAATTTGATTTTATTTAATTAAATTAATTAAATTTAAATTTGATTTCATTTAATGAATTGTGCTCTGACGTGAAAGGCGAATAATTACATAATATGAAATATATAGGAAAATTTCTATTGACTATCGAACGTTTTTACAATGATTCTAACGTTTTAGAATTCGCATTCTTTGGCGTGGGGAGGTCAATCGGACCTGAAACTTACCTCTGAACCGCCTTCAAGGTAATTGAGTAAATTCACTCGACTCGATCCCATCTGCCCCAATAGAACCTATTGAGGAAGAGGCCCCTCTGTAATCTAATAGCCCCGTAGAAGCGACGGATCTGTCAAAAAGAGAAAAAAATCCCAACGTTTCCGATTTCATTATTTCGGCGTTCGAAAAGAAGCCGGGAATTTCGGATTTTTCTCGGAGTAGATAATGGTCCAGAAAAATTGAGCCTCTCGTTAAGAACTGAATGGGACTGGGAAATATTAATTGATCGGCCTGCGGGTTAAGTTATGCCCTCGAGTACCTTAAGGCGGTTGGGAATCTCAATTTTCCCCACGTCGATTAGAAAAAATGCCTCCCCGATTGATAAATAGGGTGTTCTTTCTTTTGATAAAAGGCTCGCTCAATTTTGACGAGATAAAGGAACTTCTTCCCCTTGGAAAGGGCAATCTTTGAACTGATGGAAGCATTGATCGTTATTGTTGTAAGACTCGAAGTTTTCCCCCCGTTTTAATTCGCAAAACGAGCAGCCTTTTTCATCGCTGTCAAAAGGATTTCGCTTTACCGTGAAACGTTCTTTTCTTGATCTATCATCAACTTATTTGAATTTCAACGGAGCGGAAAATTTATCAGGTGAAATAATTATTATAGTAATGAGTGGAAAATATTGCGAAAACGATCTATTATCGAAACTAAAAAAAATCTACTATCGAAATTTTCTCGTCGACAACGTTCGATACAAATTTTCGGTAAAAATATGAGTCAAATTTAAAAACGGGCGGAAATTTTTCCTCTGCTGATCGCCACGATTTTATCACGCTCATGTTGATTTAATGACAAGTACGATTAATTCGAGTTTTATATGAAAGAAAAATCTTCTTCTTCGTACGGAGGTGAAAAAAAGTGGAAGAATTAATTTACCAAAAAAAAATTTTTTTTTTTACCGAATAGTATTTAGCTTGACGCTAATTGCATTCCATTAGTAAGGGAAATCGAGCCGTGAGCTCGTAATTACGGAAATAGTGAGGGAATGACTCAGCCGAACATCTGCAACGCTAGGGGAAAACTCGTCCGAAATACGGAAACCCAACATCTGTCAGTATTTATTGTACGGCTTCGCATTTAGTACATTTTATTCAACGGCGGCGATAACTAAAATCGATCGGCGGTCTGTAAATAACTAGAGAAAACTTCGAGGCAGAAAAAAAAAATTTGGTATCGGACGATAAAAATATTTTGCGAATTCCTCTCCGTCGCGGATTCTCAATCACAATACTTCCATCGGAGAGGAAATCGTTTCCGAAGAGAGTCGTTTTATAGCTATTTTCGACTTTACATGGAACATTCGAAGGGATATTTTTAGTAGCCGATTCTTACATGATAGTGCGAGCGAGATTCGGGAAAGAGTGGATATTTCGGGGTGAACATACCTTTCATAACCTCAGCAAGGGTAACAGACAGGTTGCACTTAATGAAATTGCTAGCGAAACAACTCGACTTTTCCCTCGTTCGAAGTAAACGGAACGTCTTATATCGTCATCTCGAAGGAAAACATTTCAGCCGAGGGGTAAATATTATTAGATTTATAGAGGGCGCACTCGACGCTCGAAGGAACTTCTATTGAGTTTAACTCTGTTGATATTTTTCTATATAAAATTTTTTTGTCTCTCAAAAGAATATAAAAACCGAACAACCTTTTAAAACGTGAAATTCGAATATTTTGAGCTTAATTTTAAGGTTTAAGTTAATTTATAATAATAATATTATATTAACATAATTACAATATTAATATAATTATTATAATAAATAATACTTATTGTAATAATATTAACAATAACAATAATAATAATAATAATAATAATAATAATAATAATAATAATAAATTATTGCTTTGATTGCTGTTCAATTTCTTTTATTTCTTGGCGGTTCGTTTCTATTTTTGGCAAATTTAGATGGAATTAAATTCTAACTTTAATATAAGGCTTAATTAATATAATAGTGATAATAATAATAACATCAACAAATTATTATTATAATTATATTATATTAAATTTTATATTAAAGTTAAAATTTAATTCCATCGAAATTTGCCAAAAAAAGAAACGAACCGCCAGGAAATAAAAGAAATCGAAAGCAAAGTATCGATAGTCTATAGATATCGATAGTATATAGATATCGATAGTCGACGTTCGCATCAATAGATGAGTTTCGCTCTCGTACGTTGAACGGGATAACCAAATTATTCCCGTTCAGCGCAAAACTTCAGGCACCGAAGTTGCCTGAGCTCGCTTTTCTGATCGACGGAGCCGCTCTATCGAACGGGATAGTAAATCAGAGGGCGGTTTCACCTGAAGCGGACACAGGGACCCGAGTTGAAGTTAGTTTCCCGATGCGTCTACCGATGTAGGTATCAATTATTCAGTCTCCCCTTACTAACTACGGCGTGCTTTCATCCGAGCTCCGATGAAATGCTCTTCACGTGCAACCCCCGATCAATTCCACGCTAGACATCTCATGAAGCATATGAGCCCCTCTTTCGAGTAGATAAGGGGCGTTCAAGATAACCGCAGCTCAACGATACGTCATCAGCCAGATAGATCGACGTATCTATAAAGCCACCGTTTTACAATACGAGGTTAACACGTAAGTTTGCTGTGCATATCTAAAGAGCGGCGGCTCCTGAATGATAGCTTTCAAATCCCAAAGCTCAGAGCTAAACCGGAATGCTCAAGGCTCTTGGAAAAAGCTGTAATTCGGAATGCTTTGATATGGGCAAGGGCCATTGGCTCTAAATGCATTAGTCCAATGAAATGGTTCCCGAATGAGAGCTTTTGTAGCTCTTTCAGAACTGAAAGAAAGCTCTAATATTCGAATGCGCCCCCTTTAGAGCGAAACCGAGCTACTTTCATAGAGCAGGAGTTATTGAGGGCTCTTACATAGAGCACGATCCTACCTTTCACACAAGGATAAAGCGGCTCTTGAATCAGAGCTTTTTCAGCAGCTAGCTCTCATTTCGAAGCTGAAAAACGCGGCATCAAGTACGAAAAAATTTTCTATCCCAGGAATGCAACAAATTATGATTCTTTTAACGCAATAGAATAAACCTACAGTGATAGAGCTTTGGCGATTCTATGCCATTCCAGCTCTTGAATTAGAGCTTATGTAGCTTCTAGCTCTGCTTTACAAGCTGCTGAAAGAGGCGCCTGACCCGAGAGAAAGCTCCTATTTTGAACAAAAAAATAAAATGCTTTTAGAGCAGTAGTTTTAGAGCGAGCTGCACCCACTTTTGACACGAAGATGAAACGGCTCTCGAATAAGAGCTAAAGGGTTTTTACCTTTCGATTCTCTTAACTTGAATACCAATAAAGCAGAGCCATGCTTTTACATGATCAAGAAGGCCAGCCACTGGCGCCAGTATTGGGTTAATGGCTGGCGCCATCGGTCTGCCCAGTTGCCTTCAAGTGTGAACCGAACTCATGCGTCGACGGACCGCAGCCCGTTTCCACATCTCTCGGATAAATCTCTCATGCGACCGTCGCGATTTCCTATAATTACGAACATGAGTCAAAAATATCATTTTCTCAAAATAATCGCTCCCCAGGGCGCCCTTGGCGTCACTGACGTGTTCATAAGTGACGCGTGTTCAGGAGACCAAGGGAGGATAGACCGGGGGAAAATAGACCAGGGGAGAATAGACCAGCTGCTCTCATTGTCAGACCCCGCGCGCCGATTATTGTGCAAAGTAGGCGTCAGCTCACAATGGTTGGCACTTGCTGCACTACTGCCACCACGCTCTACGTCCGGTCTTTAAGAGCAAATGTCCCTCCTTCGACGCCAATGGCCCAGGGACACGCCTTTTAAAACCTTAGGTCAGCAACGTAGTCCCATTGTAATTTTAACAGGTCAGCCTTATTCATTCAAGCCGTTAAGCTCTTGATCCGCATGTTCGCTCTTTTTATGTTCATTTTTCTGACGAAAAGTCGAATAGAAAATCGATCGAACATCTGTCTGAAAAAGATATAACACTTTATAGGGGTGAAAAATCGTTGAGTCGTCTGTATCAATAACTTTTTCACAAAGTTAACGTGCTGTTATGTATGAATTATAGAAATTTTTCTGCGCTTCAAGTCGACTTCACCTCGATTCCGGAAATGTGTCTTATAAGTAATTCAAACACCCTCCTCCTTTCTAACTTGGAGATACTCTCACTCTAAGTCCACCATTCCTGCGTCAACTTGTATTACTTGAAACGACGATCGAAACAGGAATTATTAAGGGCCAATCCTGCGTTGTATTTACGCGATTTTTCATCGTCTTCAAATTCAATTCCATCCAACGTCGATCAATTCAACTCGCTAAAAGAACTTCGTTCAAAGAATTGCAGAATTTTGTTTTACTGAATTGTCGAAAATGAACGCGATTACAATAAAACATTCTCACATTACATAAAACATTATCACGGTCTCCGTAGAATTTCGATAGAGCTCGCCGGCTAATTAAAGTAACTCGTTTCCACGAAAAACGGGCGCCCGCAGTAACTCGTTTCCACGAAAAACTGGCGCCCGCTTCGGGAAAACGCCGGGTGAATCGATAGCCGAAAAGCTCGCCGCACTTTAGCGGGCGCCTATGAAAAACGAGGCGCCTGGTTATAATTTAAGAGCGCTGTGGAATTTTAATACGAAGATGGACCAGTGGAAGATGCGCGAGCAACTAAAAAACTCAGAGCGCCGTATATCTACGAGCAAGTTCGCGAAATAGCGCCTTTTACGAGTCCGACGCCAGCCTATAATATAGGCAAACATAATTATGTTTGTTAGCCGTCACCTGTAAAGCAAGGTTCACAATGCATCCATTAAATGCGTCTGCGTTGCTGCGTTAAGCACTCTGAATAACGCGGGAATGCTATCACCTAGCCAATCAGAATGCAAAACGCAGAAGCGCGAACGCATTGACGGAGACAGTGAATCGTACTCAAGTCCCATCCTAATTAAAGAGATTTCATTAAGTTGATAAACGTTATCTCTAGAGTTCTTGGGTGCCCGTTGCGGAACGCGAGCAGCCGAAGTCCAAGAGCTCATAGAGCTAAACTGCTTTTAGGGGAACCTTTAAGAAGAGCCATGGCTTTTGCTTAGAGCTAGAGCACCCTCCATGCGAGGAGAGATAGGGCTCTTCGCAAAGAGCCCTAACGCAAAGAACAATAAATTGCTCTTGATTCAATAACAAAATCGCTTCCTCACTTTTTGTTAGTTCTCAAGTTGACGTAATTGCGAACAACTTTTTTAAAATTCTAAAAGTAAATTAAATATAATAATAAAGTATTAATAATAAAAATATGATAATAATATAAATAATAATACTATTATCAATATTGATAATAATAATAATAATAATGATAATGATAATAACAATAATGATAATAATAATAATAATAATAAAAAATAATAATAATAAAAAATAATAATAATAATAATAATATCAGTAATAATAGCAGTAATAATAATAATTAAAACAATAATGAATTAAATTATGTTGGAATGATTCCAATTATTATTTCCAAAGCTAATGAAATTTAAAATGAAAATTTCAAGTTCCCGGGGACTCGGAGAGCAATTTTCTTCGAATAAAAATAAGGTCGTCTTCTTGATTGCATTTCCGACGAATTTCTTAATTTATACGTGCGCTTAATTTATTATTAAATTTTTCCCCCGCCTAATTATTAGCTCGAGATCTCGATCTATTGAAATGTAACCCCTCGAAACTCAATTTACTTTCGCCTATCCCAATTTTTTCATCCCGTCTCCTATTCTCTGTAGATTTTTCCACGATAGCGGAGGGGCGAAAGCCGAAAACGAAGGGAGAGATTTGCATAGCAAGGGGAAAAGGTTCGATTGAAAGAAAACGTAAGATGGAAACAGTTTACACTCGTTTCGCGAAAGATTTCAGCGCGAGCGACTTCATTTTTATCACTGAATTAAGCTCCGAATTAGCATTTGAAAGGATAACCGACAATACGGTTTCCGAATGCAAAGTAAATGATTCGTTTACGCTCCCCTCCGCGAAATTATAAAGACGATCCTTTTTCAATGTATTTTCACAGCTGTTTACTCGATTATTCGCTCGCTTTTCACATTGCCAATTTGCGTTTTCAAACTTATTTATTTATTTTTTAATTTTACTTTTTATTTTTTATTTATTTTTTATTTTTATTTTTATTTATTTATTTATTTTTTTTCTCGCTCGTCGATAGGAATATGGAATATGTGAAATAATTATCGCGAGCGGGATACGAATTTTAAATCGATTCGACGCAGTCCTTTTTCGACGTAGGTTCGTGGCTATTTTTCCTGTGATAAACTGCCGTCTCGAGTACAACATTTCGAATTCAGAACGCTTTTTATTCCGCCTGCATTCGGCGCCCTAAGCTAAACAGAATTCTCCCCTCATAGTGAAAACTTAGGGTTTTACGGTTCGACATTCGCGTCTGAGGAATTTTATCGACGGGGAGCTTTACTACACCTTACCCGCCCTAGACGAAATAATGTTCTTCCTTCGAGACAGAACATGCTTGTCTTAACCTTTAGAAAAGTAAGGGAGCCGAGATCGGGAAAAGCCATTATGTGCAAGGAGCGCATAAAACCGAGTTGTCTGAGGTTTGGAGCCTTCCCTTTTCCTTTTGGCGATATCGATCCAAATGTGTCAGAACTCATCGAATGTGTACGCAGACAATCTAAACTATCGATGATTGAGCCGACGAATGGCAAAATTGAGAAATTCTAATACAGTTGCTGCCAGGAAAAAACGGCAACTTCGGTTTTTTATTCCTGGATAAGTCAACATTCGGCAATATTCCATTGCTATTAAAATTATTCGATTTAATTTAAATTTGTTTGATTTACTTTAACATAATAGATTTTTTAAACGATTGGGCATTTAATTTATTTGATTCACGTAAATTTTAAACTTATTCAATGTATTTAACTTTCCTTAAATTACTTGAATTAATTTTAATTGATTAATTTCGTTTGTTTGTTTTCATCTATTCATTTCGATTCAACTCATTCAATTCAATGTATTTAAATATTTTAATTGATTTATAATTTTATAATTTATATTTATAATTTACTATTAATGATGATGATAATGTGTTGATGATGATGATAATAATAATAATAATAATAAAAATAATGATAAAAAATATATTTATAATTTTTAAATTGCAATTTTAAATTTATTAGTTTATTAAAAATAATTTCTACTGTTTATTTAATTCATTTGTATTTCTTTTGATTCATTTTTAATTTACTTCAACTTTATTTATTTATTTATTTTTTGTTCAATTTTGTAGATTTTGAAGATAAGTTGACGTTGAAAATGAAATAAACGGCGACATTAAATTTAAAAACTCGTTACACAAAATTAAAAAAAAAAACTCCTTCGCAGGAAAATTAAATGTACAGAAAAGATAAAAAGGATTGAGTCATTGAAAACTTTTTTTTTAAATGGCTCCAATCAAGGCTGAACGATTTTAACTAGTGAGAAATATAACCAGCAATAATTCTGCTGGGAGACGTTCACTATAGCAGGCGATACAAACAGTATACAAATGTGATGAATTTCATCGGCGAAATTTCAACGAAAGAAAAGGACCGAATATGGCTTACACTTTATCGCCGAAACTAAATTTTCCACTGACACCGAAGGATTGGTAAAAGAGGTCAATTATGTCGGACAATACGACGATCGATCCGAGGGAGTCGAGCCCAGGTAGAAAGATCAAATTCAAGACAAAAATCGAAGCCGAGCGGGAAAGAGCGGCGAAACTAGGAATTGAATACACGGTACCTGAAATTGAAAATAGCAACGACGGTAAGAGAATTACGTTGGGGAGAAATGCTGGAGATAATTGCGAATTTTTTGTGGAAAGGGATTATTTTTCCGTTTTGAACAGCTCGCATAAAATAGTTCGTATTTTGGCGAAATAAATGAGAAACGAGAATCTTGCCCAATTTTCGCGCTATATTTATAATAGGAAAATTTTCTTCCCCGAGAAGATCGAGTTGAAGTTGAACCTCGAGACACGGATGAAACACGAGAGTCGCCTGAACAAATTCAAGACGGAACGACAGCCGGCAGAGATGATGCAGCTGAGGAAATTAATAATATCGTTGACAATGCGGCTATAAAAAGCGATGAAGGTAGATTACTATGAAGGTCGAAATCGACGAATATATTTTCTCTATAATCTACGGCAGAATGCTCTAAGCAAATTAATTTCTGGAATAGAACAAGTGAAAATAATATTCAAACGGAATTCTTCAGGTAATGCTCCTCAAGAGGATCAGAGAAATGCGAACGAGCCGTATCGAGGTATTATGGATGGCGAGAGTTCAGCAGACAATGAAAATAACGATCTCGCCAATGCGATAGGCAAGGTAGAAGATTCAAAATTATCCAAAATTATCAAACATGAAAAAAATTGATTTAGAAGCGCTAAAATTTTTCACGTCAATATTACCTATCTAAATTATTTTTTAATTTCTAATTCGAGGGCGAGGGTTCCGTTGAAAGGAAAAGAGAAGATGGATCTGAAGGTAGGTTTGTAGTCAGATTGACGCACTTCATTGAAATATGAGAATAATTAATAATTATGACCGTTCGGTGAAAAATTATTTCAGATGGCAAAAAGGGAAGACAATTTAATAGAATAAGCTTAGAAAGAAGTCGGAGTCGAAGCCCTCGCAAAAAGAGTCGCAGTCCATCCCCGGTTATAGTATCGGAAAAGGTTTTAGACGAAAATGCAACAGCCGAGCAAGGAAAAAATGATCATCCTCTGGTGATTATAATTTGGAGCTGTAAAATTACCGATGGAGTTTTATATTACTGGGAAGATGATAAAAATTGCTCAATTTTTTCATTCAAGGAAGAAAACACCGGTGAAGGAAAAAACGAAACTGGAAGGAATACGGAAGGTACGAATTTATATTTTTCGAAATTAAATTGGCAGTTTCGAAAAAAATAAAAAAATAAAAAAATTATAAAAACCTCCACTGATATGTTCGAAAACTGGGGAAAACATCGTTTGCATGTATTTAAATATTCAGCAGAATTCTCGAAAATATTTCAGAATCTTTCAATATTTCAATAACAAAAATATTGCGCAAAAGGAGCGACATCAAACGGTATTTTTTAGATGAGACTGGTGCGAAACCTCAAGAAATTACCCGAGGGGAAGCTGAGATGAAAGAAGACGAAACGACAGCGGTCGAGAATGATGCGGGCGATCCAAAAAATGTCAACGCCGTGGACGCAGCCGCTGATGTATCGAGACTTACAGAATTAACAAATTTTCAATCTTCATACAACTGCTTGCCCGGCACTCGCGTTCTTTCCCTTGGAAAATCACGGCGCGCAGAAACGTGGGAGGAAACCGAGAAGGGAAAAATAAATAAGTTTCTTGGTTTTGAAGTTTGCGGGGGAGAAAAACTGGGCAACTCGTTCTCCTTTTTCTATATTGCCCGCCGAGCACTTTCGCCCCTTCGGGCATCATCAGGGCTTTGTAGCACCATTGGTAGCTACGGCCCATTGGTACGGTACCATTGGTAGCTACGGCCACCAATGGAGCAACAAAGCCCTGATGATGCCCGAAGGGGCGAAAGTGCTCGGCGGGCAATAAAGAAAAAGGAGAACGAGTTGCCCAGTTTTTCTCCACCGCAAACTTCAAAAACAAGAAGACATGAAGCGACTACTCAAAAACGAAAAATAAGTTTCTGTGTTGTGGTTTTGTCGCTCTTTCCGTTCTTCGCTGTTGGGGTTGAGGGGGAGAAAACCACGGCGACTCGTTCTCCTGTTTTTTATTGTTGGCTTGCCAAGCACTTTCGCCCATTCGGGCATCATCAGGGCTTCGTAGCACCATTACAGGTATCCACGGCCTAATGGATCCACGGGGCCGTGGATACCTGTAATGGTGCTACGAAGCCCTGATGATGCCCGAATGGGCGAAAGTGCTTGGCAAGCCAACAATAAAAAACAGGAGAACGAGTCGCCGTGGTTTTCTCCCCCTCAACCCCAACAGCGAAGAATAAGTTTCTGTTTTCCTTTGCTAAATCGTGGCGCGCCGCACGTGAGAGGATTCACCGACGGATGGAATTTGAAGGGAAAGCTTGGTTTTGAGGTTTGCGGGGGAGAAAAACTGGGCAACTCGTTCTCCATTTTCTTTATTGCCCGCCGAGCACTTTCGCCCCTTCGGGCATCATCAGGGCTTTGTAGTTGCCCAGTTGCGGGGGAGTTGCCCAGTTTTTCTCCCCCGCAAACCTCAAAACCAAGAAGATATGAAGCGACTACCCAAAAACGAAGGGAAAGCTGGTTTAACGCGTGTATAGCCAGATGATTTGGTAAGGGATAGAGCGGCACGTCATCATTTGATAGTAAAAACGTTCAATAATACTGTCATGTGGCGTGGCGCGTTATCATGCTCGAAATTTTAAAATGATCAATGGAAACCCCAAGAGATTCTCAGCCAGTTCAAGTGCTTTAAGTCACCTACGCCGGCACAGTTGAGGCTATATAAATTGAAAAAAAGTATTTCCCCACAAACCCTTTCCATTTCCCTAGCGTGTTGTAAATCACGTGGTCTAAAATCACTGGTTGGACTCTGCGAGTTATGGCCTAATCATTCGCCGATTTCCATGTATTGCGACACAAATGATTTGCGAAAGGAAATGATCCCATGCCGCGATTTTGAAAGGAAAGAGCCAGATATAGATTTGGGAGATCGCGGGAGACAGCTTTTGACCAGCGATTTTAGACCACGTGATTCAGGAAAAACGAAGTGATTCGCCAGGGGATAGTTTGATTTATTTACAACTACTCAGCCACAATAATGTAGGCTTAACTAAGGAAACTAAGGCAGATGTAACACGTCACTGTTGTGTCTCTTGGAATTTCCTTCGATCATCTTGATATTGCCAGCGTTTTCCACGTACACGTTTTTATTTTCAAACGATGTCGCGCATTACTCTCATTTGCAAAATCATCTCGTCTGGCCAGGCACGTTCAACCAGTTTTCCCGTCGCAATTCATCTCTTGGTGAATCTCCTCCTGTTTTCCTTAATGTTGGCGCGTCACGAGTTAGGGAAACGAAAACTTTTTCACTTTCCTTCCCCGTTTTTTATTGGCAGTTTCCTCTCACATTTCGACGTGCGTTATTTTCCAGGGAAACAACGCGCGTGTATGGCCAGCTATTGATAAATGTTTCCACGATTAACAGGGTCAATAATAACCACATGTTTAATTTAATTTTTTTTTCTTAAGAAAAAGGCCTCTGAAGAAGAAGCAAAAGCGGAGAAGGGAAAGGCAGGTAGGGGCAAGTTGGTGATGTCGATTTGGTGATGTTGGTGAAATTCTGACAATAGCGGCTCTCAGATAAGATATGAGAAAAATAGTCATTTGAACACCCACGAGGTAGAAATTATCGATGGATCATCATAAAAATAAGTAACACCACGTTGGTCAATGATATGATTCGAGAATCCTCTCATAAACCATTCTTCATTCACATAAACCATTCACCAAACATCCATGAATCCAATGTTCACTCGCCTCTGCCCGTAGTAGAGCAATAAATTCTAACATTTCACTAACTTTATCAGGCAGAAGTGGAAATTCTTCAGACGATGGAAAAACAATGGAAAAAATGGAGACTGGAGCTGCAGGGGTGAGCCGTAGTGGAACCAGCGCTGCCAGAGGATCTGGTAATGACAACCACACTACAAATCATTGAGTATCCAAATTGGAAGATGCTAAATATCACTGTTTATTTAGACAAAAGCGGAAAGTCTCATGGCAGTGGCGGAATGGTGGACCATGAGACCACTGAGGCCACCAGGGCGAGCCAAGGTGGATCAAAAAATGCTTCAACGAGCAGAGGCGACTCAAAACCTGGAGGTGCGACAGTCGCTGATGGGATGGACGGTTCGAAGACAAAATCCACCGAAAACAAAACAGCAAAGGTACGAAAATGGCCGCTTTTATTCTATGAGCTGTAGGCTTGAAGTATTTCTGTCGCTGACTTTTCGGTTATTTCTTGAGGGAGAAGACTCCGGAGGAGGTAAAGCACCATCGAACAACGCCGATGGTATGTGCTGAGTTGTTTCAGTCAATTTTTCGATTGATAAGACGTTCTTGTGTAACAATTATTTGAAGCTTTTGTCCGCACATTGATTGACAATGGGTAAGATAATTGGTCCAGAAATTTTTGCAAGCCCATTACCTCAGACTTCAAAGACTGCTGCTAAATGCAGAGCGGCCACACAGCCAACATAGAAGCTAATGTTGAGTAGCTGAAGGATTTCAGAACCGGTGTCCAGTGTTATTGTAGGTAGAAGCATCAGTAAATGTCCATGGTCATTAGTTCCAAGGGCCTTCAGATGCTCTGCCTGCGGACTTGCCAGCGTATAAAAGGCAAGGTGAGAGCTGTGATGCCTGGGGTAAGCTGGGAAAAGGAGAGCACTTAATGTGTGGAATACTGTGCTGCTAGTTTGAGCTGGACTATATTCAATGGCCCTTTCATTGCCGTTTCACATCATTGCAAGGAACATTATTGAAATGATTCCACGAGTCTCAGTGGTGGCAACAAAATAACTCTGCCACCAGCTATCACATCCCGGTAACAGAGCTCAAGAAAATGAAAATTTTTGAGAGGTAAGGACCTTGGAGAGAGCTGGACTCATTCTCTTGCCCGCAACTGTCACAATGAAATTACCATGATCAATGAAAAACAGGTGCCCACAAACCTCAGCGTTCGAAATTGCGAGTTAAGCCTGGCAGGGTTATGCACGTCAGCGGATGCTCTTCTGAATATACTGTGCGGTCAGCTCACGAGAGGAAAATCTACGCTTACAAAATAGGTTCCAAAATCGCTGGAATCCTTTGCAGCCTCAAGGAGGGCGTTCGTTTTAAAGCGGCACCGCCATCGAGACACGCACAATGCAGTAGAAACCGGAGGTCTCAAGATATTTCGACCAACACTGGACGCCCGTAAGGGACACACTGCACCGTAGGAAATTATTATACCCAAACATTCTTGACAAATGCTAATTACACGATGAGAAATCATTTGATCTTGAGTTGGAAATTCCACGGCATCATGGTTTATGAGCAAATTTTCGAAAAGTGTTATACAGGAGAATTTTTGTAAAATATAACGAATATAGAAAGACGTTAATAGGCTCTTAAATACTCAAATAACATTATCATTACATAGGTTTTTTCGTCCAAAACTCAAAATTCTCAAAAAACTAATGAATCGATAACTGTAAAAAATACGGCTATGGATTCATTTGATCAAGCGTGGAAAAATACGTCAGTCTCACAACAACACTGGCTAACTGATATTACGGCCAAGATAAGGATTTTGTGTGCATAGAGCAACCACCCCCTAAGGAGCCTTCTCTTGGTCAAACGTCTCACAAGTCACCGTCTCCTAGACAACGGTCTCCTTAGAAACCGTCAATAAAAACTGATTTTCAGCTCTCGTGATGAGCCAGAAAAAAATCAGCCAGTGTTGCAGTTAGACGAAACACTTGGATTTCAATAAATCAAATGCAAAATGCAAATGTAATTACTTGTGCCAAGTAAGATTTTTCTACAAAAAAAAAAAAAAAAAAAAAAAAAATCGAAAATTACTGCAGTTTTTGTGTGAAATAACAAAGCCTGTGAGTTCGCGACGGCCAGCCTGATAAGAGTCCACTTCACAATGCATCAATTATATCTACAGATATACAAGCGAATTTTTCTTCTTCCAGAATTCTATTTATTCGGACACATGGCAGTTCTTGGCTAGTTCTTGAGTCTGCCGCAGCTAGCGCTGGTCAGCCCAGCGAGCTCTACATACAATTACTCATTGAATTTTGTTCAGATGATCGATCATTGAGCTAGTTAACTGTTCTAAAGAATTATTAATGCCATTGATTCAAGTTCTGATCTATTAAATGAACCTCAAAATAAATTATTGTAGTGGCAGCCCTGCGCTCAGAGTTTCCTCTCAATCACGGTAACACTGCTCAGCCATTCTGTCGTTTAGCCATCGTTATTTTGTCGCGCCCGAACTATTTTTTGAGCACTGAAATTGTGTAAAATAAACAGCTGTTCTATTTTACGAATAAACAAGTTTTAATCATTATTCTTCTGTACATGAAACGGATTTTATAAGTGTTTTCGGGCCGAAATTCAATGGTAGATTTTTAGGAACGAGCCAAATAGTTTTTTTTTTCTTTTTTTTTGGGGGGAAATCCGCTAAAATGACAATGTTCGAATATTCAATGGAATATTTTCTTCCTTGATGGAGATTTTACAGAGCTTGCAGTTCTTAACGCTTTTATGTTTAAATATAGTTTTTGAACATCGAAACTCGGACACGCAGCCTTGATTTTGATGTGATGACTCACTACTATAAAACTCTACAAGCGGAACCAAGTCAGTTATTCGAGTTTCTGGACGACGCAATAAGAATTCGAGAATATTGTTTTGAGTTTCTTCGATAGTTTTTAGCCATCTCGTAGTTAAAAATGAGAAATATTCCTTCTAGAAAATTTGCCATTTCGCCTTGAAAATTTGCCTTTTGCCGAGTAATCGGTTCGGCCAGCTTTCCAGTCGAGTTTGCCAGAAGAACCTCGTAGTCTGCGACGTAGCAGTTGAGTGCATTTGGCAATTTAGGCGAGTGTCTTCGGCGCCAGACCTTTCCCATTTCGGCATTGGGCCGTTAATTTCGTTAGTTTCCAACTACTGCCGGTGTTAATCGACCTGAGTTGAATTAAGTTTGCCGCCGCCTTTTAGCGTTCGACTATTTTCTTCGGAATAAACGTTTCGCTGAAGCTTATTGGGTGTCGAATTTTTTCGAGAAGCTCCCAATAGTAGCAGAATTTCGCCATTTCGAGATTTTTCATTTGAAAAATAAATAAGAGCAAAAACACTGTGTTGGAAAAATTTGTTAAATGACACCGTACAAGGGAGTAGAATAAAGTGAGCAGAACAAATGTAAAGAGAAAAACTTAGTTTCAAACATTATAGGAAAATGTGGGATAAAAGGAATGAAAGAGGTTCTGGCAGCTTTCCAATCGAACAAAATAATATCGGCAGAAATGGAATCGAATAGGTACATAAAAGCATTATTATATTTCTTTCATCCGCCGTTGAGGCGAAATTGAATGAAAAAAATATTATTACGATTAATATTTTGCCGCAATTTTAAGTGCAATTTTTCACACAAAAAAAAAAAAAAAAATAATAATAATAATAAATAAATAAATAAAAGTGTACGACATCCGAATGAAGCCTTTCGTGTCACAAACCGATTCATTTTCGAAAGTTTTGGCCACGTGAAGCTCGGTAGAATTTAAAAACCGTTTTTTAACCACCTGCAATTTTTCCGCGGATTGAAGAAAAAAAAAACTTGTGGTAAGGTACAACATTCTTGGAAATTTCAAATTTTTATGTGTATTTTTATAAGTAGTAGGTAGTTCTTGGTTTCTTCGTAAAATATTTTATAATTTCGATTTCGTCAAATTATGTATAATGATAGCTGATGATGTTCGTATCAATAATAAAATATTCAAAGTTGGCAAACCGTAACGGTTAACGCGTTTTTTTTAGTATACTTGACAAATATTGTTGAATAAAGCATAAACGGTTGAGACATTGTCAGCCTTGTTCAGTGGATAAAAGGAGAATTTAATCATCTATCTTTCGGTATATTCAAACCTTCGAATTAAGTTTTCCTTGCTGAAGTAATCGAGAAATGACAAATCTTGGGAAACTTAAATTAGGGCTAAAAATAGCGAAAGCTTATAATCCTAATAAATAGTATATAGAATAATAGATATGGAATAATAGAAAAATTGCATGTGGTTAAAATAAATAGTAACAAGACTTTTTGAGGTCGATTATCAGAATTCAGCAGAGGATGCATTTTATACGAGTGAAAATAGAATTTCATTTTTCTTTTTTATATTTGTATATTGCAGTCTCGCTGTATCGAATCGTGACAGGGGAAAATGATATCGAAAAGGTCAAAATGAGACCTCTGCGGTTGGCCGGTGGATACATAACTGTCCAGGAGGAAACATAACTGTCAACCTTGTGGAAAAGGGACGGTTTACTGGTGAACGGCTCCTGGGAAATACAATCTCTACCTTGGCAAGAGTATGTGCACTGTCCGGACAGTCCGACGGCTCTCGGCATCGAAAGGGGGAGGGGATGAAAAACCGTGAAATATTAACTGAGCCGCGTCGAGTACACGCGTGAAGCACATTACGTGCGCAGCTTTTACGAGTGAGCCCATCGAGCTGTCCGACCAAAGAGAAGGTTATTTTCAACGATTTTCGTACCAGACATATACTCGTTCGTCATGATTTTTGTCAGCTGAGTTACTATAAATAATCCGAAGAAGCTCTCCGAGAATAGTCGATCCTCGAAAGTGCAGTTCCTGGCAGTTAAACATTCAATTGAAAAGACTAAAAAAAAAAAAAATTATAAAAGTTGATTAGAAAATTCGCGAATAGGTTAGTGAAATATACCCAATTTAAGGCGACTGCAGCAGTACTCGATGATATTGAAGCCCTCTATAACGAAGTATTGGCTGTTGTTAATGGGAATGAATCCAAATCACTAACAGTTTGATCCAATTTTGATATCGAACGAGCAATTGAAATACGAGTATATCTTTGTCGTTCCATTACAAAACTAACAATTCATGGAAAAGAGCAGAATAAAATTGATTTCTCGATAAGAGGCGATAGCGAAGTATAATGTTTTCAATGGGTCTCTCAAGGAAAATTCCAGTCATACGAGTAATTACGATTTTGTCAGCTAGCCAGACGAGGTGGGGTTAAAATTTGAACATCTATTTTCCAAAAAATTGAAAAAACATCCGAACCTGACAGGAAGGGATTATGTGTTATGAAATCTATACATGTAACTAGTTATCACTTTTACCGAGAAGGATTGTTCTGTAAAAATCAAATTTTTATCTCGAAAATATCCACAGCTATCGTACAAAGTGACAAAATCTGTGAGCACGGATCGGTCGGCCCGATAAGGTGCCACGCTTCAACACAGAATGGGTCATGCATCGAGCACCAAAATTTGATAAATGCACTTTTTCCTGTAGAATTCGATTTCCCGGTGCACAAAACAGATTCTGTATGCGTTTTCAGGTCAAATTTTAACAGCTGATTTTTTTGGAGTGAGAAATATTCTTTGAACTAACTTATTAGCGAATTTTCTGCGAAAATAAAAACGCTCGAATTCTCTCAGACTAGCCAACACCAAAGTAATCTCTGTTATCTATCCGTCTGATTTTGGTTTATTATTCAATAATAAACCATTGTAATCGCCCAAGAAAAAAAATTTTCTAACCCCCCCTCAAAATTTGATGTTTTACGTTTCAAGGCATGTAGAATCCGAATATCCAATAAAAAAAATTCTGTCCGTCCGCCGTACGCCGTCCGCCGTACGCCGTCCGCCGTACGCCGTTAGCAGTTTTCCGGCCAAACTGTAAGAGCTAAAAATTTGAAATTTTCACCAAAAATCAATCTCGGTCCTACGACGGCCCAATTCTTGAACCAACTTGCTAGCTCAATTTTAAGGGTATTTTTGGGGGGTTTTGAGGGGGAGAAAATTCATATTTTCCAAGGTTTTTCAGAGAAATGTGTACGTGGTATCAAATTATATAGATTTTTGGACGCTGAATCGAATGAGACCATCGCCGGGTCGATAGCTTTATTGGTTCTCGAGTTATCGCAGCTTTTGTGAAAAATTTGGGAGATTTTCAGAAATTAGACAGGAGGGTATAACTCGAGAGTTCTTGGAGCAATAAAAATCGTTCTATACTCATTGGAATGGTCGTTAAACACTCTCTCCAGCTGTAGGGTGAGGCAAAAAATTTAGCTTTTAATTAGGAAATTAAGAAAAATAAAATTGATTAAAATTACAATAGTTGCTACGGATTTTTCCTCTATAGTTACCATCTGTTTTTTGGTGAGAACATTCACTAATGTTCGGAATAGTTACTATCACAAATGGATAGTCTTCATAAATCAATATTGAAGCGAAGGAATAATAAACCACTGTTCAATCATTTGCAGCGTTTTTTATGTATGCGTGCATCATATAACCCTTAATGGTAATTTTCTATGAACTATCAAACTTGAAAAATCTACCGGAAAGAAAACCACACGAATTTCGAGATTTTCAGGTAAAAATAAATCACTAAGGATGGCAGAGTCGACTTTAAGAGCGTCGTTTTTCAAACTGCGCAGAAGCCTTCGTCTCAAGAGCCATGAAGAACCTAGTGTCTCCGAGTGGTGGTTTTTATTACTAGAATAGTATATATACCGAAAAGTGAAAAATAGATCGATAAATTCCGCCTTCCGGGCAGTCGATGGTTTGGAAAAATGCGTTTGTCATCGGGGTTAAGTGACTTTCTAGCATAAAAACACTTTCCGATTCTCGGGGCGATGCCGTTTTCGAAAACGATTAAACGACCTATACGAAAAATAAGTAAAATCAACTGCTAGCAGACTCAAGTTTTACCCCATCTTATTCTTACGCTCTTGAGTATCCTCTTCCACTTTTTTTTATTTATCTCGGCGTATATGTGAAGAGGGTGCAGGTCGGTCGTTGGAACTTTAGCAAAAGCTTGTACGGAGCCTTGAGTGCAGGAAGCGGTTTGAATTTATGTTCGAGCTCGTAGGGGTGAAATGTGCCCCATTTCGACCCCCTCCGGAGAGCGTAGTTTCGAGCAGGCGTGGAGTAGTTACACTTCTTCTATTTATGTCTCCTACAATGTTGGCCAGGGCCCCTCTGACCCATTTGTGTATTGGATGAGAACGGAATAATGAATGAAAACAACCGGGCGTCGGCTTTTGGGTGTTCATCTGGTGAAATATCTGCTTCCCGCGAATTCCCTCTTTTTCTCCCGGAAATTTCCTCCTTTTCTTTGCCAGAAATATGTTAACCGCAGTGTTACACTGTACAAAAAATTACGGGGCATATAAAAAATTAAATTTTCGATAGATCGACCGTTAAATGTTGTCATCTTTTCAACACACCGATTGTCGCATTACAATTAAAACTTGGGGAACTTCAAGAGACTCGATCAACATATTCATTCACTTTTTTTACTAAAAAAAAAAATAAATAATAATAATAAAAATAAAATAAAAATAAATAAAAACAAATAAAAATAAAATAAGAATAAAATAAAAATAAAATAAAAATAAAATAAGAATAAAATAAGAATAAAATAAAATAAAAATAAAATAAAAATAAAAATAAAAATAAAATAAAAATAAAATAAAAATAAAAATAAAATAAAAATAAAATAAAATAAAAATAAAATAAAATAAAAATAAAATAAAATAAAAATAAAATAAGAATAAAATAAAAATAAAATAAAATAAAAATAAATAATAAAATAAAACTAGACTACAGTTTTATCTAAATACATATTCGGTGAGCACATTTCGAGGAAACGAACGCCTGGAGGCGGTTACTCGGGAAGGTAAAATGGAAAATTAACGTGTAGTAGGGTGCCACAACATGAGACTAGTAGGGCCTCGAGTGTGCTCCCATTTCCTTATGAAATCATAAACAAAACAGAAGTTGGAAAAGAGCCAGGACCCTCGGCGTCACTTTCTCTATTACAGCTTCCCTTCCCTCCCTATTTCGAAAAGGGCCTAATTAATTTCCCCGAGATTAATCCTTCAGACGCCATTGTTAACACAGTACCTTCCTGTAGAGCTTGAAAAGAGAAAAGCTCACCCTTCGGCCTGTCGTAGCTCGGAGCGTTTCCCGTTCCGAAAATCGCAATTTTCATTTTCATGCTTTCAACGCTCTAAATCCCGAGCGAACAATACAATTGTACCAATACTCGTTTCAGCTCTGGTCAAAGTGATTCATTTGAGCGTTCAACAAAGGCGGCGACATTTACGTCGACGAAAGCTTCTTTCCGCTAAAAACTCGATGAAATACGAGGAAGATACTGATCGTAAGACTATGGACTGGTTTTTTAATTTAAACTATTTCCAACGGAAAATTAACCGTCATTTTGATATAATATAAAATGTTCATGTCTATATCGGTTCGATTTATATTTTTTTATTTGGGGCGGTTTCGCACGAAAATTGAGAAGGTTTTAACTAAAAAAAAATCATCGGTTCTCCTCGTTAGCTTGAGCTGTAGATACCAGTTGAATCATGTCAATAGATAGGTAGCCCGAATCGGCAAAAATAGCAAAACCTCAAGGCAAAATAAGGTAAAAAGCCAATTATTTTGATTTAATTATACATCATTATATAATTGTTATACATCATTATATTAATATGAATAATATTATATATATTATTTTCTGTTCCATTTAATTTTCTTTTTTCTGAGCACAAAACAATGTTTAATTTACCGTAAGAAAAAACCAATTATTTTTTTAACAATCGATGACTAAAAAATAAATCTTCAGCCTGATTTATCCTTCATCCTACAAGACACGAAGGTCCTACTTATGTGATGGCTGTGTCGTTACTCGAGTCGCGAAGGTCGTTAGCTGTAGACGAGCAAGGCGAAACTTTTAATGGCGACCTACCGCCCGAGTTGTAACTGTATACAATATCAACCTTTAAGAGTTTACTAAGGGTGGCCTGAATGTTGTTCATAAGGTAGGTTAAACGTGACACTGGCAAGGAAAGGAAATTTACGAATCTGATAACAAGAGAATTTATATTCTAGCATACCGCACGTACTTTCCTTTAGAAATCCTAGCGTGGAATGATTTCCTATGAAAAAATCCCAGTATAAACTGACGAAATGAAAATCGGCTAACGATTCAAGACAGGTTAAGCGGAAACTCCTTCCGAACTGTGATTTGACACCACGTAATGCAAGGATAAAGAAAGCAGTTCAATTTATTTTTCACCTCGACATTTAAACAAAGGCAAGGCGCCCCCTCAAATGACCGTGTTATTGAACGTTTTTCCCCGTTCACAGACTTTTTACTGTCAAATGACCACGCGCCGCGCCATCCCTCGCAAATTCAGGCCATACGCGCAAGTTCAACCTACGTTTCCCCTTTACATTTCATCCCTAGGCGAATCCCCTGCCGTACCGCACGCCACGATTTAACAAAGGAAAAACGAAAATTTTTTTCCAGCACTATTCCTCTCGCCGTTTCCAATTTTCCCCTCCCCATTTTTTCCCATGGCGGTTTCCTCTCCGTTTTCCTATTATGTTTCCTCTCACGATTCCCATCATGTTTCCTTCTCTCACGTTTTCCTCTCTTATTGCCCCCCATGGGAAATCCCTCCCACGTTTTCCTCTCACCTTTGCCCACGGTGGTTTCCTCAAACGTTTTCCTCTCTAGCTTTTCCTTGACGGTTTCTTCTCACGTTTTCCTCTCTAGTTATAACTAGGAAAATCCTCTTGCGTTCTCCTCCTCTCCTTTCCTTCCACGTTTCCTCTCATGTTTTCCTCATCCTTTCCCTTGCCGTTTTCCTTTCACATTTTCCTCTCTAGTTATCCCTTGGACAATAAATTCCTCTTACATCTTCTTCCTCTCCTTTCCTTTCATATTTCTTCTCACGTTTTCCTCTTTCCTTATACCTAAGAAAATTCCTCTTACGCTTTCCTTTCCTTTCCCTTCACGTTTTCCTCCCTCTTTTCCCTTTGCGGTTTCCTCTCACGTTTTCCGGCCTCCTTTCCTTTTCACATTTTCTTTCTCCTTTTCTCTTGCCGTTTTCCTCTCACATTTTCCTCTCTAGTTATCCCATGGACAATTCCTCTTAAATTCTCTTCCTCCCCTTTCCTTTCATGTTTCCTCTCTCCTCCACTTGATTTATTTCTATTTATTTATTTTTAAATTAATTAATAAGGACGCTTTCAGATGAGAAATTTTATTTTATACTACTGTAATTCAACGTCTGCAGCCATACTGTTTAAGCTAATAATTTTTGTTCATTTTTTTTTCTGGTTAGATGTTAGAGTGGCCGAGTACGGCCAAATCTCGCCAGAATGTATTAAATAAAGTCGCTAATCAATCAATCACTCAATCCTCTTCCCTTGGTGGTTTCCTCTCACGTTGTAACGCGCTGTGATTTTCCAAAGGAAAGAACGCCCTTGTATGGACTGCTGATGAGAATGCATTGATAGCATAAAGTATAGATGGACAACTGACGGAACGAAAAATTTAGATCGCGTATTTGATCCAGATACTGAATAGTCGAATAGGACATTCTCTTGTCATCAAGGCAACATTTAACGTCCGGAAAAAACTGCCTGGCAGCGCTAAATTTAGTTTATAAGCAGATAAAAAATGCATTGACTCGCTGCTAAAACGGTCAAATTCACAAACTATGGAACTGCATCGATTTCACTCGCGGAAGTATTCATTGCGGCGTTCCAAGTTCGAAGGAGGCGTTAAAACATGGCGTGACAGCGTTGTTCTACTGGGAACGCGAGTTAATCGAGAAATTCGAGCACCCTTCACAATGAGAGGACATTTCGACCACTATAGCTCTATATGACTAATGATACCCATAACACGCCAACTGCATTCCGACCACAGCCGGTCTTCAGGAACAAGAGGTGACGTCATTCGAGCCGAGATGTTTCGACGAACTCGAGCGAATTTCGAAATGGAGAATAAAAGGGGGAAATATGGCGAAACGAACCATGATGGGTGGAAATATGATCGCGACACCTATGACTCAGAGTAATGTCCGCCGAATCAGCTGAAATTCAGGTAGGCACGTGAGATGTAATTTAATGGAGATTTTGGCTCGAAATGAAAATTTCAAGGGACAGTTCTTTCCATATTTCTTTAGAAACATTTATCCTTATTGTAAATCGATAAATCAGTTAAGAATCAACTCGTATTTTTATTAACTGAAACGGTTTTCCGCATCTAGAGAGAGAAAATAATTTTACACTGTGCAATTAGTTCAATAATAAATACAAATTTTGTTGTGGAAAGGAAAAATAAAAATAAACAAAATCTTAAAGAAAAAGAGCGAACAGCGGCTCAAAAATAATATAGCACGTCGTTAGACAAACCCGAGTTGAAGAGCTCTGTTCAAATTGATTCCGTGGTTTGATGTGCTCCATTTTTCAAAAGAATTTCAAGGATAAACAATTAAAAAGATGCTCTCATAAGACATTTGAGTGCGTACTGCGTAGTAAAATAAAGTAAGAAAAAAATCAAAATGAAAGATGAGTCTACGATGAGCAGTCGGTTTCAGGGGAAAATTCTGCTGATGGATTTGATCAATCAAAAGACACACTCATCTGCGACGTTTGGCTGAAATACGGGCGAAACACTGGCACTGAAATCGACGATTTAAAAATTGAAAAAAAAATTGGAAATATTTTATATATAGAAATAAAAAATATCGAAAAAAATAGCGAAGTATCGCAAATATCGAGAACAGCGGAACAAAAAATACCCGGATATCCAGGTGCAAAAGAACAGGTCGACTTTCTATTAATCGCTATTTTTAAAGTTAAAAAAAAAAAAAAACAAAAAAAAAAACGGCTCGTTTAATAATTTACTTACGACTCAAATCAGAAAAAAAACTCGGCTCATTTAATCGTTCACTTTAGACTCAAACGGACCGCAGGTTCCACATCTTCCTGGGAAAAATGCGAACAAAAAATACGACCGTCGAACAATTATGCGTACCATTTTGCAGCCGTAAAATTTCCTCAAGAGCCGTTTTCCCACAAGGTTTCGCACCGTGAGTACAAAGCGCAGAGGTAGAGATTATACATCGCGCTTTTGATGGTAGTTTTAATGCGTCGTAACCATTTCATTGCATCGAGCGCCTTCTTGCGTACGTGCGGTCTCGAAGAACCAGTTTTCTTATATTTTTCAGAGTTAATAGGGCTTCCCGTTTTAACGGCGCTGTAGTTTTCGAAGTGAAAGCAAGCTAAATTGCCCTCGTGACCTCGAAATGGCGACTAACACTCGAGTGTGAGCTAATTGGAGGGGTCGACATGACGAAATATTAGCTTCAAATGCCAGTTTAAAATTTGTCTTGGGTTAGGTTAGAAAATATAATACGAGGACAATTAGAAATCGATGATTATAATAGCTTAAAAGAGAACGCTCCAATTTTCCACGTACCAAATTAGGTCTGAAATTTGAGTTGAGGTGTAATTTTTTGATTCATTAGTGATCGAAGTTAGGAAAAAACCACCACGATAGATCACCTTTAAAATCAATTTCAATCTGACCGAACTAATCAGTTCTTCAAAACATGATAGCTTGGGAAACAATTTATAGAAAGAAATTATAGTTTATCGTTTATTAAAAAAAAATTAAATTAAATTATTTAATGATTTAAAAAATCATTCATAAAAAATTAAAGGTACCTAACGAGTTTTCGTTAATTTAAAAATTCACTTTACGGCTTAATAGGAATACGAAATCTCTAAAAAATTACGAATAAATACGAGCAATTCGAGTAGCTGTGTTTTGAAAAAATAATATTATTCGACAAGTTAACTGTAGACTTGACCGTTTTATGAAAAGGGAATTTTTAATCATGTTCCACCTAACGGACATAATAGGAAAATTATAGACAATGAAATGAGATTCGTAATATTAATTTTCTTTCTTCCAGGAAGTCTCATAAAGAAAATTAAATTCTTAGATGTTTATGGAACTTTTGAAACAATTTATAAAAGACTCGCTCAAATAGCCTTCTAATAATTGCAATAATAAAACTCGGTAAATTTTTCTCGTTTTCCCAACGAAACTCGAATCTCCTTGTAAACAATCGATCCAACCGTCGAAAACGAAAGTAAACAGTTTCGCCGGGATAATTTCAACTTCGCCTAATTGCTGATAATCAAGTCAATCCTTTTCAACGTTTACTTTCCTTTCAGATGATTTAAAAACTTTCAGATTAATACAGTGCTCCCTTCGTTCCATTTCTCCCCCGGGGTCGAGTTTCTCTCGAAATTATACGACGGCCGAAAAAAGGTGCCAAGGGGAAAAGTTGGTTTGAACTCGGTTCAAACTTCAAAACTCCTCATTCTCGGGTTAACGAATAACAATTCACGGAGTTGAATGGGAGTCTTTTTGGAATTCTATGATTACCTACTCCACCAGGGGACATTTGAAGTTCGCTTTCTTCCAGGAAGCAGATGCTTACGTTTCTTCCTCAACTCGAACCCGGAAAAAGACGAGTCCTTGTTCCATCAAGGATAAAAGAGGTGAGAGAAAATGTTCCCATATTGTGAAGCGCGTTCTTCTTGAGTTCGTCTTTAGAAGTCTCGCTTTTTGTTAAATTATAGCTTGGCTCATTTTGCAATTAGTTTCAGGCTGATGGAGAATTAAATAAAATAACAAATATTTCCTAAGGGCCAGTTGACGGACTATTCGCCGAAGAACGAAATAGCTAGACATCTGCCTATTAGGAACTCTCTTGATCGGCGTTAATTGAGGAAATACGTAATGAGGAAAATACACGGATAAGATCGCGAGTCAATCAGAATAATTCTTATAGTCGAAATTCCGTTTCGAAGTCTCTCAAAGTGATTCGACAGTCGAAAAATTCAATCCCCTCATCGGTCGTCAGCTGAAATACTATACGCTCGAGGGATAGAACGTTGATAAGTTGAAAGTGAAGAGCGTATAATCAGAATAATTCACTCGCTCGATCATGTGACGGTTTTATTGAAACGTGATACTCCTTCGCATGTGTAATGTATTTGCTTCCATTGTCGGAGGAGAAATACAAGCTCTTGATCTTTAATTTTCATAATGGACACCTACGTAACGCTGCTTCGCTGAAAAGTTATAGAAAGTTCTTAGACGCGGGGGTATGTTGATTCTTCAGCGTTCGAATATAGAGCTAATTTATTACGAGTGCCAACTAGAATTTTTTTCAAGTCAGATATATTCTCCGATTTTCATCTGAAAGATTTGGGAAAATTTCTCGTAGCAAATGTCTTTCAAAGGTACGACTAGCTGGAAACATAAAATTTATACACATATATAAAGTTCTTCTTTTCCTTCTCGTCGCATTTTTTGATGTCCGGGGGCTGTGGACCCTATGGCTCCACGTCGCCCTGAGGATGCCCGAATGGGCGAAAGTGCTCGGCAAGCTAATAAAGAATTGGAGAAGGAGTCGCCTGGTTTTTCTCCACCTCACAACTCCCGGATATGAAAAATTGCACAACAAAGAGAAGGAGAGGTATACGATTGATTGATGAGCTGGGGAGAAGGATTTGACTGGAAAAGTAGGGGGCCCCCTCAACCCCCTCAACCTGCAGAAATAAAATAATATTGAACAGCCCTGTAAGTATTTGCAACAAATTTCCAAAGTTGAAAAACATAAAAATGGTACAAAAACCGAGAAAAAATAATAGTGGTCATCAAATTTCCGCCGTTTTGACGTCAAATTCGGATTCAGCGTCGAATTTCCTATAAGAATAACTCACAAAATCGCTTAATAACAAAACTTTAATAGTTCACCCAGCGGAGCTCGGAATTTCGGGCGGTTGAAAACTCGATTTGCGGAAAATAATTTCTGTGGCGCTGTTCAAATTTTTTTCGCCAAACTTTTTGCTATGCACGTGTGTAAGGCATCCAAATGAAGACTCCAGCATAATAAAACAATCGATTTACGTGAAATTTGACCCCGAAAAGCACGGTTGAAGTCCAATTTTCGAGAGTTTAAAAACCGATTTTTTTGGACCACTTGCGGATTTTTCCGAAATTTGAAAAAAATCACAAAAATACATCATGGTAAAATACAACTTCCCTGAAAATTTCAGATTTTTATCTCTATTGAGATAGGAGCAAAAAATCGTTAACCGATCGGTTCAAAACATTCGCAGGGGTACCCCTTGAGTTTTTCGTGAAACATTTTTTGTTTTCGATTTCGCTTAAATTTTGCATAATGATAGTTGATGATGTGTATATCAAGAATATATGCTTCATTCTTTGTTTCTTTTGCAGTAAATGGATGGAAAGAACGTTTAAAGTTGAAAAATGTGATGTTTTCGTGTCGATTCCACTAATAATGTTGAATAACGCATAAACGGTTGAAAAATGGATAAGTACATTAAATGGGGGAAATTAGGACAGTTAAATTATTTATCTTCTGGTATATTGAAACATCTGAATTGACGATTTTTTTTAAGGGATCCGCTGTGCAAGTTACAAATCTTGAAAACTTAGAATGCCTATTGGGAACTACTTAACTATGAATTACTGGTTCCTTCGCTTCACATCAATGAACGTTACCTAATAATAGTTTGTTATAGAGAAACGAAAATACTAGATCTAAAAAAGGCTTTGAAATTTTCGAATTTTAAACCTCACGTTCTTCTGGAACGAAACTTCGTCTAGAAAGTCGCCTTTACATTCGTCTTTGCTTTAAAATCCGAGTGTGCACTTTTGAGCACTCAACAACTCGGAGCAACTCGCAGTGGCGAAATTTCCGAGCAAAATGCGTGCGGTGCTTCGTTTTGATGAGACGAGGTCGACTCTCGAGTTCCATATGAAGCTATTAAAGGTCTGACTCTTGGAAGACAATGAGACGCGCGTAAAAAGGGTGCGGAGACGTATTTCCTGTAATCAGAGACGAGGACCGCTTCTGGTTTGGTTGAGTGCCAGAGACTACCATCGTGCTCCAAGTTGTTGAAGTACGGTGACACGGCTGAGGTGAAGTGATAAAGTGCAGTGGAAAATATAGCGTCCGGGACGTGTGTGCTCTACTGATTATTGTTAGCGGCTGTATTTGACCTAGAGCTCTGAGGTTTTTTAAGTTGAGAACGAATTTGAAAAATGGAAAATCGATAATTAATTTAAGCGGTTCTTACATTGTAACGAGCAAAGAACATCGAATTTTTTTTTTTCATCATACGGAATTTTTCATCATAGAAAAATTGAATCTAAAAAGCTCACCGATTTTTGTTCGGGTTTGATTCAAACTGAGTGAAATACCTGATAACCTTTCAGGCGACAAAATAGACGAAAATACTGCGGAATCTATGCAGATCATTTTCCCCTTCCAATTCGAGTTTCACTCGTCACTGAATCTTTCTATCTGCGCGATAAGGGCACGTCACCCAAAGGTAATTTCCCCTTCTGCAAATGAAAGCCGAAAATTCAATTCCACCGAAGGAAATACAAGGTGAGCAGTGCACTGAATGCACCGTTATTTAACTAGCTTCGCGCGGCTAATAAAATTACTCCGGGACGTACGGCGTTAAGATTAAACGCCCGATTAGCTCTCTTCTCCAGAAACCCTGCGATGCAAGGGCGTGTCTGATAGTGGAAATTAACTCGGTTTGTTTCAAATGTTCATGTCAGATAAGTGGAAACTGCAGCCGGAGCATCGAATCGCTAATGAACGGAACGGCGTTGGCAGCTAGTAAAGCGGCAGAGCACCAGCATCAACGGATAAATCGTGCCCTAGCAATTAACTCTAGTCTAGTTTTTTTCTTTCCTATTTTGTGACTATACTTTTTACTTTATTTCTGCAGGTTGAGGGGGAGAATAACGAGACGACCTCTTCTCCATTTTTTTTCTTTTTATTACGCCGAGTACTTGCGCCCGTTCGGGCTTCTTCAGGGCATTCTGTTAAAAATTTGTAAGCAACTGTTAGGGAGGTACAGGTTTTAACATTTTGACCGTACATAATTTAAAACTTACATAGGACCAATGGTACCTATGGCCGAGCCTGGCGTTCGCTAATTTCACCTTTCCTTCACAGTACTGTTAGGATCACAGTTAGGTTAGATAATTCAGGTACTACATTAACACATGCTTAAGCCTATTGACATTTTTACTTACATTTATATTGATGAGTTACCTATTCCTAATATCTCTATAGTCAAAGAAATAATATGCTTTTTAGAAATAATATGCTTAAATAAGTTAAACATTTAATAAAATATGAGAAAAAAAATAGAAGATTTTAGAGGTAACAATAATATAGGAACGTGGTTGCTTGACTAGTTAATGTATTATGAGCTAGGATAAATCGATAACAGATAAGAACAGCCAGGTTGTCTCGGTCTTTTTCCATTACTTGATTGTAGAAATGATACATAATTAAATCTTTAATTTGGACAGAAGTATTATTAAAAGAGCTAGGCATACAAATATTTAGGGCTAATATCACAGTAGTTTTGGTAAGTATTTAGTTAATTTTTACAGATTTATAATTTAATTTTACAGGTAAGTACATGGTGAAATAATTTAGAAATAATAATTTAGTAATAATAATCTTTTTACTTTATGTTGTCTAGCCATTTATCGTATTCCAGCACGGTGTAGAGAAAAGTTCCAAGTTGAATGCGATACGTACACCTATAAATCGAAATTAATAGTTATTCGTGTTTAAATATTTTTTCAACACTTGATTTCTTGATCTTTCTACCTCAAACGGGGAAAAACTCGGGGAAATAACGCGCTTTCACGTTGGGAGAATTTCCATCCCTTAATTATTCCCATACAGTTCCATTAATTCGCTCAATAAAACAGTAGGAAGCTCCGGGAGCTTTCAAGTGATTAACCTTTTTAAATCGTTTGCATCTGGCGAAGGATTTTTTCCACCTTTGCTAACCCGGGCGATGCGGAGGAAGGATTACAAAACCGCTTCTTACAAACCGAGCCCCTCGCTTGTGTTTAATGGAGAGAACGTTTTTGCTCCACTATATGAGTCTAATGTGTCCTTTATGCCCGGACGGGATTTTGGTTTTGCGGGTTCGACTGCATCGCAAATTAGCGCAGTTGGACCGTCCGGTCATCTCTCGTTTTACACATAGGGTGGAAACCTGTGTCACCCTCTTGGCTACTACAAAGCTTCTTTCTATTCTAGAGGATCAATATCAATGCTCCCTCTTTCACGATTCGTAGTGTAAAAACGTTTAGAATACGAGATACTAACACTCTTATTGAAATAACTGATCGAAATCTGTTGTACAATATTCATGTATGGTTACTGATAATGTTAGTGACTATTGGATTGGAAGAAAGGGCCAAGCTATTGATAAATATTGTGCCTCGGAATATACCGTTACATTGTGACGCTGAATTATCTATTTTTAGGCAGAAGAGGCCAGCAGAGTATGGCGATACGTCCTGAGATGATAGATAAGAGTCTGAACCAGAGGTGAGAACATGAAGATGAAAAAGAATAAAAGAAGAAGAAGAGGAGAAAAAGAAGAAGAGCAAGAAGACAAAGACGAAAAAGAAGACAAAGAAGTAAACAACGAGGAATAAGAAAAAAGAAGAACAACATGAAATAAAAGAAGAAGAAGACGATGAAAAGGAAGAGGTAGATGAAGGAGACGAAAAAAGGCGAAGAACATGTCAGGGAAAAAGAACAGGTAAAGGAAGAGGAATAGTAGGAAGAGGAAAACAAAGACGATGAAGAGGAAGGAAAAACAAGAACAGGAGAATCAACGACAACAACAACAAAAATAAGAATATGAAGTTGGAGAAGAGGAAGAGGGAAAGAAGAGGAAAAGGAATAATAGGAAGAGGAAGATTAAGGAGGAGAATACAAATAAGGAGATGAAGAAGAGGTAGAAAATAAAAGAATATGACGAAGAAGAAAACAAAAACAAAAAAGTTGATGAAGAAGGAGACAAAGATGAAGACAAAATGAAAATGAAAGAGGAAAATGAAGTACATTAATAAGAACAAGATGCTGCAGAGGTTGGTATTGCTGGAAAAACCTTTTCACTTCCCGGTGCGAATTATAACGAAAAGAAATTCGTTTTACCAATTTCCTAACCCCGATTTCGGCAATTGAACGTACTGCCGTATTCCCAACGAGATGTCAGCAGATTCAGCAGCTATTCGCCTCTTCTATTTCGTTCTGTAATCGTATTTGACGGGGTAACACTTGGACCTAATTGATTCCACTTCGTTAGGTCGAGAAAGGGTCGACTTGGGATTTGGCCGAAGACGGGACGTGCTGTTCCAGGCGGGCTCGTAGAGCAAAATTAATGGGCAACTGAAGACAGGTGGCGACGCGGGGGCGGCCAAATATTTGATACCTACCTCGGCTGACATTGCCCGTGGGCCTTGGTAACCCCAAATGACCCCCTCCCCGCAAGAGCACGTGTATACCGGAAACGTGTCGTGGTTTGGCCAGAACCAGAGGTCTTGTTGAGGAGGTGTCTCTTGAAAAGAGCGAGAGAGAACGGGCTCGAGAATGTGCAAAACCCGGATCACATGTAAGGAAGAGTTTGTCGTTTGAGATAGTAAAGCTCCAGTATCTCTACCCATGATATAGATAGTGGGGAACCGCAATTAATCAACAGGAAATTTGTCCCAGCAGTAGAAATTTTGTATCCAAGGGCTAACAAGTATGGCCGATCATGTCATGCGGTTTTTTAGAAAAAATATTCGACCTGGATCTGAGAAAATATATTGCCAAAATTTTACATCACCTATGCCCAGAGAACGAATTGCTGGAATCACAGAGACTCAGCTAGAACGCAAGAATTGAATGGTTCTAAAGCGATGAGGTGGAATAAAATTTGCAAGACAAGATAAGATAAGATTAAGAAGATAAGATAGAGGGAGGGTAAGATTTGCAAGATTTGGTGGAATTTGCTATTTTTTTTCCACTTTTTATTTTACTTTATTTTGTTATTATTATTTTTTGCAAGCTAGCATTGTATTATTTATTATTATGTTGAATTATTTGTTTGTTTTTTTATTACGATCACCGGCCAGATTCTATGTTAACTTTGTAAATTGAGCACCTAAATTGCTCGTACCAAATAAATAAATAAATAAATAAATAAGACCATGAAATGATGAGGACAATGACAAGGAAATGATCCCTTGCTGCGGTTATAATAGCGAATGAACGGATGGCTAGATATTCAAGGCCTTTCTGCAATTGTAACATCCAGCGAAATTCAATAATTCGCATTTGCTTTGAAATTTTTGAGGGAAGCTCTAGTAAATCCTGAGACATTTTATCCTACTCGCATTCACAGCTGTAAGACCGACATCGTACGTTTGAATGGAAACCAAGGGCTGGGTAAAATCCGGCTAGGGTCTAGGGTAGGTGGCAGCATCCCAGAACGTGCCCAGCTTCGAGCTAGTACGTGATCGCGCGAGTCGCCAAAACCGCGCTGAATCCCGCGCACGATTTCACCTTTCGCCGTCAATTTTCATCTTTTTATACGCCGTCACTTCAACACATTTCGAATCACGTACACGTATATTTTCATTGATAGAAAAAACGACAGTTTCTTCAAATTCCACACAGATCTACCGCGTTCCGGAACGCTCTAAACAGAAATAAAATAGCAAACAGCTCTAAAGTATTGACATATTGTAATTTCAATTTAAAGCATCGATTTTTATTTTAAAATGAAGAATTTCTCATTTTCTTCTTCTTTGAAGGCGTATTTTTTCGAATTCGATTGACAGCAGACGATAGCGAATGACGCTTTATCGATGCGGTTAAATAAACGCTATGAATATAACATGTACGCGTATGCAAAACCGAGCGAGCGCTGAATTCGAGCGGGAAAGATCCGACGGGCGAAAAAGGAGGAAAAAAACAACTGAAACACGCGGTTCGAATTTCAAACCGAGGGAACTCGAACGCCCCAGGCGCTGATTCTCTTCTCGCACGAAAATTAGGGGAAGGGGAGCAACACGAAACGTTTGCGCTTTTGTAGCCGAAACAAAGCCAAAGGAGAATAATACTTTGGGGAGGGAAACCCAGAACAAACATAATTCAAGAATATTACCGACTAGTCGGACGATGGTTGTAAAAGGGCTGCTCGAAACAGGATTATTACGTTGAATGTGAGGCTTTCATCCTCGACAAGGTTGGAACGACTTAAATTCTGCAATAATTGCAATTACGGAAAGCTCGACGATTATGTCGCAAATTTGTAAAACTGGACGAATTCGACAGAATCCTGTTATTATTGCTTATTCGATATTCTTCATTCGTTCGTCGCATTTTTCCATCCTCGTCTCAAATTCTCAACCCATATACGCTGAATCTCTTCGAAAATTGGACGAATCGCGCATTATCTGGTTTCGGGATGCAAATCGGTCGTGAAAGCCGTAGAATTTCATTCTAGGCGCCCTTCGTCTCGGATATATTGCAAAGTTTAGTCGTTACTTATTATCGAGAGAATTTGGTATTCATAACCCGAAGACGAATCCATCCCCAGGTGAATATTAATAGAAGGAAACGTACAAACGAGGCCCTTGCGCGACGGAGAGGCCAACACTGATTGTACAGTTAACTCTACAAGCTCCCTCGTCCCGAGTTGTTTCACGTGAAAATTGATCCCACAGGCGTTGCAGAACCGTGCTCCCGGCAACGTTACAGTTCTAATTTATCTTGACGTGAAACCGTCACAATGGAACTTCCACCTGCTCCAACAATCTTCATCCTCGGAGCCATTCGCACGAAATATCCCGCCCTCTTCATCAATCGAGAATTGAGAACACCCTCTCGGTCTCTCGGTTTCGTTTCGGGAAACAGTCGTGTTTGTCGGATCGTTTTGAAGAGGATCACGGCTCCTTATCCGGCTCCCGATTCCGAAAAGCCGTCATCCGTTTCCTTTTCAACCGCAATACGCTCTCCGCATAAGAATCCAACGTTTTACTCTACCTCGAGGCTGACAGATTCGGATCGTTACAAATAACGGCGATTCGTCAAGTAGGGAAAGACCGTTTGCATATCCTGGGAAAGAGGCTTTTACACGTATGAGCTTCGGCTTCTATCGCGGCCTCTTCCAAATTCAAATTGCCAGTTACTTTTTCATTTTCCAAAAAAAAAAAAAAAAAATGAAGAAAAAAAAAAAATAAATAAAGTGAAATTTAAAAAACGTAATAATATAATATTGTAAAAAATAAAAAAGCGATTTTTTTAAATACATAAATAATAATAATTTTTTTACACAATTAATAATGTAATAATAAAATATAATATAATTATAATATACTACAATAAAAATGAAATATAAATAATAATAAAAAATAAATAATAATAATAAATAAAATAAATAAAATGAATAAAATGAATAAAATGAATAAAATGAATAAAATGAATAAAATGAATAAAATGAATAAAATGAATAAAATGAATAAAATGAATAAAATGAATAAAATGAATAAAATGAATAAAATGAATAAAATGAATAAAATGAATAAAATGAATAAAATGAATAAAATGAATAAAATGAATAAAATGAATAAAATGAATAAAATGAATAAAATGAATAAAATGAATGAAATGAATGAAATGAATGAAATGAATGAAATGAATGAAATGAATAAAATGAATAAAATGAATAAATAAAATAAAATAAATAAAATAAATAAAATAAATAAAATGAATAAAATAAATAAAATAAATAAAATAAATAAAATAAATAAAATAAATAAAATAAATAAAATAAATAAAATAAATAAAATAAATAAAATAAATAAAATAAATAAATAAATAAAATAAATAAAATAAATAAAATAAATAAAATAAATAAAATAAATAAAATAAATAAAATAAATAAAATAAATAAAATAAATAAAATAAATAATAAATAAAATAAATAAAATAAATAAAATGAATAAATAAATAATAAATAAATAAAAATAAAATAAAAGTAAAATAATAATAATAAAATATAATATAATTATAATATACTACAGTAAAAATGAAATGATAAACATTTAAAAAAAACTTAATTCTGATTCTGAACAAGCGAGAAAAATAAATAGAGGAAAATGTCGGATCGTCATGGGAAATAGAGAAATTATAAAACGGTACAGTCGCTTATGAAAATTGGCAATATCTTGCGGGAAAATTCTCATTATTTATCTTTCTTCGCGCATCACCGCTTAAAAGACTTTATTGGCCGAAGTAGATACTCGTTTGTTCGAAAGTGATACCCTTCGGGTGAGGCCATTTGTTGTTTAGGGAGCGAAAGCCTGGAGATGGGAATTGTGGCTTCCTTAAGGTCGTAATGCCTGTTCTCTTCCTCCTGTTTCACAGCAGTTTCGAGTGTCTTCCTTTTCCACTGGCGAACTCTGAAACGGGCCAGGTTCTAAATCCGAGCCCTTTGGCAGACTTCCATCCCCTAGGGCGTTCGCTCTGTTCGCCATCCGCAAAATCAATCCTCCGAACAGAAGCAGCTATCTTTTCCGTAAGTGCGATCGAAAGACGGGAAAAATTCGAGAAAACGTTACCTGAATTTTCCGAATAGCAATTATCGAAAAGTGGAGCTCGCTCACCTGGAATCAGAATAGACAACGAAATTAGAAGATTCGGCAGCGTTAAAGTGCAATAATAGACGTAAAAAATATTTAAAAAAATAAAAATAAAATAATAAAATAAAAAACATTGGATTCAATTGACTTAGAATTTTTTCCATTTGTCAAAGCGTTTTGAAACGGAGCGAAAACGGCCTGGACGAAAAAATGCCGAGATGATGAGCTCCCGGAGGTTAACGGTTCAGAAACAAATACATTCCAGTTAAGAGAAGTTAACAAACATGCGAGGCTGCCAATTGGAAATAATCCAGCGAACCTGGGCGAGAACTCGAGGCTATATGTAGTTCTAACGGTCCGGCAACCTCAACGACTACAGGAATCATTAATTTTGAAAAATCGGACGACCTAGGAGGCGGCAAACATTGCTAACAAGGAGTATAAAAATAGCAAAATTCTATCTATTCTTCTATCTGTCTATTCTATCGAAAAATAATAAACAATGAGAGATCGGATTTTGATTTCACATTAATAGTAACACAGTAATTATTGGTAAGTGCTTTATACCAGCCATCAGAAAATGTTGATTTATATTATTTAACGGACTGTTTTAAAGATGAGACGCCTCGATTCGTTTCAGCTGGCATTTTGAAACATAGGTAATAATTCTCCACATTAATCAAATTGCAAAAGTGATCTCCAGTTGACCATGATTTCCTAAACTACCAATAAAATAACAACATTAACGTTAAAAATTTAGGTACTGGGGGCTATTAAATAAAATCCTTTTCTTTGGTTATAGAAAGATAGTTATATTATTTTATGAACAGGATTCTTTAATTTTTTTATTTAGTTTTTTTTTTCAAATTAAACCCAGTATTTAAAAAAATGATTTAAGTACCTATTCATTTTCTGTTTTTCAAAAAAAAAAAAAAAAAATTAATGAAAATAAAATTATACATAAAACAGAAAATATGAATGAGTTTATAATACCGATAAACTCCAAAACTCCCCGAGATAGTTTCCGGGCAAAAAAATCTCGGAAAAATCGAAAGTAATCTAGAAAAAAAATTCGAATACGTTGGTTTCTGAGGACATTTTTGGGAATGATTCTGACGGTTTTTGTCCAATCACTTTTGAATCCGTATCCGAAAAAAATATAGATCGATCGAAAACGTATATTTTTATGTAGTCGAGAGTATAATTATGTTCGTTCATTAACGAATTTATGGTCCAACTATTTTGAGAATGAAAATTGATCCACGAGCTTCTTTTTACCAACTGTACAGAAATTGCCGTGATTGAATTTTTTTAAAAACGAATTGTAGGGTTGATTTTAAAGACATAATAATATCATTCTCTAGAGTTTTTTTGCCACAGTGCAAATTTTCCACAGAATTGACGGGAACTCCGCAAAATTCGGGGATAGCTGTTGGTAAAATCACCTTCGTTTAGTCTGAAAATTCGAACTAGGTGATTTTTGATTAAGAAAAAGTTATAAACCCTCTGAAAAATCACATTTTTTCAATATTCGAAGGGTGAAAATTTCTGAACTTAAGTTTCGCAAAATAATTGTACTAAGCTTTGCAAAATATCTAAGAAATAATCTAAGAAGCTAAAGAACTCGATTGATTTCCACCTTATTGGAAATATCTTTCAACGAATCACGGGAAGAGTTTATTGCAGAAAGACTTTAAGCCAGTGGACCACGTACCAAACGGTAGTCCCGTGGCTTGGCGCGGCAATACGTGAAGCGCGCCATAGATTGATATATTGTTTTAAAAAAAATCGTACTCAAATTTTCCAATTCCAACTCCTGTTTCTCCAAATGACCAACAAAGTTCAGCACATATTTATTCAATTCGTTGAAATCATCCTTTCCTATTTTCCTCGCTGTTTTTCTCGCATTTCTTTTGGCAGGAATTACAAGACGAAATATCTCCATTGTCGACTGTTCGCGTTTAATAAAACGAGCCATTTGTATGATTGAAATAGCCATCGATCCCTCCCTCTATTAATTTACGACTCGAGAAGTGGCACAAACGCTCTTTTCCTCGGCTTCCTATGATCCGTGATTCACACCCTTGTTAACACAATAAACCGACTGCATCCCCTGGCATCTGCCCGAAACGAGCGATTGGCAATTAGGAAACTACGGCGTCGGCAGCTGGAGCAATTTCATAAATTGCTATAAAAATGGCCGACGAATCGAAAAAAAGAAAGGATTCTGAATTACATAAATGTTATATTAGAACACCTTACTATTTCAATATAATTAGATTATAATAATTAGAATTAATAATTAGATTATATTGAAATATAAAAAATAATGAATTTGTGAACAAAATGGCTTTCCTTCGTATTTAGCAGAACGTTTCATTTTTCTCAATAATCAATTGTAGATAAATCTGAGAAATATAGAGGAAGCTTCACCAAGCAATTTTCTCGCGACTGAATATACGGAAAACTACTTGGTAACACTAATTGTAGTATTATCTAACAAGATTTATCTAAAATTGATAAATGCACACTTACTGAACGTAATTTCTAATAACGATGAAAAAATAGATCTCAAGTTGAAATTAGTGGCTTGAATACTAATATTTGGCAATCACACATTTCCAGGCAAAAAGTTGCAATTTCAGAAATGTCTCGATTTTTCATCGGTCATGTCGTCAATTTAGACCCTCATTAAAAAAACACTTGAAAAAATTCTGGAGGATACTGGAAAGAAGGAAAGATACTAGAGTAGAGGAAAATGTATATCAAGACTTGTAAATGTGACCAAATTGTTGAATGTTGGTTCGTTTAAGAATTTAGGCCTTTCTGACACGTTTTTTGACGTTCGAAATATTCTGAAAACAAAAACGTTCCAGAGTTAATGAAAAAAAATTAATGTAATTGTAATGTAAATTTGTAATGTAAATTTCATTGTAATGTAAAATGTAATGTAAATTTCAGCTAGTTTTTCGACTACCGGTTTAAAATGGCTACAAAACGAGAAGTATCCATGGCGATTTGATTTGTTATCTTTTTATCTGGCAAAAAGGTGAAATTTTAGAGATTTCTCAATTTCCCATTGGTTTTCTAGATTTATAGGGCCTCTGAAACAGAAACGACAGCTATAAAGTTAGTGTCATTCGCGGTTTTAATGATTCATTGCTATTATTATCATAGTAAAAGTGAACCTAAGTTCGAGCAGTGTTCCTCAGTTCACCAAACAAAACTGGTTGAGAGTCGCTACTGCTACTAGGACATCAGAATTGAAGCTGAAAGGCAAGGTGAACCGGAGTACACCGCGCCAGGATAACGATTTACTATCTCCAATGATGAACATTGCTTTGAATCCTATTTTTCCTCTTTATTTCGATACTGACTAAACCATTTCTGCAATGAGAGTTTTCTATTCAAAACGCTATAGTCGTTCGAAAGGAGCGATAATAGGTTAGATAGTTTCATTAAATACGACGTCATCGATTCAGTGTCATAAAAACCTTCGTATCCGCCATATGCTGTCTTCCCATTATTCGGTGGCATTTGAACCACTCCACGGGCCCTTTTCAATTCTTCCGTAATCCCTACGGCATTTCGACTAATATGTCACATTCGAAGGGAGGATCATCCTACCCCAATCTGACGGTTATTGAGTCAAAAGCGGCTAAGGGTGGAAATAAGGGCTTGAACAAAGGATCGATATTGGAAAACTCCGATCTGACAAGCAACTGATGGCGTCTTGATTGTCCTCAGAAGCTAATAACGCGTCTTAATGTCAAGGCTCGAAAAACTGGTTCGATTGAAACGCATCTTGGCAGTTGATAGTCGGCGGATTTTTAGCGTAAAATTTAGGAATATCATAATAATAACAAAATCTAATATAATACATTGTAATTATATACTTTTTTATTTATATGATTTATTATTACTTTTAAATATTTTTATAAAATAATACATAATATAAAACATTATAATTATATTATTACTTTTATTTATATTATTATCATCAGTATTATTTTTTTAATTTATAATACATTCATAATACAACACATTATCATGTTATGTATTTTATTATTATTACGTTCGATTGAAACGTATCTTGATAGTTGATAACGGGCGGATTTTACCGGATAGTAATATTTTTATATAATAATAATATTAATAATAATAATAACAATGATAATGATGATGATGATGATGATAATAATAATAATAATATTATTATAGTTGTATTAGTTGGAAATATTTATTATCATTATTAATTTCTCACACACACAAATGTCATCTGTTTTACTTCCATGTTTATTTTATTTAGAAAAGTACGGAAATTTTCAATGAGCCACCTCGACAGATAAATTATGTATTATATCACTTTCAATGTGTACTACCAGTCCCAAATATTTTTTTTGCAATATTTTTATGACTGAGTATATTTCCAAAATATATTGACTCCAGTTCGTTTTTTTTCCCTATAACTCAAAAACTGAACGCCGCGAGATAACTTCTCAATAATATTTTCATATATCGAAACCTCAGTTTCTAGAATTTGATCTGAAATATTATCATTTTGATAGAGAAAAAACATGATCGTCCTATTTGAACCGTACCGAATATTCCCATAGAAAAATAGCGAATAAATTAAACGAAAAATGCGAAAGGAATATTGGCGAAGAAACCTTTGGCAGGAGGTCGTGTTTTGCAGCGCCAGCTGCCGGTTGACAATGCGTCGAACTTCAGAAAAGAAGATAAGAGATAGGGAGACGAGAGACCATCTGCTACCGTCAAATCTGCGTGTTTTGAAATGAATCGTATGAGGACTGACGTCTGACGTGAAAACACAACTTTTCTTCCTTTGAGGAGTCTTCAAAGATAAACAAAAGCTTGCGACAGATAGTGAATATAGATTAAAATATAGGAGTGCATATACCGCCAATGGTTGCCAAATTCGCTTGCACTTTAATCGATCACCAGCCCAAACAAGCCCCTTTCATTTTCTGTAGAGCTGGCAACATCGCATTTTTCAGACCCGCCTAATTACAAGTCCGCTGGAAGCCGTCGCTTTTTCCGCTGTACAAAAATCGGTCATTCATCTGACTTGAAGCGATCACCGTTGTTTGTTACGTTTTCGCAACTGATGCGACGGAAAGTTGAAATTGCTGCGCCGCATCCGAAACGATATTTCACGGCTGAGAATCTCGGCGGTAAACAAGATATTCGGGGACGACCGCTTTCGCTTCCGAAAACTCTTGGAAAATCGTTCATTTATTTCTTCCGCTTCGAACTTGTTTCCTCTTCTTGGGCACATTTCGAGACCGCTAAAAGGAGGAACGCGAGGGAGCGATCACTTGTCTCTGACAGCAACGGCCTCGTCTATAAAACTTCATGTCCCCTTTTGAAAGGCCGATGTGACACTGCATTTTCCTCACTACCAATGTTCCGTGCAACGCTTCTCTTTCCCTGTGCAGTCTCATAATTCGAAACAGAAGCCCGTGCCACGTTTCGTATTTCCCCTAGACTTCGCCCGCGTTTCCGTTAATGGCCCGTGGTCTGCGAATGTCAGCTCTCGGACCGAGATCAATGGAGTAACCTTTCTCGGATCTCTAATTAGTTTTACGCGCCTGTTTATAACGACGAGGCGACAACTCCACTTCGAGGCTATATACCAGGCGGCCCTAAATATATAACGACGCATAGAGCCCTCTCCTGGAGTTCATTGAGAGAAATAAATATTCGGCTAAGGAAGGGTCGTAGAATACGATTCCTCCCTTTTCTTTTATGTTTCTTTTATTTTTGAGTCGGCAAAAAGGAATAAGTAGCAGGGATTTGAGAAAAATCCAACTTTAGAAAACTCTAAATATTTCATGTCTCAGCAAATATTCCACCTCAATCCAAATAATCCACGGCCTTCTGAATATTGCTAAATATTCCTTAGCTTTTTGGATATTCTGCAGCCTTCCGCATAATTATTCAGGTCATGGAATATTTCACAGCTATCCGAATATTTCACAGCAACTGATAATTTTTAAAGCTATCCAAATATACAGCTTTTTGAATAGGTCACTGCCATCCCTATATTCCACAGCCTTCTGAATATTCCACAATCATCTGAAAATTCCACAACCATCTGAATAATCACATCCTAACATAGATTAACTGGCTTTTGGAATATTCTGTTACCTTCTAAGTATTCAGAAAGCCGTGGAATATTCAACAAATATCTTAATATTCCACAGCCTTATGAATTCTCTATGGTCATCTGAATTTCCTACAGTCTCCCAAATATTTCAAGGCCCTCATAATATTCCAACACATTCTAAATTTTCTACGGGTTACCAATATTCCACAGCATCTTGAATATTATATGGCCTTCTGAATTCCCACAGCCTCCCAAATACAGTACGGCCAAATATTCCAATGCCTTCCTAATCTTCGACGACCATTTGAGTTGGGGAATATCACGGAAGTACGGTGTGCGACTCAAACGAAAAACATCGTAAAACACAGACGCAAAAGAAAACTACTTTTTTATCCGAAATTCAATAGCATGTTGTTTTTTAAAATCACTGAGAAAATTTTTCCTGTAAAATTGATCAATTTTCATTCCTTTTCAACGGAAATATGACGCATTTTGTCACTTTTTCAAATGTTGATGATGAAGATATTATGAACAACAATATTACAACTCGATGGCTATTATAGGCCGATATCGGGGCGTCTGCCTCTCGTCAGTGCAGGAAGTCTCCGTCTGTAAGCCGAATATTTTTTCTCGCTCGTACAAACACGATCCACACTTAGCAGGATGTATTATTATCGTCGGCCCAACGGCTACTGTAGCTCAAAATAATATCTTGATAGAGACAAGATTGTCATCTAATATTGATAGAACGTCTGAGGAAAAACTCGATTAAACGGTTAACGATTCATCGGTAAAAACGATCGAATCGTCCGATTTTCCGAATTATTCTAAGTAAAAAATCATTTAAAGCGTTTCAACTAGGGATTTTTACGATCGTCTTTTGAAAAAAATTCACATAAAAAATAATACAAGCGTAATTTTTCGAACTAAACGAATCTTCTTCGATCCTTAAAATGAACTTCATAATTTGTAAATACTCCGGTCCATTAACGGTAATTTTTCTCGCTTACATCCCGTACTAGGAAGTATGCGTAATTAGGCTTTCATCATGCTAAGTCAACAATTTCTCCCACAATGCATTAACGGCCGCTGAAAGTCATTCCCCCATCGCGTGTTCAAACACACTAATGTAAGCCAACAATCGCCTTCACGTCAACTATCATAGCCTTCCAACGTTTTGTTCGAAACGAAATCCGAGAGCGCATTAAGGCAATGTTAACGCACGGATTGGGAAGTATAGATTGGATTGATAATTAACGACTAGACGCTATGATTAGCATGACGAGATCGGTCGAGAAAAAGGATGATTGCAGGTTCGGTGCGGAACGATCGACAGATTGATCTTGTGCTTTCATGTTATTACGTTCGAGCGCGTCATTGCACGGAACTAATTGAAACGAGTTGGTGGTGAGTTGGTTCACGGGAGTCGGCCAAAGTCACTTAAAAAAAATGCTATAGACAGCTCATAAATTAATAATTAAAAAAATAAAAAATAAAAAAAAAAAATAAAAAAGCTGCTAATGATTGTACAGTGGTTTATTATTCTTTTGCTTCAATCATCATTCAAGAAGACCATCCTTTTGTGATTTGTAACTATCCTGAACATTTGTACAAGTTTCCACCGTTCGAAGGTGGAACGTTTCTACGTTAAACATTATTTTCATGAATTAAGGCCAAAAGAAACAAAGAATGAAGCATATATTATTGACATACACATCATCAACTATCATTATGCTGAATTTGAGCGAAATCGAAATCAAAAAAATTTTTCACGAAAAATTCAAGGGAAACCCCTGCGATTTTTTTGAACCGATCAGTTAACGATTTTTGCTCGTCTTTCAATACAGATAAAAATCTGAAATTTTCAGGAAAGTTGTATCTTATCAAGATGTATTTTTGTGATTTTTTTCAATTCTAGGAAAAATCTGCAAGTGGTCCAAAAAAATCAGTTTTAGAATGCTCGAACATCGGTCTTTAACAATGATTACCGGGGTGAAAATTTATGATAATCAATCATTTTATTATGCAGGAGTCTTCATTTGAACGCCCTACACATGAACATAGCAAAAAATTTAGAGAAAAAAATTTAAACGGCGCCATAGAAATTATTTTCCGTAAATCGAGTTTTTCACCGGCCGAAATATCGAGCTCTGCTGGAAAATTAAACTTTTGATTTTAAGCGATTTTGAATGCTATTCTTATAGGAAATTTAACGCTGAATCCGAATTTGACGTCGAAACGACGGAAATTTGACGCCAACACGCACTTTTCACATTTTTAGTCCTACACCGTTTTTGTGTTTTTCAACTTTGAAAATTCGTTGCAAATACTTACAGGGCTGTTCAGTACTATTTTATTATTCATTCTTACAGGAAATTCGACGTAGAACTCGAATTTTAAATGAAAGGAATCAAATTCTAACAATAATTGTTCAATTTTATTTCGGTTTTTCATACTTTTGGAGTTTCAACTTTGGATTTTTTTTCGCCACGTTCGCGAATTCTGAAAAATAGGTTCTGTGTACGCAAATTGAGGAAATTTAATTTAGAATCAATTAAAAATATATGATTACGAAATTGAGGTAGCGAATTGGGTTAAGGAATTAAGCCAATGTTAGACCATGAATAATTTTTGGCGATATGTTTAGGTATGGTGCTATTACAAATTCGCCGGAAAAGTGAATGAGGGGGGTTCAAAAATTATTTTCTTAAGCGATTAACACTTTTTTTTTATAAACCAAAATAAATAATGTTTCTAATTATTCCACGCCATTTATCATTTAATCATGGGGCATCAGTATACTATAAAGCTTCACCAAATGGGGTTAAGTAAATATGGGTGAGTTGAAATGGAATAAATACCATGCTATGAAAATAATCGCGTGAAATACCAATATTTGGCCCTTTTCGCTAGACAAGGGTATAATAAATTACTATTATCATATTGAGGTTGCTGCTATGTACGAGTATCACAAAATCGGACTTCTCAATCATCGGGGGCGTAGCTCAGATGGTAGAGCGCTCGCTTAGCATGCGAGAGGTACCGGGATCGATACCCGGCGCCTCCACACTCCTTTTTTGCCCACAAAATTGTGGTGTTTTAATCATGTATTTAATAATTATGACATAAATATGGCAGAAATTTACGATATATACATACAAAAAACTTAATCAGAAGGAATATTTTGTACCAGTTTTATGAGTGTAAATTAATGTACATTTTTATAATTGATCAATTTAATGATTGAATAAATTTTTTTCCCATCCCAAAACAAAACGAGAAAACAATCCCAATATCTAATCGATCTAAATTCAAATTGTAAATAATTGGACGGGAGTGAATCAATCATTAACAGATGATTGGCCACTTGATTAACTAATTGACGAAAATCGAGAAGGTGCAAAATTACCCACACAAGCTTAAAACACTGCACTGCAGGGAAAGTTCGAATTTACGCCCGCAATCGTATCGGAGCTAAATTTCTAAGGTATGATCCGCTTCTGATAAACGATCGATTTAATACCGCAACAGCTTCGAATTAACTGCATTTCGCTAAGGAAAACAAGTCCGGTTTTAATTCATCTGTTGCACGCAACCGGCTGCACGAGAAGAGGCCGATACTCTTGGCAAGTTATTCGAGCGGAAATCGCGCGGGGAAAAAATCTCGAGCGAAACCGGGCGGGAAAAAATCGTATCGCCTAAAAAGCGAAGATATTAACGGTTTTATTTTCTAGCCCACTGCTCCGCTATGTCTCTATTAACCCTTCACGTAAAAACTCTCCGCCGGGAGTAAATCAATGTGGAAAAACTCGAGGAGTTTCCAGCCAATTAAAATCGCCAATCGAGTAGATGGCGAGACGTTCCGGGCGGGGAATCAAGAAGGAATAGGGTGATTTAATTAACGACGTTTCTACTGAAATTCTTCAACGGAAGAGGAGCCAGGAGCCAGGAGCACGGTGGATATTCAGTTTCATTCGATTTGACGCAAAGATGGTTGAAAGGTAAGTTTACCCGGAAAAAGAGCGAATAATATGCGAATTTTCATTCGCTCGCGAGAGGTGAAGATGAATTTTTATGTAGAAAAAGCGAATGGGGATGGAATCGAGGCATAAAAATATTCAACATAGACGAAAAGACCGTTCATAATTGTTAGTTTCATCAACATGACTGTCATCGGTGATTTTAATTTTGTGAAAATTCAACAACCGAATGTGCCAACGATCAAGTTACGTGATTTCGCAAAAAAAAGTCGGAAAATTGTACATTAGTTTACTAATGTCCTATCACGTCAAGCGAGAGCTGTATTTGTTTATTTTTCGAAGTCAAATAATTGTAATCGCTCACGAAAAAATTCTATTCCCCCTCGAAATTGGATGTTTCACAATTCAATGAACCTGCATTCTGGATATCCAATGAAAAAATCTGTTTATCCGCCGTCCATATATGCAATTACATACTATTATTTACTACGAATATACTCGTAATATACTATTATTTTTTGCAAGCTCAGACCACAACGCAGTTCGCATAATTTCAAAGTATGCCAACTCTACCAAAAGACGTACTATCGTTGGACCGAATAATCCGCATGATTTGGAAGGAATTGGGACAACATCGGGAAATTGTTATTATTGGGAATGATTCGACCGGAAGCAGCTTGGGAAAAGGAGATCGTCAATTTTCGTCGAGAAGGAAAAAAGGGAAATCAATCCCGTTGTCGAAGCGGCGAAAAAAGGAAAGCCGATCAGTCTATTCCGCCGTGTAAAAAACATTAATAGCTCTCCTAGCTATCCCATTTCCATTCCAATATCATTTTTCCACCGCAACAAGAGCGATGCAAGAAACCCAAGATAGCGAGCGGATACCGCTTGATTTGTCGTATATTGTCACACACCGTACCTCCACGTTATGGGTTTTTTACACGATTTCACTACTGCTTATGCTGTATTTTTATTTCTACAGGCCGGAAAACACAATGTATTTGAACGTTTATGATCTTAAAAAGTTTGGAACCGCGATTGAACGATGCGTGATTTTTATCAATAATTTTATCAATAAATTTTTTAATTAATATTTTTAATATTTTATTATTAATATTTGTTATCAATAATTTTATCCGTTTTATCAATAATTAATTATTTATTTATTTTATTTATCAATAATTTGATTTTTACCGAAGGCAAAAAAGAATTAATTTTAACACTGGACGACTGCTCACTTTCTGAACTGTCTGCGCATTCGTTTGTTCACCAAGTGTCCGTCTGTCCTCGCTTCTATGGTCTATGGTCGCTGTTACAAATATTGCCATGCCTGTCGGAAAATTCTTGAAATTCGATGAAATATTTTCAGAAACTGTTCTCCCAGTGCAATTAAGACGACGTGATCGAAAATTCAATAGTATAAGAAATAAAACATTACTCCATGTCGTTATTGTGATTTTCATCAGCCATAAAATTCAAGTTTTTGATAGTTCAAAGCCTTATAATGTTCTTCATGGCAAGCACATTGTCAGATTATTTGATTTTTATCTTTGGCTCGCACAACGTGTAGTACCATGTTATGACCTTTTTTATGGGTATCTTCTACTGGCCTCAAAAATCAATATATTTAGTGGTGGATGCTTTTATTGTTTGTAACGATGAGTGAATGCTATTTTTGGGCTGGTGACACATTTATAGGTGTCGTTGCTATAAAATTGGTCTCATTTTACAAAACTTGGCTTGTATCGTTGGGCTGGAGCATCATCAACCTATTTGTTAGACACCTATTCGGGTTTAGACACCTGCTCTACATATATGGATCGAATGTTCTAATTAGGAGGACCTATACAGATCTCGTTAATACCCTCATTCATTTCGAAAATGGATTATTACAACAGGATGCACAACCGACTAATGAAACGATCCGTTATTTGATTAATTATCGCGACAGCGCTTCCATTTTCGGCGACAACTTTGGCGTTTACAATGCCTGCGAATCAACAGAATATTTTCTGTGAAAACACGATTGGATCATTTCCATTGTTAAATACACCGTAGTTACTATTAAAACCAACAATTGGTATTGTCATGTATACCAGTGTCACGCTGATATAAAAATGTAATCTGAAAGAAAGATGACAAAAATATAGAGTTCTCAGTTCTTGGCTAACCTCGTCTCCATAATTCGAACCTAAGCCCTCAATTGTGCATTAATTGTTCAAAAATTAAATTGACATATCACAGGTATCGTTATTAGTTGTCGTTAAGGGATAACGATACCGATTGGTGGTTCTCTTCTGTGGATTAAACAATCTCAATTTTTTTTTATTATTCGACGGTAATCGCCAAAGAAAAAAAATTTTCTAACCCCCCCCCCTCAAAATGTGATGTTTTACGTTTCAAGGCATTTGTAGAATCCGAAAATACGATAAAAAAAAAATTTCCGTCCGTCATACGCCGTCAAGACATTTCTGAGGAAACTATAATAATTATTATTACGAAAATCGGCTGTTTAAGAAATTAGCTATTATAGCTAATTTCTTAAACAGCCGATTTTCGTCGGAGAGATCACCTTTAGCTTTATGCGGTAAAAACTAATAGAAAATAAACCGTTGAGTAAATTTAAAATAATTAGAAACTTGAGTTAAAAAGTAATTAATTAAATTACATTAGATATTTATTTTACAGTGCTTTTTTAAATTAAAATAAATTTAATAATTTTAATTTTTTGTTTAAAATTTTTTTAAGCGACACCTTAAACTTAATGCGATAAAAATCACAAAAAAATCGATGTGCAAATTCGAAATATTTGACGATTATGAGCGAATCCGGATTTAAAAGCGGGGTAAGGATTAGGCATCGAACCGCAATACTGAACGTCAATGCCAAACACTATAGCATAGACCTCTTTAACTTGAAAAATTAATTCAATGGGTTATTTGGCTTTTTTCAATGGTCTTTTGTTCCCCTTGATATAAATCTTGTACTAAACTCAGACCAAAAATGTCCTGGAGCATTAAAAAACTGCTGCTCTCTGACTTTTAAATCAAAAACCTTTTTATTCACGGTGGAAAAGTTATTTCCTAGTAATAGCGATTATTCAACAAGAGAAATGAGTTAAATTTATATTTTAAGGTTTTTTTTATATCAAAATAAATTAAATTATGAAAATAAATATTATTCACTCTGTAAGCATTGTTCTTCTCTTGAATATAATTCACTAATAGCTATTCCTAATTTTTCCGTTTAGGAAAAATGTTCTTTTTTACCCCGACGAAAATAATTGTACAAAGAGAAAATGAACGCGATGAAAAACAGGTAAAACTGCACTGCGATAGTAATGAACCTGAGGTTTATGAAACGGACAATTTTCAATTTTCTCCCCCCGCAAAACCGAGTAAGGAAATCGCCTCGGGTCTAATTCACTTTAGTTCCAACTCGCCTTTGATAAACGCACAAAAGCGGCGCGATGTCCGGGATTAACAGAAGAATTAAGTTCGCTCTCGCGGGAAACGTTGCGATGGGAACATTGTCGCGAGAATTGTGGCGTCATTGCGGACGTAGCCGGCAAAGTTGGAACTTTTGTCGCGAGAGTCACGGCGCGAAACGGAACAGAGAAGAAAATTTTACAGTGCGGGCAAAGTGATTTAATTAGATTAAAGACAAATTTTACGTTCTAAACACGTTGAAAAAGTGGAAATTTCAGCGTTCATGAATAGAGCCTTGTTGAGAAAATAAACACGACATTTTAAGCAGATTTTCAGCTTCGAAAATGTCAACGCTAATGAGTCAAATAGAGATAAATATTTTTTTAAAATCACCTCACTTTATATTCGATTTTTGTGACGATAAGTTTGCTTCCAATAATTTATTGGAAAAAAAAACTAACAATTTTAGGAAGAAATTGTCATAAAACGCTTGCCGAAACGTTTTTCCATTAAATCCAAGTCCAACTCAGGTATCTCGTACCTAATTCGATCACTGCCGAATTGATGATCGCCCTTTGAGCTTCCTTGATCTTCGTTCCAGCTAAGGACACACTGTGAGATTGAAAAGCAATTAGCGTCGACAAACTCGACTGCGACACACCTTCACAAAGAACACACAGTCCTTTGAAACTCGTCCGCTTCGGTGAGGCAAGAATAGACACAAGACATCAGTACGACAGCAAACGAGGGTATTTAAATTTTCGACGACTAAAAGGTTCAAAAGAATTTCAATTAGGACGCAAAAAGGATTGAAAGTTCGAAGGTGAAATAATTGTAAGAGATGACTCGATTAAATAATGGTAATCTGATAAAATATTCGAATATAATTTTTTTATATACCTATATAAAGTTATAAAAAACCGTCAGATTATTATTAACATCGCGATTGTCCGGGTTGATTGTGTAACTATTCGAATACTTTATCGTCTTGTTTAGATTGATAAAAAGATCTAGGCGAATAATAGGAACGCAAGGATAACAACGGCAAGTTTATCTCCCATAACGACAAACAAAATAATTTATTGAATATAAATTTTATTAATTCTTGTATGTCTTTATTGTTACTTTATTATTTTTCATTAAACATGGTTACCTTGAATATATTTTATTTTTACTGCTTTCTTTCATTATTTATTATTATATTAATTTCTTCTATTTTTCTCTTTACATTTTATCACTATATTAGAGAGATATTGACGATATAAGGCTATTAATGCTTCAATTGACAATAACGGTTAATTTCACCAATGCTTTCTCCTATCAGTTGTAGGAGTCAATATTTGGTTGTCGCCTCTGTATATTCGTGGTATTTTATATTCGAATTCTGAGTGTAGACCAAAATATATTTTCAGCGAATTTTGCAAAAATGATGTTTCTCGGCTTGTTAAAAAATCCGAAAACCGTATTAAAGACAAATTCCAATTTCTGCAGGAGATAATCATATTTCAGCTTTCATTTTCGATCCGTGGAGCATAGTCGATGAAAATCCCGAATTATTTATTCAAATTAGTTCGGCACGAACTACAATTTTTTTTTTTTTTTTTGGAGAAAAATGCAGGTTATAAATTGGGATAAGAAATACAAAGAATAGTTAGTGATGAGAGAAAGTTCGATGAGTAATACGCCGGTGGGAAGGAGATACGTGATAAACCGCCTCTCAGTTGCCAAGCCGACAAATAGAAAAGCTCGCCCAAACTCGAATAGTAATGTAAATAATTGGCCTGGCTCTTTGCAATGTTGGCCATGGTGGGAAAATAAATTAGCGACCGTCCATTAGCACTTTGCTAATTATACCGTTTGCAACCGCGTAAATCCGCTGAATTTCTTCAAAGCAATATCGTGTAGGTAGGAACCTATGTAAAATCCGACACGCTTACCTCCGGACAAGGGGAAGCATCAACCGACGCTGATATATATCAATATTTATGAGAATTTGCATTTTCGCGTATATCAAAAGGCTCGCCCGTTTCAACCGTCATGTTAATTTACCCTCTAATATGCGCGAGTTGGAGGAGAAACCGTGTTTACAGTTGGACCAATAGCTTTATCGTGTTTCTCCACATTCAAATAACGTTCCATTTATTTGTCGATTTCTCTTGATGAAAAGGACAGCAGAGAATATGTATTAATTCTGAAATTTGAAAAAAAAAATAAGTAAACAAATAAACCGATGAATGTTAATGGAAAAAAATAGTGTTAACAAATTTAACCCTTAACATCCCTAACGTGCCGAAAATACCGTCGTATTAAAATGTACAATATAGGTAACTCAAATTATCTCTAGAGAGATATAAAAACAATCGTAACAACTTACAAAAAATAAAAAAATAAGAAATGAAATTCTTACTATTACAACGGGTACCATAATTTTACTACTGAACCCATTAAAAATCTATAGAATATTCTGAGAAAAAGTGTTTCAATGCATTTGCTGCAATTCGTCAATCTCATTATCTTTTTACGCGCGAAAAAATTTCTAAAGCATAGTAAAAACTCGCTAAATGACAATAATTCAACCTTACGCCGCGAGGGTCCATTAGCCGTATTGTAAATCACCGAGCAAAATGAATATATGTTTCATGAGTAATTTATGAACCCGTTTAAAAAAAACTTCTCTATTCTCGTGACGCGCGGCACAAGAGAAAACACCGTTTGCATGCAACACAGGTCTTCCTCGGTTGACATGTTGTCCGCGATTTATTCAGTTCGGCTTTATTATTGTTGAAGAGATAAAGCCCCGACTTTCCCGAAGCTACGGGGCAACTGCGTTCAATTAAACGAGAGTTACTCCTAGGGCTTAAAACGGTCGCTAGTAAAAATAGCGAGCGCCAGGAAATTTTTCATCCTGACGGTCAAGTAATAAAATCGAGAAATTTTTTATACCGGCTACATTCAAGTACTAAGTAAAAATATTTAAATGAAATATATGAAGCAATATGAAAAAAACCCGCAAGGATACTAAAATAGAGTCGACTGATCGTCCTGAACTTAATAAACATATTTTTGCTTCTTCTCTTCTAATGAAAATAATGATTTTTTCGGACTGGATGATACTCGACTCGGTGGGTAATAAAGAATTCGTATAAAAGACAGTGAAATGATTCGAAAATGGACGGTGGCCCTCCAACGGTGATATAACTCTTGCTGTGCGTAACGTTGACACCCCTGTCACGCATCATGAGGCTTATTTAAGCCCCTCTGACACCTCTGGCGCTCTGCTCGTTTCGTGTCTCCCGGATGAATATTGATTCTAACACGACTCCGTTCTCTGTATACTTTAACAAACTTCGCTTTCAGCTGTTGAGATCTATGACAGCTTGGATGTGTTTCGGTTGTCATATTAAATCACGGATTATTTTCATTCCAGAGCCGTCCGTTTGTTAATTTGACGAGCCAAGAATCCATTTTAACTGTTAATGAGAGTTTTCTTTATTTGTTCGAGGAAGGAAGATCAACCTGTTGGTTATTTTATCTACAATAAACAAAGAAATAACTCGTATAGCCAGAGGAATGTCCGATAGAACGTGCAAGAACTTGAAGTGATTCTTGGAAAGGTTACATGTACACGAGCCGGCCTACTCGTTCCACGTGCGGTGGCCATTGCGTACCACGTGGGCCTCTAATAGCCTTGAGGGTGACCGAATAGGGGAAATACTTGAAATATAAATATAATATTGTAAAAATAATAATATTCGTCTGGTTGTCGTTGTTTGTTGGGTTGAGGAGGAGAATAAATTGGCTACTTTCCATTCAGAATAGAAGATAGAGAACAAATAATTATTTTTATCATGCTCAACCATTAACGATCCGTCATAACTAAATTGGTCTATACAAAGTTAAGCCCAAATGGTCTAGAACTCTCCGATTGATACTATTCAATTTTTGGAAAGTAAGTAGGAGAAACAAAGCCATAAAGAAATATTTAAATTTTCTATAGAAAATAATATGAAAATCGTAGAATTTTCTGAAAAAGTTGGAAAAAATTATTTTTCCATCGATCATAAAAATTGGCCAGTGGATCAAGTTCGATTTTCTTTTTAAATTGATGTAGAATTTATTCCGTTATAATTTATTGACAGAATGTTTCTCAAGAAACATGGACATTTTGTGGTGTTTATGTAAAAAATCCGAACATCTCGAGGTTTTTGGGCGCTCAAAAGTTGAGCTGGGAAAAATTTTATTTGCACTCTTAAAATTCATCTTATTAGGATTCATAAACTCATTTTTAAATGGCCCATTTAAACCATAAAATCTTTTATTCCACATTCTCACAATCGCAAGGCGACCAGAATCATCATCGACATTGGGGTAGGAAGATAGCTTCGAAGATCTCTCAACAGAAAGCGCAAGCCATCTCTAGATACGAATCACGCCAAGTTTAGACCGCTTTGAAGCAGCGATTGAGCAGAAATTAAGCTTTTCGATCCTTAATATTCTCTCATTGCGAGGGTTAGATTTTTATCATCTCGAGCCACCCATACAGTTATGAAACAACTTGATATGCGCATGTTAATAAGAACATACGACAGAATCTCAAGGTAACGGAAGCATAATTCCCGTAAACGACACACGTGTATTATACCACCCTGCGAGAAAGCCTGCACCAAATTGCTAGTATGTTCCACGTAGGTCGTCAGCAACCGAAAACTTACTGGCTGCATCAGCGATGCACCCTCTTCTCAATCTTGGAAGAACCTCGACTTATGTTCGACTCCTTGCGCCCTCGAAGAAACCGCACAACTTTTAATTTACCCTGCGATATTAATCACATCCAGAGAGGGGAAAGCTTGTGAGCTATGGCGTCAGTTATTGGCTTCAGGAGTCGCCTTCCAAGGTACTCCACCTTGAAAACGTTACATTCCCCACTCTATCGCTAATTGCTTTAGGGAGCCATTGTAATGAATGCACCGACCGATTTCGCCTACCCTTCTCGAAATTTTCAAGCCTCCGCCGGCATCAATGGTTGTTTTTCACGAATTAATTGAAATTCCTCAAGGTTTAATGGACGCCTCCCGAATGAAACTCGTGCAACTTGCGAATTATTTTTCACCTCGCAGCTCGCACCTCTAAGTATCCACGGTTTCGAATGCGATTCTTGACTTTTGGGGAAACTTCGAGAACGGGCGACGGAAAGAAATAAAAATTGCGAAGGTGAGGGGACCGAAGAATTAGCCCTAACTAGAAGTTATGGTAATGTTCAAGGTCCCCTCGGGACGGCGAATACCTCCGTTATTTTCAGAAGTTATCGTTATCGTGCCAATAACAAAAGAACCTCGTAAAGGAGAAAAGGTCGTTATTTCGACTCACCCTTGAAAATACCGAAGCAATATTGCCGCAAATCGGAGGGACAGTTTTGGAAACCGAAGAACTGCGAATCTTTGATTGCTACCCAGAAAATATAGGATCTTTTTCAGATTTGGGTTTATCATTCAATAATCGCCCAAGAAAAAAATTTCCAACCCCCCTCAAAATTTGATGTTTTACGTTTCAAGGCATTTAGAATCCGAATAATAAATAAAAAAAAGTTCCGTCTCTCCGCCGTAAGCCGTCAAAACTTTTCCGGCCAAACTATGATAGCTAAATTCTTGAAAATTATATCAAAAATCAATCTCGGTCCTACGACGGCCCAATTCTTTAACCACATTGCTAGCTCAATTTTAAGGGTGTTTTTGGAGGGGTTTATGGGGGAAAAATTAATATTTTCCAAGATTTTTCAGAAAAATGTGTATTTCGTATCAAATTATATAGATTTTTGGACGCTGAATCGAATGAGACCATTGCCGGGTCGATAGCTTTAATTGTTCTCGAGTTATCGTAGCTTTTGTGCCGAATTTGGGAGATTTTCAGAAATTTGACATGAGGGTAAAACTCGAGAGTTCTTGGAGCTATAAAAATCGTTCTATACTCATTGGAATGGTCGTCAAACACTCTCTCCAGCTGTATAGTTAGGCAAAAAATTTAGCTTTTAATTAGGAAATTGAGAAAAATAAAAATGATTAAAATTACAATAGTTGCTACGGAGTTTTCTCATATAGTTACCAATCTGTTTTTCGGTTGGAACGTTGGCACATGGTCGGAATAATTACAATCACAAACGGTCAGTCTTCTTAAATCATTTTTGAAAAAAAAAAATGTGGGAAAAGAGAAAAAAAAGTGAAGGAATAATAAACAACTGTACAATCATTTGCAGCGTTTTTCCTCGTAAACTGATGCGTATTACGGAGGACAGAAATAGACATTTCCTCGTTTTTATAGTTCACTCGCAGCGAGTTCTCTTATAAATCATCGTAATCGTTGAGTGCCGTTTTGAGATGTCACAGCAGGCTCCCGCTATTAATTTTCCCTAATATTTTCTCTGAAAACATTTTTTCGTTGTGAACCACAATAAGGTATATAATTTTAATGCCTTCAGACCTTCGAGCAAAAAATAAATAGTTTTTCCATACATTTTACCCATAGGCCTTTTTCGACGCTCGCTTAAGAATTTGCAAATTTAATAAGACCCAACGCTCGACGATCTCTAATGTCTCCTACTCAGTTCACCTAGATTCCAAGATTCGCTTAATTAGAGGCAATTCTAGGAATGGGCGACAGTATTTCAAAGTGAAAAATAGCACGAAATGTGGACCCTCGATGCCCCGAGCGCATGTCCGGTTATTCCCAAGTGGACCTCTCCCTCATCCCTTCAGAACAGTAGAGTAACAACTGGTATTAATGATAGCGACATGGTCGGCCCTTTCTGTTTTTGTCTCGGCTCCCGCGCAGTTGTCAAGGCGACGGCCGAACCGCTCGCTTTATGCATATGCATAAAAAACTGAATTCCAAAAAGTCAAAACGAAGGCCCGCTCTGTTCGCGATGTGCATACATTTGAATGGAAAGCGTACCGCTGCCTCGTTAACTTGGCGATCACGTTTTTTCACAATTACTATTACACAATGTAATGACGTCCGATATGGCGACGTTTTGTCGAATGTGCAATAATAGGGCGGATTTTTAGATACAAAATGAGACGAAAGTCACGTACAGCTTGGAAAACTGCGGGACATGAAGGGATCGCGAATTTTTAATCATCAGATGTATCAATATAAATTCAATTAAAATTAGTACGGGGAAAACCCCGTTAACAATTGAATGGGGAAATTTATTTAACTGGGAGGCGAAAAATGGTGTTTAGTGAGAAGGAGAAAATTCTTTCGAAATAATAATATACATTGCGATGACCCGAAGACTAAAATCTTTTATAGGAATAATCAGAAAATCATTTTTGGATGAAAATGAAACAAAAGTCAATAGGCGCGCTCTTTCCCTTTGAAAATCGTGGCATGGGATAATTTCCTTTTAGAATCGTTCATGTTAGTGGACGTTAGCACATGAAATTAAAATCGGCGAATGATTCGGGACATGATTCGCGGCAGAGTGCTTCCAAACCACGTGACTTAGCGCGTGACGTTTTTTACTTTTAAATGATTACGCGCCGCTGTATCCCTTGCAAAATCATCTGGCCTTTCACTAAAATTCAGAATTTTTCCCCTTCACACTTCATCCCTTGGCGAATCCCCTCCCGTACGGCACGCCATGATTAACCGGAGGAAAACCGAAACTTTCTTCGCCACATTTTCCATCCCCAATTTTCCTTCGCGGTTTCATCTCACGTTTCTGCGAGCCGTGATTGTCCAAGGGGAAGAACGTGACATCTACGACCGAACAATAAACCTCGGTATTTTCATTTCCTGGTTTCATAATAAACTATTACGACAGTAACAGCTAATTTTCGTCTTTTGGTTTATTATTAATAATAAACCATTGTAAAAATCTTTAACACCCCCTCAAAATTTGATTTTTTACGTTTCAAGGCATGTAGATAGAATCCGAATAGCCAATAAAAAAAATTCGGTCCGTCCGCCGTCAGCAGTTTTCCGGCCAAACTGTAAGAGCTAAAAATTTGAAATTTTCACCAAAAATCAATCTCGGTCCTAAGACGGCCCGATTCTTGAACCAACTTGCTAGCTCAATTTTAAGAGTATTTTTGGGGGGTTTTGAGGGGGAGAAAATTCATATTTTCCAAGCTTTTTCAGAAAAATGTGTACGTGGTATCAAATTATATAGATTTTTGGACGCTGAGCGTTTTAATTTGGAAGAGAAAACTGTTGGCGGGAGAAAATTCCGACTTTGAATTAGTCCACTTCAAAAACGGAAAAATTCCGACTCTCCATAGGGCGAAATTCGACTTCGACAGCTTATTTCCTCCTACGAAGTCCCACGAGCTTCAACTCGGCTAAATCGAAGTTAAAGTGGCGCCGAACAATTGCGCTCTCGAAAAGCCTCGCTCGGATTGAGCCGGCCGAGTTGACTCGATCGCTGCAAAGAGACGGCAAAGATAAATAAAGAGCGAGAACTGAAGATTACCGAACATTACTGGAAATGGGAAGAGACGGCTAATGAAAGCAGTTAACAGCTACATTATATTAAGATTAGCTTCCGTCCGGCTGGCTTTAGTACTTGTTGAAAGGGACGCTAAGCTTCTGCTAACAATCGCGGATTAAGCCCAACTAAGCTCCGCCTCCTTTTGCTTCATCAACTTCTCCATTTCGCCGTACCTCTCGTTCTTCCATAGCTTCAATCTCAGCATTTAAATAGTGTCCTACGCTGGGGACGACTTAATGAAACTAGGTATGAACTCTACGTTTCTCGAAGGCGAATAGAGCTAACTACTTGGGCATTGAAGTGCTCAGACACGATCGACGAGTGGATATCCCCAGTAGAAAAACATAGAGGCGAAAAGAAGAAAATAAATACAATGTTCAACGATTCAATTGATTTTTCATAAACTCATTTTGCATTATTAGAAGTTTAGCGAGAGTTTTTTAATTTAGCGATCATTCAAGTGCACCATACTATTTTGTGCCATCTACTGGTGAACTCATGTTGGGTTTATTATTTTTTTACGCTTTTAAATTATGATCCTGCTTAAAAAAAAAAAAAAAAAAAAAAAAAAATCACGTAAAAATTTGGTAAAAATCAGGGTTTCTAGTGAAGTTTTACAGTTTGAAAAACGGCTCGAACCGAACGGAGACACCAGGTTGTCTACTTCAGCAGTTTTTTAGACTCGGGAATATGGCAGCGAAGAGGTTTGATGGGATGAAAGGTAGACGCCGAGACTGGGCTAGTGACGTCAGCAATACTAATCTGTTTCCCGCTATTTTTCGAACGCACTTCACTTCCTCCTTCAACGTTATTGTAAGGGTATCGATTTCACCGGAAAATAGCGTTTTGAAGAAAGTATACTAATTATTGATAAACACATTAGTAATTGAAAAAATCGATGCAGATTCCATATTTTATGAATTCAGATAAATTTCAGATTTTTTTTTTGCAGACGTATAAAGTACAATTTTTTTTGTCATATTTCATGTTTATATTGTTATTATTTATTTTTTTGTGTCTCCATAAATCACTCTCACTCTTCCTTTCACTCTCTCTCGCTTAGCTTTCCATAGATGAAGCAGCGCTTGCACTTCGTTGCGAATCGGTGGTCGAACACAGGGAACTGTTCGCTATTCGAAAGTGTATCGTCTGTCCAAGGTTGCTAGGGAATGGAGATCCGAGCTAGGGGACGCCTGTGACCCAGGTAAGGGTCCGAATCGGCCCCTCGAGACTTGGCTGGCTCGTGGCAGAAGGGATCTTTGGAGTGGGCAACAACACGCTAATTCCGGGAGAATTATGGCCGGCCGGTGCTACATGCAAGTGTCCCAAAGGCGCAACTAGGACGTGTCATTCGAGATGGAGGTGATTGACGAGCTCGTCGGACGATTTTTGGTTCGCTTTTCAGCGACAAATAATACCTTGATTGACGAAAAAACTATTTTTAACCGAAATTCTCTACCAGAGCAAGAAAGATCCAATTCTCAGGTCGCTACTGCAATTTTAGAGTCGTTTTTAGGCTGTAAAGAAGATTGGACTGAGCAATTTTCAATATTTCAAGACGAGCATATAGTTTTAAATTCAACAGACAAAATACCCCTAAATAAAGGTTCTCGAATTCTCGCAGCACCAAGCTTGAAAATATAGTTCTATAGTCGTGGATCAATTCTGGAATCATGCCGTAAGGAATCTTCAGAAAAATCAAACAAATCAATAACGAGCGTATTCTCAATAATTAAGTCTTCCTAGTGGTGAAGTCGATCTATTATACAGTCAACCTAAGAAACGTGGAATTAGATAAAATAATGAGATAAATCCTGCTAGCTCAATGCGCAGGGAATTTTTCGGAATTATTCGAGTTATGAGCAGTAAGAACTGAGGTATGATACAGTGAGGAGGAAGTTTCGTTGCTAGGACCCTTCATCAGCATCGCACTACGGCAACAACTTCGTCCAGAAATCCCCTCAAGGGCCGACCGCAAGTTGGGCTGCATGCGAGCCCGAGGAAGTTACCTTTCCTGTCCAAACTATTTGCACTGTAGGCTCCACGTGTTGTGAGGAGAGTTGGTACGTTAACAATTAATCTCAAAATTACATACCCCTAAGCACGTACACTGAATGTGAATTGGCCAGATTTCTCAGCGCGCTGAGCAATTTCACGCACGTAGATAATAATTATCATTCAAACGAGCTAAATCGTTTATACCTTTCGTTTTTTCGTGTTTTTAAATAAATATTTTATATATTTTTTTGAAATAAATAAATATTATATAGGTATATATTTTTTAAAATAAATAAATGTTATATATTTTTTTTAAATAAATAAATATTATATATTTTTAAATAAATAAATATTATATATTTTTTTGAAATAAATAAATATTATATATTATGTTTTTTTGAAATAAATAAATATTATATATATTTTTTTAAAGCGCTTTTATGGTTTTTAAAGTTTTTCTTTCGAGGCAGCGTATCTTGAGTACTTTCCCATAGCTTTCAATAATATCCGATAATCGTTGAAATCTCAATGAATTACATTCGCCGTCGAAACGATCTCTTTTGAAAATTCTAACGACACTAATTGCTATTATTCGGAAACGTCGCTCTGGAAAATCATCAAAATCTTTTAATGGAACGATCGAAAGTTGAGCTGAACTTGTTATCTACTTAGAATTCTGCCAATGCTTCGATAAAAATACCTCGGAAGAGCTTCCAGTTTTGAAAGCCTTCAAGATTCAACTGCGGACGGAAACTTATCAATTTTCGGGAGGAAAATCAACGCCGTCTTCAACTTCATCGGTCGGCAGATGATGGAAAAATGATAATTTAAACCTCAAATTTGTTCTCATTAAGAAATGAAGCGATCGATAGTTTCATACGTTCTCGAGTTAATCTTTAAATTTCGACTACAGCGATGAAATTATTTTTCAGCAATATTTTACTACCTGAACCTGTTCTCCTACAATATAATTCATAGATTTCTGAATAGCGCCGTATTAACGTGGCTCGGTTCCAAACTTTGCAACCCACCTCAACGACGAAGCGGTTGACACTCATGGCCAACGCAGGGTCAATATTTGCGACGAGATTAAACGCGCTGTCGATGGCAGATAAAACTGCAAGCCGAGGGAATGGAAAGAGTACACACTCAACAGGATCGATCGCCATTCAAGGTAGAGAGATGATATTCGGACGGTGGATTTCATTCCTTTAAGTGGCGAGAGTCTCCAGTTTTTACAGTCTCCTTTAATTTTTTTTCAAATTCACCGTTGCATTTTACCGCTTTCGATCCTCAAGATCCGCATTTTAGGTTGAGGCTATAAACGTTTTGAAGTCCCACTGATCGTTTTCTCTATTCCGACCGTTTATCGCTCCTGAGCTTTCTTTCTAGCATCCAAATTGCGACCTAGAGATTGTTTTAGTGACACTCAAGTTTTCCATTGGGATCCTCAACCACGTCCACCATCATCGCTGGTCTCGTAGTATTTTCCAGCTCCTTCACCACCTTCAATATCATCAATGTTTTCACAATCGTTGAATTTTCCATCTTCTCCACCATCATCATAATCTTCTTCTTTTTTGTCATCTGCATCTATTTCATCATCCTCATCGTCTTCATCCATTTCTATTTCTGCCTTCTTCAACTATTTTCTATCGTCTTGATCATCACCATCTTCTTCTTTTTCATCATCCTCATTTTCTTTGTCTTCATCCTTTTCTTCATCTTCCATATCTAGTTCTGTGTTCTATATCTATTTCCTATTTTCAACATTAAAATTTTCTCATTCTTTTCCGTCATTTCACCTTCTTCGTCTTCATCTATCTTACCTAGTTCTCATATATATATATATATTCCAATATATTATATATTATTCCGTCATAAAATATTTTCTATTTTCTTCATCATTTCCTTCGTCATCTTCATTTTCCTTTATTCTACCTTCATCATCATCGTCGTCTTCAGTCTTCATCCTCTTTGACCTTCCTTTTGTAGTTCTATCTTCCTCATAATCATCAACTTCTTCGTCTCTATCGTCCTCATTTTAGTTTCCTATTTTATTTCTGTCTTCAACATATATTTTTTATCATCTTCATCACAATGATCATCTTCCTTTTTTCTCGTCCTTTTCTTCATCGTTTTCAGCAACCATTTCTAGTTTTGTGTTTATCCACATCCTCATCTTCTCCGTCTTCATGATTTTCCTAATAGTACATGTCTAGTTCTGTCTCCTTCATATGTTTCCTGATCATCGTAATCTGATTTTTTCGTCATCTTCATCGTTTTTGTCTTTATCGTCGTCTTCACCATCTTCTTTTTTTCTATCTTCTTCATACATTTTTCATTTTCTTCGTATTCTTCATCATAATCAGAAACATTTTCCTTTTCTGGTTATGTCATCTTCATATATCTGCAACTCTGATCAAATTTCCAAAGCGTTCGACTACTGTGTTGAAGCTTAATGATTCATTGGAGCGTCTGTTCTTCGTGTATTGTTGAAATATTTGGAATACAATTATACAATGATCGATACTCAATGATGATGAACTAACTGGATAGAATTACTATATTTTTTATGCTATTGTGGAATGATGCAGGTACAGAAGCTCGATAAAACATTCGAAAGTTTCCCACCCACTTCAGGAAGAATTGGATCCTAGACGTGACAGCACAGGATCGAAACGTTCTGGCTGTAAAGTAACGAGAGAAGCTGATTAGTTGAAGATGAAAGGCGATGGAGCGTGCACTGGGCACCGACGTCTTAACGTGACGTTCATTAGATCAAGTAAACCTACAGCAACTTGGGGTTGAGAGTTTTTGAAAGCGTCGGCCGAGGGTATTTTTTCACAGAAGGATAACGAAGACCGCCCTTCGAGCTCATCCTTCAGCTTCTCAATGTCGCTTTCTTTTCTTCTATCTTGTAAAAAGATGACGAGCAACAAATGCGGTCGGGAGTTAAATGCGTCATCGGTAAGGACGTTGATTTTTCTCGCTCCATTTTTACAAATGTCATTGAGAAACGAAGAGTTTTTTCAACGCATTTTCCAGTTCGGTTTTGAAAAAATGGGAAGGACTTTATTCAATCCGCTGTTTCCAATTGAATCTGATATACTAGATAAATAAATATTTTTTCCTATTTTTGGTCAAAAAAATTCTGTACGTCCGCAGTCAACACAAAACTATAGAAGCTGACTTCTTCAAATTTTCACCAAAAATCAATCTTGGCCTGACAACGGCTCAATTATTGGAGCTATAAAAATCGTTCTATATATCGCTCGTCAAACACGCGAAAAAACCGTTAGGCGAAAAATTTAGCATTTAATTTGAAATCAAGAATAATAAAAATTATTAAAACTACAATAGTTTTTATGGAGTTTTCTCTTTTATAGTTAAAATTAGTTGTTAGGTGGAAACGTTCAGACAAGTTTTATTGCAAATGAATGGTCTTCATAAATGATTATTGAAGCGTAAGAATAATAAACCACTGCAATCATTTGCATCTTTTTTTTACAATCCGATTCTGATTCAAATTTTGCATAGCGGTCTTTTGAGGCGGCAACATCAATTTCAAAGAGCCTCGATATTATTCTAGGCGGAAAATAATAACTATGTCAATGGTGAATCAGAAAACACCAGCTCTCACGTTCAGCCGATAAACGTCGACGATTTCATTTACCAAAATGAAAAACGGAGGGCGAAAAAATCGGAGCTTTTGTGCGCGATTCGAACGTTAAGAGTTCATTGTGGCCTTTGTGGAAAACACGAATCCATTTTCCACCTATTATCCGACCATCCGCGGTTTCCGAACCTAAATGCGGTTTGTAGGTAAACAAGGCCCTTTCCAGTTGAATTTCAGATACCCCTGCAGATTAAGCGATTGCACAAATTGTGATCAATGACTAGGAACTAATTTCAGAAACAAAAAGTAAATATTCGCTTATTTAGGGCAGCAAAATAAAATGAGGAAATATTCAAGTATTTGTCAAATCTTCATTGAATTTCCTCGCTTTAAAAGTACAAATACCTATTGGTTTAAAAATTTCAATATCGTCTCGCCAGAAAAAATGGTTTTCGAGTAAAGGTCAAAAGACTAACGGAAGGATGCGATATTCTGGTGGAACGTGCGACCGTAGCTAATGGCAAATCCGTTGGATCCGGAGGAGCGATTCAGATATCCAATGCAAACAAAAGAAAGGATAACCACGTGTCTAACACGTGCTGTCCTGCAGCACGAGCTTTGCTTTTATCACGTTCTACAGCTGTACATTAACCTAGACAAACGTTCCTGGTTCAAGATGTAGATCAACAACGAATAGGATGAAACGGATTAGATTTTCCACGGTAGATACCAGAAAATTTTGAGTCACTCAGCTCGTGGCTTTTATCGCAATTTTCAATCGAATCGTACAGTTGTCATTTGAGACTCTTCCGAAACTACGTCAACTCTTGAATAAAAATGTAAAAACGCCGCAAAAGATCATCTTTAGGAAAGAAAAAGAGCGAATGAGGCAATTGTAAAGTTATCATTTCAATTTTACTCTAATGAAGAGTTTTCATCATTGACAGAAATCTGTTCGCAAAGTGCAGAGTGCAAAGTGAAGAGACAAAATATTAAGCGACGAGTCTTCGATATTCTTTAAATGCACTTCATCAGATATTGACTAGTTTAAATATATTTTCGTTTGCATCAAAGGAATGTGAAGAGCTTAATCGGTCCCATAAATGATAAATGTGCGCTGAAAATTACTTTGAAGTAAGTCTAATTTCTATTATAGTTGACGTGAGTATGTTAAGGTCTAAGGAAGAGTTTTTCTGTTCTCCATGGCGGCTTGACTACAAGATGAGTCTCATTGTTCTTATCAGAGATTTGACGTTATCAAAATTGTTATTATTGTTGTTGTCATTTATCTGTTATTACCACGTTTATAGATCACGGTCTTGATTGAAATTCGTTATTATTGAAAATTTGCAGAGACCGGCATGTGATGAAAGTTTGCTCGCTGAAACATTATTGTGGTTCATTATTATCAAACTAGATCATCAATCTTCCGTCTGTGAGTGCATAATCATCTTCTTCGAATATTGTTCTTTTTCCAACAGTCAACCTTAAGACGATTTTTATCTTAATGTTTTTTGTCTTTCAATTTTTTGACATATTATTTTGCTCAAAATATATCGATAAACTACAGTGAACAGTGTTTACTCTAATTATGTTTATTATACTCTTCATTTATATAGCAGAATATCAGAGTAGAGTGAACAATCTGAAGGAAATGGAATTAATATTTATTAAATGAAGAGTCGGAAATGAAGAGTTTCTAAGAGCAGGGTAACAAATCTTTTGGAATGGTCCCCTGCTCAATCAATTACCCAAATTTGATCCTTACATCTCAAGAGGGCTACGTTTAACGACTCTTATCAGGATAGAATACGCAACTTCTAGAGGTGCATTTCCGTGCATCTGCGGAAATATCAACACGCAAGACGGAAATAGCGGAAGAGGACAATAGACAAGGCTTGTAAGCCAGGTGCTCGCTGCAGACGGTCATACGAGCATCGGTTTAACAAAGACTAGAGCATCTGTTCCTTAATAATACCCTGACAACACTTTCGAAAATGAGTCGAAACCTTCTTTGCAACTATAAGCACATCCCTGAATCAACATTGTCAATATGTGCGGTAGAGCGTGCACCTTTCGAACGGCGAGTAATTAAAATAGCGACGACCCTTTAGCCGGAATCAACCCTAACGAAAATTAACGACAGTGATACGTAGAATATTCACGAGTGGGAAAATGAACAGCGCAGAAGCTATTTCCTCGTTTGGTCCCGCCGGGAATAGAAAGAAAGGGTTAACTCTTCTTCGAATATTTGCAGTTCCATCCCTCAAAGTATAAATTAGCACACGCTTTAAAAATCAGCGAATGATTCGGGACAGGAAATGCGGAAGAATTCGACTAATAAATTTGCGACTTCGTGATTTATCACACACCGGGAAAGAGAAAGGGGTTCGCCAGGGGATCGTTTGATTCATTTGTAACTACTTAGCTGCAACTATACGAACGAAATGAGGCCAGCTGACTAAGAATCCGGATTTCCCCACGATATTGTTGAAAGTACCAAATGGCAGTTTTACTAAATATCTTCACCATAAAAAAAGTTAATGGTGAAGGCGGTTTCCTTTCACGTTTCCACACGCCGTGATTTTCCAAGAGAATGAACGTATCACAGTTTAAAATCAAATTAAAAAAAAAGAAAAAAAAAGATAAATCGCGATCAAAATTGTCTAATTGCTCGTGGAATGAATTTTCTGTAAATGCTCGGCTTCTTCCGAACGACAAGTTAGCTAATTAGTGGAGATAAGTAGAAGAAACTGGTATTCGGATCGAAGTTACCAGTGATTTATGGGTTACTGTGCCAAAAAACCTCAGAGATTCATCAATGTCGTCCGAATCACTCCCGACGATTCAGCCCACGCAGAGATCACTTCGAAAGATGAAGAAGAGACGTAGGGAAAAAACCGGCCCAAGGAGCCTAGAGGCGGACGGTTTGGTCACGTTCCCGTTGGATGATTGGTTTGAATGTTTATTTCGATCACGTCGTCTCTGATCATTTTCCCCGGGATCGAGCGGACCTCCTGGAAAGGGGTTGGACCTGAGTTGAAAGTGCGGAGATTGGAGATATTGTAGTCCTAAAGAGGCGACAGTGCATTTTCAGTCCGACATCTGATTCGCACTTCATTCTACCCTGGTATATTTTGCCAATTTTCGATTCGAAGAGGTCTCACAACGCCAAATTCAAATCGACGGTCAAATGAAGTAAGAAACAAATTATACTGGAAGACAATTTTTTATAATCAAGGTCAGTGCAAAATTAGATTTTAGCATTGCTCGCACTACAAATATTGGAAGGACACGATTGGAAGGACAAGGGCCAGCTCATCTACAAAAAGGTATTTGATACTTTAGAGGTAGAGAATATTACTTTGTTTTTGCAGATTGAGTTGGGCCATCCAATTTGTCGCCCAACCTAAGTATTTTTCCAAATTTGCATGCATATATGTTTTGCACTTATGGAAATCTGCTCAAAAGAGCAGTATCATCTGTATTCATCAACTGAGGCGTCTGGAGTTTCACTTACGCAAAATATACCTGATTTAACAGGAGAGTCTCGTGAGAGTCCTTTGAAGCGCCCCTTGCAGCGCTATTCAGAGGTCTCGAACCAAAACTCGTCAGACTCCTCAACGCATCTCAATGAGCTATCATAAAATTCTGCCAGTAGTCATTGTGCAAATTATCTCGGCTAACTATCTTTTCTTCAAATACCATTGGGAATAACTATTGGAGATATTTCCCCCAACAGCAAACAAAATTTCAGTGCCACTCGTGCTCCCAGCTGACAGCCATCACACGTTTTTGCAGAAATGGAAAAAGGGGTTCTTGAAAAAAAATTCTTCACTCCAATCTACCGAAATTCCCCCTCCCTCCGACACTTTCCCACGCTAGCCCCATTCCGGTTACTTTTGGGTCCCCCTCCTACACCTGATTCAATAGGAGATTTTCGCGACAGTACTCTTAAGCGCCTCTTGCAATGCTATCTAGTGGATTATATCTCAAACTAGCAGGACTCCTCAACCCATCTCAGATGGCTGCTTCAGCAACATGTTGCCGGTTTTCCAAGTGGAAGTGCTCTCGGCTACCTCAATTACCATTGGAAATAATTGGAGATTATAGAAAAAACGCTGCAAATGATTGTACAGTGGTTTATTATTATTTTGCTTCAATATTGATTTAAGAAGACTATCCATTTGTCATTTTAAATATTCCGAACATTTGTGAACGTTCCCACCGAAAAACAGATGGTAACTATAGGGGAAAACTCCGTAGCAACTATTGTAATTTTAATAATTTTTATTTTTCTTAAGTTCCTAATTAAAAGCTAAACTTATTGCCTAACGATACAGCTGGAGAGAGTGTTTGACGACCATTCCAATGAGTATAGAACGATTTTTATAGCTCCAAGAACTCTCGAGTTATACCCTCATGTCAAATTTCTGAAAATCTCCCGAATTCGGCACAAAAGCTGCGATAACTCGAGAACCAATAAAGCTATCGACCCGGCGATGGTCTCATTCGATTCAGCGTCCAAAAATCTATACAATTTGATACCACGTACACATTTTTCTGAAAAACCTTGGAAAATATGAATTTTCTCCCCCTCAAAACCCCCCAAAAATACCCTTAAAATTGAGCTAGCAAGTTGGTTCAAGAATTGGGCCGTCGTAGGACCGAGATTGATTTTTGGTGAAAATTTCAAATTTTTAGCTCTTACAGTTTGGCCGGAAAACTGCTAACGGCGTACGGCGTACGGCGGACGGACAGAATTTTTTTTATTGGATATTCGGATTCTACATGCCTTGAAACGTGAAACATCAAATTTTGAGGGGGGGTTAGAAATTTTTTTTTCTTGGGTGATTACAATGGTTTATTATTGAATAATAAACCAAAATGGAGTTTGACATTGTAACCCTTGCCTAGTTAGGTCGAGATAGAATCCACTAGATAGTGCGACAAGAAGCGCTTCAGTGGACTCTCATGATACTCTCCTGACATAATAGGTTAGTCGTTAAATTATTTCCTAGATGAATTTGGCGCTTCAGCTTCAATAAGACACTACTCAATCTTGCCGAACTATGACACGGTGAAATAAAACCTTTATCACGTAGCTTGGTGACAGCTTGAGGATGAAACCCACGTGGTAAAGACGATGATTCCTCAATGTTCAAAACAAACGCCTTCCTTGGCGATTGATGTAGTAGAATCAACTGATGAAGCTGAAGAGCGCAGGAAAGAAGGAAGATACGCAATCTACGGTACTCAAGAGTCTTATGCTCTGCTGCGGATAACAAAAATCCTCCCATTTTTTCTTTCGCAAAAATCGCCTCTTTTCGTTTGAATTTGCCCTCAAAAGCTCGTCAATTATGCATTAGACAGTATTGATCTCACGACCACCGGAGAGACCTTTCGAGCTATAAATGCGATGGAAATCAAAAATCGATCCGCCGTATACGAAAGGGCCTTTTATGGAAAACAATTTAAGTTCGTTAACGGATCGGAATGAAGGCGATTGCTTTGTTAGCGTTTCAGAAAAATGTTTCCTCTCTTTGGCGCGAGTAGAGGGTGACAATTTCGTCGACGCACTTAAATCGGAATCCATTCGAAACGCAAAGCATTCTTCCTGCCGAGATTTCCAGCCAAATTGATCACCGGTATCGCTTGACGCTTCGCATCAAAACTCTTTCAAAGTGACCATTAGCGCTTCTAATATTCATGAGGCCACTTGTCTGTGAAGTAGAAGAAGGGCGTCACGGTCGGTCCATTTGCTCGTCCTGTTTGAACTTGAACGAAGCGAAACAGATCATCGATCGACTCTTTTATCTGAGCACGACTGAGGCGAATCGCAGTTGGCTATGAATGATTTATATCAGCACTAGGATTCGACTCGCCATCACGGATTTGCCCGGTGCGTATTTATTTAATTGAAATAGTTCAAACGAGACTACTTCAACCTATTCTAATATTCCAGCGCCTCTCAGCGTTGCGAATTAGCATTTAGTGCGTAGTGTTCGACAGACAAGAACGGGAGTTTATCTTGTGCAGGGCAAAATAGCTCCTGCTTGCAACCCTCTCTCATTAAAAAAATAAATAATATATAATAAATATAATAAATATGAATATAATGCGTGTGTATGTGAATATATAATAAATATGTAAATTTTTTCGATGTGGACTGTTCTTTGGATTCTTTCAAAAAAATAATAAGAAATGAAATGTCTAAAGATCAATGACAGCTGTTATTGTTAAGTTATTTTTGTTCCTCTGCACACGTTGTTTGAAAATTTTAACGCGAATATCACCGAATCATTATTATTTTCTTTCGTTTATTTTATTTTATTTCCAAATTTGTATGCTAAGTGGAGTTAATATTATTATTTTTTTTTTTAATCCTGACGAAATGTTTATTTTAGTTTCCTATTTTTTAACTGTGTGAATAAGGAAGAGAGGACCTTATGGTCCTATTTTTTGTCACAGTTTTATTTTTGTTCAATAAAGAATCGTCAATCAATCATTTTCTGAGTTTGGAGCGAAATTCGAATTTGGAATTCAGCAGCAGGCGTGAAAATTCAAGGTCCTTATAAAAACAGGGGAAATTTTTGGGAGCTTGGAAAAAATTAAAGTACACTCTTTGTTGCAAATTAAAGCTAGAATACGGGGTCGAAGTACTGCAAACTTTATACGCCGAATAATTAAGCGCTACTAGAAATAAAACACGCAAATACCACAGGATATCACACACCGCTCGCTATTCATCATTTCGACAGTCCTTCTCACACAATTTTTCCCCTTTTGGTGTAATGTAGTGTGAACGTAAGATAAAACTGTTTGGTGAAAAAGCCACGTCTCATTTTCCACCGCAGTTTCAACGGACATGAAATAGCGTTCATCGAACGAAAGGCGTTTTAATACCAGTTCTAACCGAGGAATAGACGAATAAAATAGACAAGACGAATAAAATGGATAAAAATACCCAATTCTTCACCGATAAAATACCGAATCGCTACAATTATTCGAACCTTGAGGTGGAAAATGGGGAATTTCAAAGCGAAATCAATTCGTCACACAAACGTGGGCCGTATTTTTCGAATTTCTCATCAGCGAACCTCATGTTGAAAAAGATAGGGAAAAAATGCTACGGGAAGAACTTCTCATTTCGTATTCCTTATGACGTCTTGATCGGCTTATTTTTAACCTTTCCCTTACTTTGGCAATAGCGAAGGGAGGACAGAAGTTCAATATTTGATTTGCGGTGATAATAAAGTTGGCCGGGGACGACATCGGTCGCAACTCGAAGGTCGCAACTTTACCTAGCCAGTAACGAAATGAAATAGTGACCGTCGGAAAATTCCCGACCCGATAGCCGAAAAGCTCCTTGTTCGGATTTATGACCTATTTGCTCACAAGCCTCAATCAATCTTTCGGTTTCTCCATTTTTCCTCAGACCTCTTCCATATTCCCGTCGCGAGGTGAAGCTTTTTTTGGCGACCAGGAAGCCGCAACTACGATCTTCCAAACGACAAAAATGTCGACCGGGAAAATCAATCTGCCCCGAAAGTATTGAGTTTGTCAGGAATATCTGGAACAGCCTGGAAACGGATGATTTATCGAATGTGTCGGAAAATTGGAAGAAAAATCTGCTCTAGAGCGAAGATTGAAATAGAACCTGTCCTCGGAGAGACTTATAAGTCGAGTTAAACGTGAGTAAATAAAAAAGAAGTTGAGAAAAATAATATTTCTAATGTAAGAACTGCAGATCGAGTTCTCAAATATCATGGTTCGCCAGCGTGTTAACTTTCAAATACTTTATTTTTATTTATTTATTTAATGTATTAATTATTATTATTATTATTATTTATTGATTTATTTAATTTATTTTTTTCTATCGTTATTATAAAAAATTCAACACTAATCGAATGTGCAAATGTGAAAAAAATACATGTAAGTAAAGTGATCTGAAACGGAGAAAAGGAAGAAATCCATTTTCCTCCCTTTGGTTCCCGCATCAAATACGGACTCCGCCTCTCGATAAATCTATAGACCCCTCTAGGGATTTGAAACAGCTCATCCTCCGTTATCAAGGCATTAAAATCCCATCTAACGCGGCGTCGTCGAAATGCGAATAGTATTTTCAGCTTGCGAGAAGAAGATTCCATCTCGCTAAGCCAGGCCCAACCACGAGTGATATTCGAATGCTTAGTTTTCAGTAAAAATATGCCAATTCGGCAAAGAAACGTCGGCTCATTACAGGCGCCAAATATCGAAAGATATAGAAAATAAATGTAATTGATTAGAACGGAATACTATTGAAAATGGCCTAATGGAACTAATCCTATCAAATAGAAAAATTGCACACAATGAATAAAAAATAACAATAAAATAAAGTAATTATGAACAAAAATAATTTAAACAATAATAATAATACATTATAAAAAAGATAAATGATAAAAATTTCATCATTCATCTTTTTTTTAATATTATTTATCTTCTTTTTTTGGAGCTGTTGTATTTAATATAACAGCTCAAAGGAACTGTTAATGAGATAATTCATGAAAAAATAAACAAATAAAATTGAGTAATAAATAAAATTAATTTCTCATGAACTAGTCCATTGGGGAAAAACGCACACATACACGCACACGCACATACACAGAAAAAATAAATAAAACCAACTATTCATTGAAATTCAAATTAAAAAAATTAATAAATAAAATAAAGGTAAAATGATTAAGATAGTTTACTCACGGAGCAGCCAGAACAACCAGTAGCAATAAGGTTATAGCATACCTGCAACAAATAAAGGACCATAAAAATTTAAAAAACAATTTAATTTTAATTTTAATTTTATTTATTTTTGAAAATGAGCGAAAAAATATTATAACAATAAAATCAGTATTTAGTAATGATTTGATGTATAACGCCAATACGTTTCAAAATTTAAAACAGTTACACAATCGCTTTTCATAGGAATAATATCCCATATGAGATATGAATCTCAACTTTCGCAACTTGAACGCTGAAAAACTTCAACAAAAAGTAGATCGTTAATTAACTGTCCACATTTTCCCCATGTAACGTAACTATCAATTTCTCAACCGTTTGTTCAACACTATCTGTGAAATGTACTGAAAAAAATCACATTTTTCCATTTTAAACATTAATTTCATAAATTTAGAGCAAATTAAACAAAGAATGAAGCATATATTATTGATATATTCATCACCAACTATCATTATGCCAAATTTGAGCGAGATCAAAATAAAAAAAATTTGTCACAAAAAATTCAAGGGGTACCCCTGCGATTCTTTTTTAATGATCAGTTAACGATTTTTTACTCGTCTTTCAATACAGATAAAAACCTGAAATTTTCAGGGAAGTTTCCCCTTACCAAGATGTATTTTTGGGATTTTTTTCAATTCTCGGAAAAATCCGCAAACGGTCCAAAAAAATCGGGTTTTAAACACTCAAAAACTGGCCTTTAACCGCGCTTTTCGGGGTTTAAATTTATGTGAATCAATTGTTGTAATATGCAGGATTCTTCATTCGGATGCCATGCACACTTACATGGCAAAAAATATGGTGTCAAAAATTCAAACAGCGCCACAGGAATTATTTTCCGTAAACCGAGCTCCAGGAGGTTAAGAGCATCGGCAACGGTGAAAAATTAAACGTTTATTTTTAAGCGTTTTCGAAAGCTATTCTTACAGGAAATTTAACGCTGAATCCACATTTGACGTCAAAACGACGGAAATTTGACGACAATTACCTGTTTCATCCCAGTTTTAGGGTATCAGTGTTATACGTTTATATGCTCGATGTATTGTTTTGTACGAATTTTTGAACAGCCCAAGTTTCGTTTTCAGACAGCTTCAACAAAATATTTATTTTATAAAAAATATCATGTAATTAAAATTTGCACTATAGCTAAATTTACCATGATTGTACCAAGATTTTTTAATGATACTTCAACTGAATTTCGTTTAGTGACTTCACAAACCAAAATAGGCCGAATGATAAAAATATTGTATCGGAGTGTCAGCTTGGATATTTCCTTCGGGGAAAAAAATCGCTTTGAACGTAAAAGGTTTCCGTCAAAAAGCGAAGCGGTTCTTTCCCTCTCCGTACTCGAGTTCAATTATTATAACCGTCGGAATGAAAATTCGGTAGCCACTGCCGTTTGTAAAACATCGTTAGTTCGCATGAGAGGTCAAAAGTGACGCGAATGCCCGAGGAGTAGTCCGTCAAGGAGACGGATAAAACGAAAGAGAACTTTTCACAATTTTCCTTTTAAGCTGTTCCAGCAATTTTACCTTATTTCCATCTCCAATCCGGTATCGCATTTATTTTCCAGGTTTTTGTTTCATATTATGACGTGTTTCATTATCAATAGAATACAAGGATACATATATTTAATTTCAGTTGAAGATTTTGAAGTCATGGGATTATAGCTAGGAGAATATTCAAAACCTCGGCAGGCGCAAAATTCTTGTGTTTCGTTATAAGAAAATTCCCCAACCGTCAGGGCACAAAAACTTAAACACGGGGGAGTGATGAAGTAGCCCGCGACCGAATGGAAGTTCAACTAATGAGATGCTTGATAAGGTAATGAGACAATTTCAAGAGCCATCGTAGAACTTTTACAAAGCTTCGGCTACAAGACGTCGAGGAGAGTTGGGAAGCTTTTTATGCCGAAAAGTAAAGTTCGTTGACCAGAATTTCACTACAAGGGATCCGACAACAAAAGAGGGAAAGAAACGAGGGTGCTTCAAAAATCGTTCTGTCCACTGCTGGTCAAAAGGTTGAAAATAACAATGTTGAAATAACGTTCGGCGGTAGAGCTGGAAAAAGTGAGGTTGCAGAGTGATATTGAATTCGATGAATTCAAGATAGTATATTCGATGCTATTTTACTGCGATTAGATAACACACGGAGTTGAACAAAGTAAATCATCGTTGTTGGGGTTGAGGGGGAGAAAACCACGGCGACCTGTTCTCCTGTTTTTTATTGTTCGCCTGCCAAGCACTTTCGCCCATTCGGGCATCATTAGGGCTTCGTAGCACCATTACAAGGTATCCACGGTCATGCCCGAATGGGCGAAAGTGCTTGGCAGGCGAACAATAAAAAACAGGAGAGCAGGTCGCCGTGGTTTTCTCCCCCTCAACCCCAACAAGAAAGAACAAAAAAAAAAAAAAGTAAATCATGTTTTTTCACGCGAAAGTAACCAAGACGATGTCTCAATAAAAGTATGCGAATGGCTAATTAAAAATGGAAGACCTGAAAGACATCTCAGGAAGACAATGTGTCCTTTCCCTTAGAAAATCACGGCCAGAGATTTCAAGTGAAAAATCATTCCATAATCCGCGCCAACTGTAATCTGCTCACGTGAATACAAGTGAGCAGTCTCATAGTGTTAGTAGACGCAAGGCGAGCCGCGAAAAAACTATTCAAGCCCGTGCAAGTGTTTCTGAGTATGGTATTACAATTTTTATATTTTCAAACAAGCTATAAAAAATCCTTGACTTTTGACAATAGCGGCAAGGGATGATTTCCATTAAAAATCATTCGAATTCGTGGACGTTAGCATACGTTATAAAATCAGTGAATGATACGGGAAGGATTCTCAAAAGACTATTGTAGTCGCGAAGATTTGCCATAAAAGAGCACGCTATTGCAATCGATAATAAGTAAGAACAAATGTCCAGCGCAATTCTGCGACGCGGGAAATGAAAGCCCCGGGCGGGAGATCTAAGCATTAAGATGGCAAGGTCCATTAGGCCATACTCTAGTTCAAGAGACGACCCAGGTTATTAAACAGAGGTTATTAGCATGTGGAACGGGAGTTGACGGGGGCGATGGCAAAGGGTGACAAATCAAGCCAGAGGGTGCTTTAATTAGTGACCAAGACAATGGGAGAGAATTCAGAGGGTTCCTTCGCCCTCGTCCATTCGCCACCTGCTCGAGCATCCATCGTGGTTTTCTCTAGTGAGAACTCGAAGCTATACGACAGAGGAATGAACCGGGTTGTGCCTGGATGATATTTGCATTGCACATCAGGAAGATACGCGAGCATCACAAACCGTTCCGTTGAAATTACCCGCTCGGCCTTGTTGCCGCTTTTCTAGCCTCCCCCGGGGAAGCCTTTGCGGGGACGTTTTGGAGGACGATTAACGGGATAGCGGGGCCGATTAAATTCACCGTGAAATTCGGACAATAGAGGTGTCGTGGGATTGAATTAATTCAGCGGAGCCACCTTTCTAAAATAGGGCAGATCATAAACGATTATACGACGAAGCGAGGTGGAGGAAAAAAGGATCAGGAACACTGTTGAGATTCGCGATTAGTTAAGCGAGGATATCTTGCTACACCACCTGCTACACGAGCGGTTCGTATTAATTGCTTTGAAAGCCGGACTGAATCGTTACCCCATAACGACCGCAAACCTTCGAAAACAGCTGACAAAATTACTTGAAATCAATGCTCAAATTTCCTGCCGAAACTCGGCCACAATAGCTAGTGCTCCGAGTTAAGAGGATTCTATTAATTGTCTTGAATTAAGTGAACTGCAAGAAGTCATTGTGAATGCTAGAAGAGTTCGCTGTTTTTGGAATCGCTGAAGCGAGATGGCTGAAGAATCCAAGAGCAAGGTTTCCTTCGCTACTGAAGCAAATTCATTCAATTTACAGATTTTACAGCATTTTGCAGATTTTATGGGTGCACGTGTCTCGACTGGCTCGAAAATCACAATCTAGAGGACAATAGTGAATATAGATCAAGTGGGAGAAAGATTTACATCAGTGCAAGAAGTGTCATCTCGTAATAGCACGGCACGTGCTTCCAATTCGCATTAGCTAATCGCAAAATCCTCCAACTTCTCACTTTGCAGTCAGAAGGTTTCAAGCAGGGGGAGATTTCCTTTTGTGCTCCACAAGAGACGCCAAAGGTCACCCGCTCTGAAGCAAGACTCCTGATTGATATGGCATCGTCGCCAGATGCATCTCTTAGACGTTCCCTTCCTTTTCATTCCACGGAGGCTCGAGGACTTTTAGTTATTTTGACACTTCTACCCCACACGCTGCGAGTTTCTTTCAATCCCGGGGTTTTCAAATTACGAACAAGAGTCATCAGGATTCAAAGTGCATTGCAAGATGTAACATACAAGTACACCCATCTAGACTTTCCTCCACCTTTGGCTTTTTTTAGCATAACAGCTTTGCGGGGGGTTGAGCATACCCTGCGGCACTACGACCTCCAGGTGGGTCTATTGTGACTCAGCCCATTCTTAGTAATAGTGAGGAAGATTAGGATGTCTTTCGCGGCAGTAAGAGAGATCTGGTGGAGTGAAAAACACCTCTAGGCTGCAACTGCTGGGCAGTGATATAGGATCTGTTCGGCCGTCTCCATCTCCTCTCAGCAGAGCTGCCTCTGAAATCTGCAAACCTGCCCATGTTATTGAGATGGTATCTCAGCAGGCGGAGTCCTGTCAGAAATAGAAGATCCTTTCAACTCCAGTAACGTCTTTGCTCTTCGGCTCAAGGTGTCATCAGCCTTTTCAAATGCCTAAGCTCCTGAAGGCTACTACAATATTCAGAATTTTCCTGTACTTCCAGTTAGGCAATCTTCTGGATTAGATAGCTTTTCAGAAGCCCCACAATTAACCCTGGGCCAATGAGGAGGGTTTTAGTCCCATGAAGGTGATGATATTGCCTTTAGCGTAGCTTGGATATCTGAGAATTCGATTCTGTCCAATCGCTCGCCTCACAGGATCCAGGTGAGTGTGAGAGAGATGAGGAATATGAAGGATTTGAATGAAGAAATAGGTAGGTTAATTGATTCTCGAATCTACTAATCGGTATCAGGCTGGTTTTCAAGAACGTGATGTGGAAATGACGGTAGGTAAGTTTAAGATGAGAATTCTTTCCTGCCAGAATATTAAGATTCAATTCCTACTTTCGAGGAGTGTAATGGTGCTTCAAGGAAATCCTCAGCCTATATAGGAATATGTCGAACACTTTGTTTACCGTGTGCTAGCCGTCGGTTGGTGGATAAATTTTGAGATGATGGAGGATCACCACCGCATTCCAAGACTTTGCTTTCAGAGGTTGTTGAAATTAAGGAGGGAGAAGGCTGATGTTGGCTTCAACTGGGCCTCTCAGCTGGAATCGGTTTCCGAGAGATTTGGCTGGCAAGGCTCCTGGCAAGCCCAGGGCATGTCCATGGAGGACGAAGTGATTTGTTTGCTCTCGGCCAAGTAGGCAGCTCGATATGAAGTCAGAATAAAAAACTCCAGCTTCATTTAATATTTTAAAGTTCTCAGTTCCTGCAATATTCTTCAGGATTCCTACCTCTACATCAACCTCCATTTACACAAACATCAATAATCTCAAATGGAGGTCTTTTTTCGTGTCACCTCGTAATCTCGGTATTCGCTTCAATTTTCTCTTGGTTGTTCATCTCTCATGAGTAATCCAACTGTTGTGGAGTAGAAAAATCTGAGGAGAAACTATTTGATTGTAAAAAGGGGTCAAATATCTGAAGTCGCAATCAAATACAACAATCCAGGATAACAGATCCGTTCGGTCCGAAGAATTTCAACTCGTTATCAGTTCAGTTAAAGTACGAGTAGTTGGACTGGCTCTATCTCGACTCTTCAACCTAGATTATTTCCCATTTCATTCACCGCCTGAGGAAGTTGACGAAGTTACCCGCTATCTGGGCGGATCCGTTTTTCATTTTTGCCCCTTCCATATAGCAACGACGTCTCCAAGTGGCGGCACATCCAGGACCTGTTTGATATATGAGGTCCGCAAGTACTTACCTGACGGAAATAGTGCACCGCCTCCCCCAGTTTACGGCTTCACTTCGGATATTGCGTTCCTCTTCCTTTGCCAAACTCAATCCCCCCGGAGACCGCGATGCTGCGGTTGAGGTTGATCTTGAACGTGCACGTTAGCTGAAAGAGATCACTCGGCGGGGAATTTTCCACGGAAGGGACGAGAAATAAGAGCATTGTAAAACGAGAAGCGAGAGTGCAAAGGGAAATATAAATGCAATAAAGTGCAGACGTTTCTATTTTTCGAAGGGAGAAATTCAGACGTCTTCGTTTCAAGAAGACCGCAAAAATGGTGTTTTATATCATACGATTATACTTGACGAATTTATTAACGTATGACCATTTAATTTAGTTGATAAAATTCAAACAAATAGTTTACGAATCGCTTTCAGACAAGACAATCATCTCAAAATTAATCTTCTATATTTTCGGTATCATAGATTTCTTCTTGGGCTCAGAGTGGGACAATCAAACTATTTTCTTGGTAAAATAATGACAATTATGGTATAAGTTGAATTAGTGGAATTAATAATATAAGTGGTGCATATCGAGTGGTATAGTGATGTAGTGCTTGTAATTTTGGTTAGCTCTAATATGTTCGGTGTGCGGCTCCAACCCCTACACAAGTTCTCTTAGAGGAGTTGTAGCTTTTAATGTGTGTTCAAATTGTGTCTTTTTTTATTGTTCAACAAATGCAATTTATATTAAAAAAAATAGATTGGAAAAAATAAACTTGGAAAATAGCAATAAAAAAATGACCATTTTTTGAAAGTCGATGCACATACATTTACCTCCATGTGCGACTATGCCTCTTAAAAGAGCTTTTGCAACTGTGGATATTGAAAAAGTATTGATTTTTCGAAAATATCGGTTATTTTATTTATACTTATTTTTGGAAATTTCAGATTCAGAACCGATACTTATTGCTAGTTTTTCGAACTTGACAAAAATCAATAATTTAAATTTGAATGGGAAATCGATTGAAGGGAGTGAATTTTTAATAGTTGCTATTAGGGTTTAAAATGTTCTGGAATCTGCACTGCTATCTCGGCCTCAGAGCTCTGACAAAGTGTGGCAACACTGAATTTCCATGTCAAAATCGAATTTGCTGGCGATTTTAATTCGTTCTACATATAAAGGTTGAAAAAGTAAAAATATCGATGATCGTTTCAGTAAATCCGATACATAAACAATATTTTTTAAAGTATCGATACTTTAAAAAAATCGACATCCCTATTTTCAGCTTATTGCTGCTTCGGACTGAAGAAACCGTAAGGTTTCTTTATTTCGGTCAGCATACTACGTTGTGTGTATAGCACAGTTGCACGAGGGCTTTTGTGACAAGCAGTTTTCCCGCCACTTTGAAGACTCGTTACCTCGAATCCTCTCGCAGCCAAATGCTTTCCTCCTCGGCCATTTATCAATTTCATTCTTTCCTCCCTCCGCTTGGTCCGCGCCGGACTCCGCACGTAGCGGTTTGGAATGAAAAATCTTCACAGAAAAGCCCTCCCAGCCACGAGGTACCCATTATTCTTTTTTTTCCAGAGCGTTGGCAAGACTACAAGGATGAGAGCATGTTTCTATACATTCGGAGCCTCTCTTAGCTCTTCAATCTCCCAAGAAATACAAAGGAGTCGCGAGCAATGCATTTTTCCTTGTTTTTAAAAAGGCCGAAGGAATGTTTTTGGGGATAGTAAATGGAAAAACGCGCAGGAGCATAAAGAAAGAAAGCGTCGACTAAGAGACGCCGGTCGTAGTTATTTACTGGACAAGTCGTAAAACTGAAAAGCCAAATACCTTCTCGAAAAGAAATTAAATCGTAGTTAAACGTAGTTGAGGAGAATTCCATTAAAAAAAATTACCGCATCTGGCAAGTTCGAGGGTGCGTATCGCCCGCAGAACAGAACCGTCTGCAAACATTTTTCCAACGTGTCAAGGGTGAAATGGCTGTTTAAAAATATGACAGTGCTCACCAACTTTCAACTACAGTGTCGAAACGATTTATCTGCTTGCATATGGAATGACGTAGGGGTTCGCACTTGGCTATTCGGGTGTAATTTCACGGTTCAACCGTTTACAGCAGCTGTCGGATACAATGAGCAGCAAGGCCATACATCAAAACATTTCGTTCCAGTTTGTCCGACCGCAGCTATGTAAATATAGCAACCGAATTCCACGTTCAGGTGTGACTTCTGCAGAACGTAGTCAGATGATGGGATCGATTCACCTGAAGATACACGTTCTTTCCCTCTGGAAAGCGCGGCGAGGGATAGTTTCAAAAATCATTTTTTTTAGTGGACAATAGCAGATGCAATGAAATTGGCGATGATTGGGGGACAGGATTCGCACAAGAATGTATCCAAGCAGTGTTTTTAGACCAAGTGGTTAATCACACGCAAGGAAAGAGGAATAGGTTCGTCAGGGGATGGTTCGATTTATTTTATAACCCCTTGGCCGCAAGCAGACTGAGCACTCGCCGGAAGAGTATCATAGATTTCCCTCAATCATCTTATTAGATTACGAACCTGAATTTACCAAGCCGTCACAAACGTGGTAGCAGAGGAAAACGATCCAATTTATCTTTTTTTCATCAATTAGAAAACGCCCCGAATTGTACCGGCGCTGGTTTAATTTTTTTCCCCGTTCGAATTTTTGGTTTTTCTAGCCTCCCTGCGCTCGTGAGTGATTTCTGCACGTGTGAGATCCAATTCACGCTCTGCTACCAAGTTTGTGACGACTTGGTAAATTTAAGTCGCCACAAAACGAAATGGGGGAAAATAAATAATAAAAAAATGGTAAAATGGTAATTTATATTCGAGAAATTAAAATCCCTACTTCTGGGCGAAAGAAATGAGAAAATGAGAAAAGAAAAAATTATATAAAAAGGAAAAATCTTGAAGAGGGAAATCGGTCGGCGAAAACGGCGGACGACGGGTCAAAAAACGGAAAACGACGGGCGACAAGGAGGCGACTTGATATAGCCAGGTCTCAGGGCGGACTGTCGAGCGATTGGGCTGACGACGGGCTATCCCTCTAGTCGACCAACGTCCATCGTTGTCGTTTTGGCATTTCGATCTAGCCCGTCGAGTCGAACTAGTTTTGTGACTAGGCTGAACTAGAGATTGGCTTGTGCTAGGATGGCATGATAGGGCTGGTGTGACCTCGTCACACAACGCGCCGCATCAAATGACAGTATATTGAACATGTTTCCCCATAAACGGACGTTTTTTACTTTCAAATGACAACATGACGAAATATCCCTTGCCAGATCATCTCATCCGGCAATTCTTGCGGTTCAATTGAAGTTTATCCTTCACACTTCATCCTTTGGCGAATCCCCTTCCGTTTTCCAAAGGGAAATAACAATTTTTCAATTTACATAAATCAAACTATCCTCTGGCAAATCCCCTAATCTTTCCTCGCGAGTGATAATTCACGCGATCTAAAATCATTGGAAGCGATCTCACGTGAATCCTTTCCCGAATCATTCGCCGAGTTTAATGGCGTTGCAAACGTTCACTCAAATTATTTTTGAAATGATCCCGCGCCGTGATTTTCAAAGGGAAAGAAAGTACGCTTATGGCCAGCAATTGATTTGAAATATAAATCGACACGCCATTTCCCAGATTGTAATAAGGCGTTTATCGTACATAAGATATTAGAAACTTCTATTCACATTAATAACGCCATTGTGTTAACATATTGCTACTCGTTTCTAAAGGTGTCACTGCAGGGTACCTGTGAAATGCCTCTGTTATTATTTGTTAGCTCAGCAGACGCGGTAATCCGGGCCGAGGGGAAAATAAGCTGTAATAACTTGCCTTGAGTTAGGGCTTCCTCGAAGTGCGACGTTTGCTCGGAACGAGTTCTAGACGCCTGGTTCGAGTTTGAGATTATGATTTGTTTACAAAACGCACGGAAGGGATGACGACGGTTTGAGGCCCATTCGGAAGACACATGTGACCCAACGTTGGGGTGGACTTGTTTTGGAAGCGAAACGACGAACCCTACGTTTCTACCAGAGGGTCTCCCTTTTTTCCCGAAAGGGTTGAAAGTGTTAAATAATTCCAATAATGAGCAAAATGAATCACGTCAGACTTGCGTATTTTAAAGGTTCCCTCGAGGGTGAGATACAGCTTTGATTCGGAGCAATATAAAAATTTATTTTTTATTTTTTAAATTTTTATTTCCATTAATTTAACAAGTAAAATAAATATCAAAGCTACCATACTGACTGTACACCAGATCACAAAATGCATAAACAAAAGAATATCGGAAATTAATTCTCCATATGGGCACAGCCCGTGTTGGAGAATGAGCAAGTGAGCAAAAACACAAAAAAAAAAAAAAAAAAAAAAAAAAAAAAAAAAAAAAATCTGATTATTACAAATTACGAGGGTATTTTAATCATTTCTTCGATAATATATTTTTAATAAGCCCTTCACTTCGCTAAATTTACGAACAGTCCTCTCAATCAACGCAGATCTCATCGCCGGCGGAAAACCATTAAATGCTAGCACTCTTTCTATTTACAATTCATAGTATATAAAGTATTACATTGCTGCAAGTGTGCAATCAATCCCACAAAACAAAGAAAAAAAAAAACAGAAAAGTACTCAACGTCAATTAAATATGAAACATTTCACACCGCAATCGAAAAAGCTTAGTTTTCATCTATTTCGAGGCAAAAGAAAACCCTCTCAACGACGGAGGTACTGTTTGTTTTGAAGGAACTCTCGTTCCGCGTGAAAGATGCAGCTGAAGGCTGTCTGAGATTTCCTTCTTTTCGTTTAGAGAAATCGTTTGAGACATCTTGAGTGCATCTCGGCGCTTTTTTACCCCCACGGCGCCGTTTTAGGGCATTTTAAGATTTTTATAAATAGACCCCTGTCACCTTCGACGTTGTCCCACTTCGATCCAGAAGTTGAAATCTACTGAGCCGTTTGAACCTGTAAAAACTGATTTTCCGAGGGTTCAAATACTGAATTCTAATGCGATTTGACAATTTAAGTCGCCATTTAATTGCAACGGAGATTGACAATAAGTGCAATTATTGATTTCATCATTTTTTCCATTGATAATTTAAGTTCATTCGCATCAAGGCAATTAAAGACAATACAGAAAGAGGTGCTTGATTTGATACGCTGACGTTAGCACTTGACGTTGTGCCACCATACTGGAATTATCAATCAGTTCTCAACTGTAATGACTAGAGTTCGTTCTTTTTCGAAAACTATGACGGCTTTGGTTTATTCTTTGTTTGAATAGGCGAAAGTGACTTCGGTCCCGAATGGGCGAAAGTGCTCGGCCAGCCATTAAAAATCTGGAGAATAAGTCGCCTGGTTTTTCTCCCCTCTCAACCCCTCTACGACTTTGGTTTAGTTTTTATTGTGACAATATTCGTCGTCAATTGATGCAAAGGCAATAAAGAATTGATAAGTATGGGAGAAATGAATTATTTCAGGTTCTCCAGTGTTCCAAAATCCACTTCAGGTATAGTACGGTTAAAATAGTTCAATTTTATAATTTAAACTAGTCCCATTTACCATGCAAATTGTGCGTATAAACTCGGCCGTCCATGAGCTCTCAACGCAACTCTCTTCAACAAAAGCTGAGCATACCAGTATACACGTGCCCGTATCAGGTGCACATTTACTCGCACGGGCTCTACGAATGCGTCTTTGAGCTTCACGGCACCTTTGACACTCAACCCGCGGTAATTGGCCGGGTTGAAATTATCCCTAGACTCCCTCATCTTCATTATCTCTTTCTCTTTCCAACGCCGGCGGGCTTCAGACGCGCGGTTCAGCTTCCAAATCAATAATATCGCTCTCGGTTTGAATAATACATAAGAACGGCCCTTGACACGGTCGGATACCCAGTGCACGGGGTCACGAAGTGCGCGACGCGTCATTATGCAAATGATTCGACCGATATTCGTTTCCATCTGGATATCGGAAGAAATGGATACCCAGGGGCATCGCAGGATTCCCCTCCGGTGGAAATTTCTGCATCGAAAAGCTTCCCTCTAAATTCTCAATCCGATACGGTAAAATATCGACTTATATTTTTATCCATTTATGCAGAGTGTAGCAACAGTGGTGGCCTACCCGTCGAACGGGTTCTACGATTAATTTCCGACAAGAATTTCCTGTAGCTTTTTATTATTCCAGTAAAAAGGCCAGTACTTCTAATATTGAGGTTATTTTCCTATTTTCGGCCTTAATTCATAAATATTGCAATAACTCTTCATTTGTGGGCAAATTTAAATCTGATTTGGAAAGAGAGTTAACATTCTTTATCACCTAACAATTTTATTTTGGTTGGAACTAAGACGCGAAAGTGGAGTCTGTAACAAGAATTTAGTCCAAATCGTAAAACCGCATTTTTTTAGGCGGTTTTTGGTAATCCTGTAAATTCTAATAGCCAAATTGTGAAGCCAAAAAAATTCGTCAAAATTTCAGCTTTCTCAGCATTCGTTAGTTGATTTTTTTCTCTCTCAAATTTCGAGAAGAAAACGAGGTGCGAAAACTTTTTTTTATTTAGTAATTTATCAAAAAAATAAAAAAATAAAAAGGCATCATATTTTTCTGAATTTTTAACTTTTTTATTTTAATCTAATTAAATTAGACTAGATTCTGGTAAAATGCTCACTTGTACAATAATGTTCAAAATCGTCCATATTTTAATCTCAAATACGCAGTATTATTATATAAGAGCCGTGAATGTTCATTATTTTTACAAGCCATGAAAATGCACTTATTTGGAGAACGATGTTTCAAAATGTTCGCTATTCTTGTGTATGACGCCTGATTTTCCTATCATACTCAACATCGCGATATTTCCCTGACCATCTTTACAGACACATTTTTACTGAAAGAGTACCAAATTACATCGCGCATCGGTTAAATAAAGTCACTTATTTCACTCGATTGTAATTCAATAACAACGAGGAAACTATGATAAAGTACATTTCAAATTCCACACTCGACGAATCCGGAGACTTCAAAGGGCGCATTTTTCGAACCGAATACAATTACTAGATATCCGAACGCGGCGATGATAGCGTTCTTTAATTTTCACGCCGAGCGCCACCGAAAATTGATCAAAGCTTGAAACACAGAAAACGGAGAGCTGCGCTGGAACAAAATACATTAAACATTGGGGACCTACTCCGAGCGGAATTTCCATAATGACGTGACCTCAGTCGAACAGATGCGGCTCGGTTGTGTGATTTGATACCTATTGCCTGCTGACGTCGAATGAATTAATCAAATCGGAACTGTACTGAGGTGATCGATTAATTCCGGCTCGATAGTTACGGCAATTAGGGCAGTAAAAATTCCAGAGACTAAAAATCCAGGGACTCTCAACGACACGATTCATTCAGTTGGGTGAAACAGCGTCAACAGAGAACTCATGACCTTTGTTTCCATTCGACAGTTGTGCCTTTATCGACATACGAGATTTTTGAGATGGAAAGATTAAAGAAAATAATATTTACCTCATTTATCAAGAAATATTAGACAAATTAAGGAGAGGAAAAAAGAAAAATTGAGACCTCGTATCTCCATTTTGCCTAGTTTAGAGGAGAGCAAAAAAAGCGCATTATTTCTAAATAATATTTCTAAATCGCGGGATACGAGGTATCAAAAAGTGACATTTTGAGCAGAAATAATTCGAAAATCGACCGAATGAGCGCTAAAATCGGTAAAAACCAAGGAACTTTCCTGATAGAAACAATAATCTAATTTTTGTCAAAAATCTACGAGGTCTCAATTCTTCACCGTCGATATTAAGATTTAAAGAAGAGGAAAAATAATAAAAACAACGAAGACAAAAAGGGGAAGAGGAGAAGAAGAAAAATGAGGAGGGAGAACAAAAAACAAAAATAAGAGAATAAAAAAGAAGAAGAGAGGAGAACTAAAAGGAACAACAGAAAAAGACGAAGAAAAATATCATTAAAACAAAAATGAACAGCAAAAGAAGAATTAAAATAGGAAACATTGCAGATACATATGAGAAGATGATGAAGAAAGAGAAGAACGTCCACAACAAGAAAAAGAAGAGGAGGAGGAAGAAGCAGATGAACAAGAAGAATAAAAATAAGAAATATAAGGGATACAAACAAGGTGTAGATGACGAAGAAGAAAAAGACTGGAAGGAGAAGACAAGGAGATTGTCACTCGATTGAAAATCAGTGGAATTCGTGACAATCTCTTTCTCTTCTATCCTGGCTCATTTCGAATATAGAAAATGATGAGCGGATCGAAAACTAAAAATCCGCTAACAAATCCGTTTCGGAACCTTTCGCCCTCAGATTGAAGTACATCCTCGTCATTTTTACAGACGTCGACAACTTGGGAGAAAAATAATTGTATTGTTATTCGCCGAGTTTGGCAGGCGGTCGAGAGCCCTTGAGCAACAATACCCCGACTTTCGGTTCGAGTTCAATTAATTGGGAAAGCGAAAGAGAGACGGAGAAACCGCGGTAAGATGTGGAAATAACGAGATTTTTTCACCAACTTGTATTTCGCTCGTTTGAACTAGGCGAACCGAACAGAAATATCAAGGATCCAAATAATTCGGTCGACTCTTGAAAACCGGAAGAAAATTGGAAAAAATCGAGCTGCAGGATAATGAGTGTTTTTAATTGCCAGGACAAACGAAGGGTTGAAACGCCGATTTCGAATATAGAAAATGTAATATCGAAGGGCATTCGAAAGAGGAAGTCTGCTCATCTCGTTTTGATTAAACTCGTTCCTTAGCAACGTTTTGCTTTGTCACCGGCGGTGCTAATTTATTCTTTGTCATCTCGAGCTCATCCTTTTCTTCTTTTATTAATTTCTCAAAGAAATCGCCGACGTTTCCACTAGGAAACTCTTGTTGGTTCCCCGTCTAGTTCAAACGTTCTCGAAACTTTAGTCAGAAAATCGATAGACGAGACGAATCCGGGCTAGATGATGTCTACGTGAGGCAAACGGACGTTGATAGGTTGGGAATATTGTCGGTCTCACAGCAACCCCGGCTAACCGACATATTGGCAATTTTATGGTATATCCTAGGCAACCGTCTCCTAGGGAACCGTCTCCAACGCAAACCTCCTCTAAGAAACCGTCTCCTTGGCAAACGTCTCCTTCGAAACCGTCTCCTTGGCAAACATCTCCTTCGAAACCGTCTCCTAAGAAACCGTCTCCTAGGCGAGCGTCTTCAAAGAAACTGTCTTCGAGGCAAACGTCTCCTAAGAAACCATCTCCTTTCAAATTTCAATAAAGAATAGTTTTTCAGCTCTCCTGAAACGTCGGGAGAAAATCAGTAAGCCATTTTTGCAGTGTGACCAAGATATTATTTAGGCATAAAAAATGACTAATCTTATGAAACGGAAAAATGGTGATGGAAAAATAAAATGCTATATTGGTTTTTTAGGTGAAAACCATCCTAGGCGACATTCAGATATTCGATTTCATTTAATAAACACTGGCAATGATTAATGTAGGTGTAAAGCGATTTAAGGTCGATTACAATAATTGGAACCCTCGTAAACGACCATCGCGAACGGCCGAGGCTGGACGGCCGCCAAAAGCTAAATGGTTCGCGCGAGAAAAGCGAGCCGTAAACTTTGAAACTTTCCATGAAAAACGTCGGTGCTCGGAAAAAGATATGGCTCCCATAAAATTTCAACTTCCTTCGAATTTGGTTTATTATTAAAGAAAATCGACGCTGTCGTTAAGCAGCAGGGAATGAGAAAGGATTTTTTTTACGTCAGCCGGGGGAAATTTCGTGGGTTAAAATATACTTTTGTAATTTATTTTATTTTATTTCTTGAAATTTTACGTGGAAATCATAATTAAAATTTCACAGATATAGAATTCAATTTCCTCTGAATTCAATTCAATTTTTCAGAAAATCGTCAACATTTCTCTGGAAATAGATTTTATAAATTTTTAAAACCGAAACCAAATTCTAAAGAAGACTGGTATTACTATTCTGTAATAAATTACCGAAATTGCTGAACTCGATGAAAACTGGTTACTGATCTAGGGCGAGGGAAATAGTTCATTCCCATTTCCTACTGTTGCCACTTCGCAGGCGTTATCTCGAACTACTTGACCCAACCGAGGGTTTATCTAAGGTACGGACCTTCACTAATAACCCAAGAGAGGCCATCCATTAGCGCGGGAATTGAATTTTCAAAGGTACAGTTGTCGAATAATAGTTGCCAGTTGGCTAATGTAATTTGAATTGGGCAAAAGTTGAAGAAAGAAAAAGAATTGAGATAGCTCTGTCTATGGTTGAAATTGCTTTTGTTTCAATAATTTTGGAACTGCGATTGTAAGTATCAATTGAATAAAATAATATGTCATTCTTAGACGAGTGTTTATTATGATAACGACCAATAATTTCCACCGTTTGAATGACCAATTTATAGTTCATTCACTATTAAATTTATTAGAGGAGTTTAATGCCGGTTAGAGCTGGTTATTCCTCCATGAGAGATCATACTATAGTTAACAAATAGAGCTGGATTTCATAACCAACGTTCCATAAGAAAATAATTTTAAAAAAGCTCCACATACTTCGCATAAAAAAGGAATTTACGAACGGTGAAAAAAAAATTCAACGAAAGTCAAAGCCTAACGATTTCGAGGTGGAGCCAAGTTAACTAAATACAGGTGCTCCCTAAAGCGTTTAGCTCCGCTCATTACCACCGATTAGGAGCCTCGGATGCGGAGTAATTGAGAGCACTAACACTTGTTCGGATTGAAAGCGCGACGTGTGCGCACACCTTTGCAATCGCACACTAGTCAGCTCCATGGCACTACAAGCTGCCCAACCAATGGGCTACGGCGGATTTAAAGAGCTTTGAAAAGGGCGAAGGACCGACAGACAGGGCGAGGGGTGTAATTGACCTTTTGTTGCGCACTAGTCGCTCATTAGCGACTACCGGCTACAGTTTCGGTCATCGAGGGTCGCTAAATGGGCAGTAAAAGTGTTATTTATCGTGCGAAATTTCCCCCGAATTAATAACAGAAAAAAGTGCCGGGGTTTTTTTTTTTTTTTTGATAAATAATGATAAATAAAATTGGAGAAATTAAAGGAAGTTCAGGAGGTTAGAATTTCGGTTTATTTTTCAACCGATATCCAGTTCAATCGATTAGACCAGTTTTAACCGATTAAACCAGTTTCAAATTAACAAACCACTTTTATCGTTAAAAATTATGAGAAATTTTCGCTGCAAAAGCATTCTTGGACTAAAGAAAGACAATAAACGATTTTTTAGTACGTGTTATCCGCTGAAATTTAGCGCAAAGTACGATTGGGTAGGTTTTTGTTTTGTTTGAAAGAGTAACTATTCAGGTAGGTCAAACAATTTTTTTTTTTAAAACAAATCCATTCACTAATAGTCGGCTAAAGATTCGGAAAAGTGTCGGAAAACTTGATTTTCGAAGCAAATTTTGACTTTGTGAGGTGATAACTTCTAAAAAAATCGCTCAATTTGAAGTTTTTTTTTAAACGTAATTTCGTCCATAATTGATCTGTCTATGAGGAACTAGCTTAAAGTTTCGTTACTACTTTTGATACGGCTTGTAGAGGAGGTAAAAGCATTTTCAATGTATAAGGTTTTCGAGCACCATTTTCAACCTCGCGGGAAAAATATTTTATTCTCGTATTTAGAGGTTTTATGCGTGTGAAAATTCGTAGATCTCAATAATTTCGGAACATGATCGCCTTCAGGCTAATTACAGCAGATTTTAGAACGCTGAGTCGAACAAAGAAGAAATTTAGTGAAATTACAACCAAAAGGAAAAAAAAAACAATAAGCGATAATAATTTGAGAAAAAAATCGTTATTACGGTAGTGAAAATTGAGCGAGGGAATTGAACAACTAACAACGACAAAAATAACAAACAAAATAACTAACAAAAACAAACAAAAAAATAGCAATGAGATCTTTAAAAAAAAGCTTCTTTTTTATGGAAATTGACAGCGCAAAAAATGGCATTTTTCCTCACCAAGAAAAATCCTGCCCAATTTTCAAGATTTTACAACTTTTTAACTCGTATCGGCGCAATAATTTTCCTGAATCGTTCTAGAAGTTAGCACAGTATTCAAGTTGGATCGAAAAATTCACGAGACGATTCATAAGCTGTATAATGAAAAATAAGATGCAGAAGAGAACGCTTGGAAGCTGTTGGGAATTCCGCAAATGAGAACTAAATGCTAAGAGACGCCACGGGTGGCTTTCAACGAAGGAGATCCTCAACATTTTGTAATAAGATCGTTTTACAACCTCGGTCGCCGGATTAGAGACGTTATTGCCCGTCTTGACTCGTGATTAAAATCAGTAGAGGGGTTGTGAGGGGGAGAAAAACCAGGCGACTTATTCTCCAGATTTTTAATGGCTGGCCGAGCACTTTCGCCCATTCGGGCATCTTCAGGGCGACGTGGAACCATGAGGTCCACTGCCCTGGTTTTTCTCCCCCTCACAACCCCTCTACTACAATAAATGCGACGACAACCAAACGAAGAAGGCGATTAAAATCGATCAGTTGTAAGTAATTTTGAGGAACAAGGGAAAGAGGAATCAACATAATCCTCCAAAGAGGAATCCTTCGTTGCAGGACGAAGATGGTGTAAAACATATAAATCTGGACTATTTACAGATTGGTAGTAGTGGTCTTAAAAAAGGTTCATTTCACGCTTCTTATTCGAAGAAAAATACATTAAAAATTCCATCCTGCTCATTATAAGATCGCGTTAAATATAAAATAAATTCTCCTCAACGCATTTACGGATGTTTTACTTCACTGCCCCAGTATGCATTATTTAGAATAAAATCTCGATCGCTTTCCAGCCGGTGAATCCAATTTATACCGCTTTTCCATTCAGCCCCCTAGGATTGCACCCAACATCTCATTTGCGCTCTATCATTTTTCTTCTTCCGTCGTGATTGTCTTTAGCGTCAAAGTCCTATTTTCCTAAGGGGTGTGTGAATGGTTGGGAAAAATAAAATAAAATAACAGAGGCCCCTCTGCGCATCGGGTTTTGCGTCAAAAGGCCTTCCTCCGCGATCATATATTTCACTTTATCTCTCAACTTCATCATCTGCACCTTCAGGGCTTATCTTTTTCTCCTTTAATCTTTCGCACCCCTTCCACCAGCTCCGGGGGGTAGTTTCTTCTGCTCTTTCTCCGTAGGGAGGTTTTCCTTACGCTTACGTGAGACATCAAACTTTTCTCCCTTCACGGCATCACCTTATCTTTCCGGCCCGGTAAATTAATTTGGCCTTCCGTTCTCCTATTGTCGTACATATTTGGAGCAAAAATTGTCGCTTTAGATGAAAATCGAGTGACATCTCCAAAGCGCGAAACTTCAACAGATAGGCGATCATGAAAAAAAGAAAAAAAAAAAGTTTTTTTCTAAAAAAAAATATCATTTTCTCTCCAGGATCTGCACAGAAAATGCTAACCTTCAAACGGCAGATTCGGTAGTTCTGATTCCTAACGTAAACTCTTCATTAATTACAAGCCATTAAATAGGTTGAAATTAATTTAAGAGACCATTAAATTAATTAAATTTCAGCATCCGTCCACTGCAAAGTGAATCGATTTCTGAATTCCCTTAGCTCAATCTCTGATTCTCCCTTGCCCATCAGCTCGACTCCTTTCCATCAAGGCTCACGACGTCTAACGTCCAAAGGAACAGATTTAACAGCTTCGCAATCCGCTTGATTGATCCTCACGACAAAAGGCGCCTGATCCCGTTTGATTTGTGGGGGCCAGCCTTCAAGCGCCTTTGCGCCCGTTCCACGTCAAAGTCTCACGCGTTTCATCCCTTTCCGCCCTTAGGATTTTCGGCGATTCTCTCGTTAACCGGTTCCGAACATTTCTATTCTCGTTTCTCTTCGATCTTATTAAAGGGAATATAATGCGGATTTTTGGCAAGACTGTTATTTCGGAATGTTGACTGATAGAGGAGGGAATTTCGTTTTATATTGAAGGGAACCCTCAGATTCTCCTTCACAATCACCGTCACTTTCACCTTCCCTCACATTCACCTTCAGTTTCAACTTTCACCTTAACTTTCACGTTCACTTTCACCTTCACGTTCACTCTCACTTTCACCTTCACTTTCACCTTCACGTTCACGTTCACTTTTACGTTCACTCTCACTTTCACCTTCACGTTCACTCACTCTCTTTCACCTTCACGTTCACCGTGACTTTCACATTTGCTTTCACCGTCACGTTCACCTTCACTTCTCCTCCACTCTCACACTTCACCTTCACTTTTACCTTCCGTTTCACTATAGTTTTGACCTTCCCCTCACAATTCTTTCACCTTGACCTTCATCACTTTCACCTTCACGTTCATTCTCACTTTCACCTTCACGTTCAATATCTCTTTCACCTTCTCGTTCACCGTCACTTTCACATTTGCTTTCTCCTCCACTCTCACCTTCTCCTCCACCATCACAATCACATTCACCTGAGTGATATGCCTTGTTGGACAAAGCGAGTCATTAGCGATTGAATGATATTCGCAACGCTTCCATCGGAAAACTGGAAACGCCGAGTTTGTATACATGGGGAAAACACCATAATTAGGATGATAGCGATGGTGCGCCATTCACTAATGAATTTCACCATAGAATCGGTTGGAACGTTGAATCTGCAAAGGCCTATTACGTGATTGGACGGAAGGCGATTCAAGGGAAACGGTTAATTGACTCTTCGGGGTCTCTTCTGAGAGGCCAGTGTTTGCTAGTGGGATCAACCGACGAAAGGCAAACGTTTCTGGTCAGAGGGCGAGTAACGAGTATTTGCTTTGGTCTTTCGTAAAGAGCATCTGCCCCTACGGTTGACGGGAGATATGGCCGAGAACCCAATTACCTTATCAAATTTTATAATTGATGGCCTCGTATTAAATTTAACGTTATTGGAATCGTGGGGGATTTTCTGTTAGCGCAACTGGGTCCGATCGGATGTAAGTTCCTGAATAATTTCCGCCCCGAAGCCGAAGCAAAGCTTCGCACGTCGTTAGGCATTTCGAACGTTCGAAACATAACGTGTAGGATTGAATTTTTTGAAACGAGAGAGAAAAATAAGCAATTTTTATTTTTGGCACATGCTACGTTAGCAGATAATTTGTTGCCAACAGCTTTAAAATAATCGGGAAAGCAGAAAATTCCACAGCGTAATATCACAAAATCATCGCTAGTTGAGCTAATATTCCCGAGAACTTGGAAATAATAAGCGACGAGGGAAAACGAATAAAACTTGTAGGGTTCATTCGACTATACGTCGGCTTATTTTCACCAGCCATCTGTCAACTGAGTAGTGAAATCCCTTTGTTTTAATAGCGGCTCGTACACAATCCCTCTATTGTCTAGTTTTCTGTCCAGGGGACGAATTATGGGCGAAAAAGGATCGACAATGGTTTCCGACATTCGCAGCGATTTTCAAACGAATCGAGGAACAATAAATTTGCGTAATGATCGTGTCAAAGCACGTGCGGCACGCGCTCTCGCGTATTAGATCCCTAAGGGTACAATGCTGGGTTCAGACGCAGACAAGGGTAAGCTGGAGCGAACAATCGGCTATGACAACAGATGTCGACTGTATTGGAGGCCGATTGTGCGCGAGCAGTAGAGGGCACTTGTAACGTAGCCCTAGTTTAGGCCAAGTCATTTCAGCACAATGACCTGTCGTCGTGATTTGTGCACAGCGAGAAGGTGTTCATCATTGATCCTTGTACTTACGACAGGACGGAATCCCAACTGTTTCCTCGCGGTCCCTTCCCGTTCTCATCTTTGGAGACGAAGAAGTTCAAATCGTGTGCGAACATGGTTGAAAACGAAGCAATGCCAAGGCCAAGTGTAGAGTGAGAGTTGAATTTGAAAGGGAAGAAGTTGAAAAGGAGAGTGAACGTAACAGTAAGTGGCAAAAGTGGTTGGGAAGTGTAACTGGCTTGAGTGAATGGGAAGGTAAGTGGAGAAGCGAATGAGAAAAGTGAACGTGAAGAAAATAATGGGAAGGGTGAACGTTAAAAGTGAGAAAAAAGAGGGTATGTCAATAGTGAGTTGCATGGATGGATGGGAAGGGTGTACGTTGACTGTGAGTGTGAATGGCAAAAGTGAGTGGCAAGAGCGAATGGGAAGAGGTGAATATAAAAGTGAATGTCAAAAGTGAGTGGCAAGAGCGAATGGGAAGAGGTGAATATAAAAGTGAATGTCAAAAGTGAGTGGCAAGAGCGAATGGGAAGAGGTGAATATAAAAGTGAATGTCAAAAGTGAGGATGGGAATAGTAAGAGGCAAAATTAAATGGGAAGATGGAATGGTTAGGGACAGTGTGAATTAGAAGAGTGAACGCCAGAAGTGAGCGCGACTGAGTGAAAGTTAAAATTGAATTTGAAACACAAACGTTAAAAAGTTAACGCGACTCTCGAACGTTGAACGCACACGATAAATGAACGCAAATAGTGAAAGGGAAGGCAAATAGTGAAAGGCGGTAGAATGGTACAAGGAAAAGGTGAATATTGAAAGTGATGTATGGGAGAGCCGTTCTAAAAGAATAAACTTCGATAGTAAATATTAAAAAAAGAATGTGACAGGGCATTTGAAAAGTGAAAGTGAGCAGATAATGTGAAAGAGGGGAGTGAATGAGTGCAGGGAATGCAAATCGCGAACGAACAAAACAAGAGGAACGAATCTGAAAAAAGCTTGCGTTTTTCATAACTCGTCTTTATAATAATTAGGACGAAAACATGCTTATAATGATTTTCCATGTCCTCCAAGGACACAAAGTGACGTTATAATCTCGCGTGTCGATTATTCACCAAGATGACGCCCGGCTGATATTAATCGCGCCGCTCAGCCTTTCGGTCGTTGTCCTTTTCGATTTCCTTCAAGACGCTTTTGAATATCGTCTCGAACCATTTGTCACCGGAGTCGAAATAATAGCCATCAGGACCCCTGGTAAGTTCACCCCTCTGTGAACCGAAGATAGTGTCAGAATTCGACGACGACTTGTCGTCCGTCTCTTCGGGATAAGTTACGGTTCGGTAGTCGTCACATCGTCCCCGGCTAAATATGAGAAACGCTCGGCAAAGTTACAATCGCAACTTCGATCGTTCGGAGAAAGTATAAATTATCAAGAACAGCCATTAATTTGATTAATGGAGGTTGGAAGTTATGCGAATAACGAGGAACTGCTTTGCTGTATCGATTACTCGAACGAAGAAGACGTCGAAGAGTATTTGATAGAATATAAACATTTAAGCTACCATATTATGGAAAAATATATATTTTTTTCACCAATATATCAACAAAAAAATTCCATAATGAAAATTTTTTTTAAAAATATTAAATATTAAAAAATATTAATGTATATCTCATCATAATTATATCACTATTCACATAATATCAATATTCACACGCATAATATTTTTTCAAATATTTTTTTATTTTCATTTATTTAAAAGAAGCGGCTATTTACGATCCAATAAGATACTAATCTTCACTATTCTGCTCAGCACTGCAATTTTAACGAATTAATGTTTTTCCCGCAACTCAAGCCGCAAAACTCGCCGAAGGACTAACTCCAACTACTTCTGGGCGACCATTTTTCGCTCTGGTACTTCGCCAACGCTGACCCGTAGTATTTTCACCCGATAAACGACGCTCTCGCCCTTTACTTCCAACTCGTGGACTAGTTGGCAGAAAAAAGAAACCGTCCTCTTTTCAGGCCTCGTCTAAGGTTCTGCAGGGCTCGGGGATTTATTGGATACCGGCACTCCCCGAAAGTCACCTTCCTTAAATCCTCCTTATTTACTGCCTCGAGATCTAATCCACCTGCCTCCTATACCAGATATTGCATTAGCATTTCCGTGACTGTTTTTTCCACCCTTGGCAACGTCCGGTGAAAGTTATTCGCTTTCTTCACTATTTACCGCTGCAGTTTTACGAGGGTGCATCGGTGAAAAACGGACTTTTATTACGGCCGGACGTATTTCCGATCCATTGGTCACACCTGCGCGACGAGTTGCAAGAACTGTGGCAGTTGGAGGTTCTTATAATTTTTTACGATTTCTAGGAGCCGGTTTTTGAGAAAACGATATCCATTTTGGCTGGATCGGGGCTTATGATTCTATTTTTCATAGAATTGTAGACTGGAGTGAAAAATAAGTAAATAAGTACGATCGTTCGCCATGATCAGGGGTACATTTTCGTAAGTATTTTATTTGACGGAAGCTATCAAAGATTGGAAGAATTGAACTGGTGATGAACTAGGCTGAAAATAGAGTGGTAGAAAAATAATTAAAAAATAAACTACAGAACACCCTTAGGTCTGCAAAGACTGAAAATACATTTTTTCTCGCATACAAAAAAATACATGAATACATACTGAAAATAAGTACATTTTTCTCGCATTTTTCTGAAAAAAAAAAAAAAAACATAATTCGGGAAACTTTAATTTAGACGAGTTTTTCTCGATCTTAAAAATTTATTGCCACTGAGGCGACGGAAAATAGGTTTACGATCGCCGCGAGTCAAATTCAAATTCCTAGGTCGTACTCGCCTTTGAGATATATACGTCAACATCCGAACCTTCGATTCACGTTCATAACCGGTATTCAAGTTCGCTAATTAATTTCAATACTATCAAATACGGAGAACATAGCACAGCGGTTAGCTCAATGAGCGTCTCATTACGTCTCCTCAGGATTCCGCTCAAGGCAGGTGCCTTTACCATATCAATGACTAAATTGCCAACGCACGACGTAGGGATGAAAACGAGCATTAGAGATGGGACGGATTCTAATTATCAAGCGACGCTCGTGCTCGTTCCTAATTTTGCAATCTAAACAGAATACGTGCCCAATACAGGGCTCAATGGCCTTTGAGGAACTAGCGAACGGGTGCAGTTATTATTATTATTATTATTTTTTTTTTTAATGCATTTATTTTGAAATTCAACATTTTAGAAATACATGTAACAATATAAACTTAATGCTGCGGCTCTTTATGAGTGAAAATTTACTCGTGCTAAGACTAAGTTATAACTCTCTTCCCTCAGTGAATCACGGCGAGTGGAAACGTCAAATGAAACGAAGAGGGAAATTGTCGTGAACAGTTTTATTTTCCTCTGGTGAATCGTGGGGCCTCGTGCGGGAGAAGAAACGGGAGGGAATTTGCTTAGGGTGATATAATAAAAAGGAAAAGGTTAGCTTGAACTTTCATGTATAGAGGGATGGCGGGATGCGTCATCATTTGAAAGGAAAGAACGTCAATTTATGGGGAACGTTCATGGTTTTCCAAAACAATAACTTTTTATTACAGTTTCCCTAGCCATTTCCTCTCACGTTTCCGCGCGCCGTGATATTCCAAGGGAGAGAAAGTGAAGGGAAACGTGAGAGGAAACCACTAAGGGGAAAAATCAGGGGAGAAAGTGTGTTGAACAATTTTTTTGTTTTCTTCTAATAAATCGCGCGCCGTACGGGAGAGGAAAGCGGGAGGGGATTCGCCAAGGGATGAAACCTCAAGGGAAAACTCAGGTTCAACCGATTTTGGAGATTTCGTAAGGAATTGCGTGGCGTGTCATTGTTTTGAAAAAGGTCCGTTTATGGGGGAAAACGTTCAATAAAGCCGAGTTTTGGCGCGTTGTCAAAATCGAAACATCAAGATGATCTATAGAAAAACCAAGTGGTTTTCAATCACGTGAAGTGTCCTTAGTCACAAATAAGTATCCTTAAAAATCCAACTATCCCCTGGCGAATCCCTTCCTCTTTCCAAGCGTGTGATAAATCGCTTAGTCTGAAATCGAAGTTTTTTTACTCCCAAATGATAACACGCCCCGCCATCCCTTGCAAAATCATCTGATCTGTTTCTAAATACAAGTTCAACCAATTTTTTTCAATTGAAATTTTCACCCGGACATTGACATTTTCACGTTTTAACCTCTTGTATGACGCGCCGCTATTTGCCATTGGAAAACAGAAACTTTTCACCGCACTTTCCCTCACCGTTTTTCCCCTTGGTGATTTCCTCTCTCGTTTCCATTAGCCGTGATTATCCAAGGGAAAGACCGCACGTGTGTGGCCAGCTAAAGGATACACAAGATGATTTTCTAAATGATACTGAGTGCAAAAACGTCCGTGTATGGGGAAAACGCTCGATAACACGAATGATTTTCGAATAAAATCGTCCCTTACCATGCCACGATTTTTAAAGGGAAAGAAAGCGTATTTGCTGAATTCGTTCAGGATTGAAATTGCAATATTCTTTTGGTAACATGACGAAGATACCGCAGGAAAGAGCAACTAAAATATCACGATGAGAGTACCGTATAAAAAGATATACTTCCTACTTAGTAACTTTATGAACGCTCTCCAAGTCACATACTCCCAGCAATGTTATCTCGGAGTTTTGACAGAGGAGCGGGGGGGGGGGCTAAAATGATTTCAGCGAGAGATTAAGAAGTTTCCTAATCTTCTTCCTCTTTGGAAGTCGGTGAAAAGTTTTTCGGAAGAGGATATTAATTATGATTCGCCCTTTTCGAGCTTAAACGCCCCTTCATTGCATTCGTTGTTGAAAATGCGAAGAAGCTCTTGACTCACTGGTGAAAATGTAGGAAAGAGCGATGATAGGGCGCCTGTTAGTGGTGATAAGCCTTGCCGGACTGATGGGCTAGGGGTCTCTTCTTTACAACGATTACTGGCCTCGCAATACTCAAGCGGTCGAGGAGATAATTTTTTCTTAGTTCATCCCTATGTGTATCTTTCATTGGTTGATCTACCCAGCAATAATAAAAAGTGGTTTTCAATTACCTACAGTTGAAAATTGGATCAATAGAAACCTTACGGTTTAATACCGGGAAATATACGTTCTTTCCCTCTGAATATCGCGTTATGGTATAATTTCCTTTCAAAAATCATTCGTGTTGGAGGACGCCACGAAAATGAAACCACACGTCATGGGAATCAGCGAATGGTTCGCGGAAGACAGCTGACTAGTGATCATAGAGCACGTGATTTATGACACGCAAGGAAACAGGAAGGGATTCGCCAAGGGATAGTTCGATTTATTCGAAACTACTTAGTAACAACGAACACGTGACTATCTGGTCATAAGTTTATTCATTCTGAAGATCACGGCGCGTGGAAACGTGAGAGGGAACCGCCAAGGGAAAAATCGGGAAGGAAAAAATGTGGTGGGAAAAATGTTTTTGTAATCTTTCGATAAACCGTGTACGGGAGGTAAAACTTTTTATACTTTCTTGTTGTTAACAGTTTTCCTTTCAGATTTCATCCTATGGCGAATCCCGTTCCGCTTTCCTTTCCAGCGCGCCATGTTTCACCAAAGGAAAACAAAAATGATTTTTCTCACCGCACTTTTCGCCGTTGTTTCCCTCGGCGTTTCCTTTCGCGTCCACCCCACCGTTATTTTCGAAGGGAAAAAAACGCGCGCCCAGCTATTCTTCGCATTTCTCATATTTTAATCAGCATTAGTGAAATTATCGCACCGATTCGAGCGGAAATATTTCGCTGTTTCCGCATCCGTGGAGAAAATCGAGCTTCCATTCCATCTTCTGGGCTCCCGTCATTCAATTATATCGCTCAGCTTATCGCGAAGACCTATCCCTCTGCCCCGCGGTGGTAACCGCCTGCTCCTGACGTTTCGTTGTCTTTCATATTTATAGCGGCGGAGTTCCCGTCCGTCCGCGTCGCTCTTCCTCGCTCAGGTTCCATCGAGCAGCTTCACTATCAGCTCTCGTTGAAGAGTATACAGCGATATGCACGACTGACGATGAGGTTATGATCCTCTATAAAAACTTGATGAAGAGTCTACCCGAGGAAACGGAAAGGAAAAGAGCGAGATAGCGTTGTGCAGCGGTTTAAAAAGCGAATATTTTTTTTGCGATATTTCGAAGAAGAAAAAATCCTTTTGAGATGTAATCGGTCTCAATATTATTTCTACGGGAAGAATGAAGATTGCGCGTTTTATCTGGGTTTGATCCGACCTAAAACCGAGTCCATATTTGAAATAAAGCAGCAAGACGACTACGGTAATAAAAAATTGTATATATGCGAATAATAAGAGCCCCATAGTATAAATTGTAATAGTAATAATAAAGTATTGAGTGCTCGTGCTGAATATGAAACATTTAATTGAAAAGTACGATAATACGAGGCTTGTCCCAAAAGTAAGGTCTCCATATTTTTAAAAAATCGAAAAAATATTTTTATTGAACTTTTTTGACACGAATGTATTCAGTATATGTTCACTATTTTTCAACGTAGTCACCGTTTACATCGATGCACTTTTTTAATCGATCTGATAGCTTTTTTATCCCTGCGTCGTAGAAATTTCCGTCCACCTCTTTCTCAAAGTATTCCTTCACTGCAGTCTTCACTTCTTCGTCTGCTTCCATCCTTTTTCCACCCAAATGTCTTTTCAGGTAAGTGAACAAGTGGTAGTCGGATGGGGCGAGGTCTGGGCTGTAAGGGGGAAGGGGGAGAACGTCCCAACCGAACTGATCCGAAAGGGCTTTTGTGTCCCGGTGAGGTCGAGCATTGTCGTGCAGGAGGCGCACTCCCTTGGTCAGCATCCGAGGTCTTTTGGATTTTATGGCTTTCTTCAATTTTCGTAAGGTCTCACAGTAAGCTGCCGCGTTTATGGTGGTCCCAGTTGGCATGAAGTCTCGTAATTTAGTTAGCTACATAGTTGGTTAACAAAACTAATTTATTGTTTACAGGAATCCAAATTTGCCACTGGACTTTTATTCTCGTCGGCATATGAGTTTCTTCATTGACCAGTTCATTATCAATAAATTAATGACTTCTAAAATACTGAGTTACGGGCCGAAGCCCAATTACAATGTGAAAATATAAGATAAACAAAATTAAATACAAAAATACCTCTTTGAAAATAAAGAATAAAATTAGAGGAAAAACTAATCTCTTCAAAAATAACCGATCCGAGGAACATACTGCTCAATCGCTTCACCAATCACCTTGTAGAATTTGTTCACGGCTTCCTCCAGCGTCATAGTTAAACAAAACTCCCAGCCGACCGAAAAATAAATATTCGTTCATCTCTGTAAATTTAGATTTTTTGAAACTATGAGAAAACTTATCAGGTATTGAAAATAAATCTCTGCTTGACCCATTGAGGGAAAAACAACATTAAAATACCGGGTGTGACGGATCCAGTCTTAAAATGGGCTCTGCTGGTTGCAATGACACTATCGATAGATTTGACAAGCATAAATCCAAAATAATGTTTGACTTATTCCACAAAAAATTAAATTGCTTCATCCCCAACTCGTTCATTGTATCGTTAAGTAGTTCAGCTTTTTTTGATAATCTCAAGTTTTTTTCACTAGGTACCAGTTAGGGCGATCACCTGCTCTCGCGTATAGGGGCTTTTACGAAGGCGAGTTGACCTGGTCATTTCCGGCCAACTGTGCATGCGAATGTTTCCACTTGACCTGTGCGCCCCGATCGGTTGTTGAACTGTCGCCGTACAGAACGGCAATGCCGGAAATGGTAGCGCGCTGACAATGAAGAGCATTCAGCGCTTCAACGAATACGCTGCAGTTGAATATTGCACAATAACATCAGCGCTTCACTCATATTGTAACAACGTTATAGATACGCTCCGACACACCTAGGCTTTCTTATAGTAACAAGCCATCAAGTTTCAATGCAAATATTCGCAAAGAATGACGGACCGAGTTGGGATGGTTAGTTAGAGATTACCATCAATATAATGGCTCATTATTGTTTACTATTGAAAACCCGATGGTGTTCTTTGCCTTTGAAAATCACCGCAACGGATCATTTCCCATAAAAAATTGGCGTTGGAGGAATTTAGCACACGCCATGTAAATCGGCGAATGATCCGGGACAGGAATCACTCTAGACTGCTTTCGACCAGTGATTTTATTAGCCCAAGTGATTGATGATGTAAACCTTCATATCTCCTAAGTAGATCAGAGATAGGAAGATTTTGAGATACCATACACTGAAGAACAAGCAAGGAATTACTATTAATAATTTTTTCGACCTTTGCATTTTTTTATGTTGCTATAAAGTTGAAACAAACGTTAGAGAAAAGCGTTAGATGTAGGTATCAATTTTTGTAGATATTTAGATTAAGGTATTTACGTTTTCCACAGAGGTGGTTGCTGGCGAAGCACATAAAAATGTCGAATTGTGTTGCGGACTTGTACGCAACCATTTTTAATATAGATTTCTGGTAGTCTTACGGAGTTTTTGAGTTTTGGAAAAATCCCTGGAAAATTGAGCCAACATAAACATCTTCCTATATTCGCTATAATATTCTTCAATCATCCTCCTCTAAATACGCTTCGAAAATTCGCTTGTAACACTATGTTGCATCACTAGATTTTTTTTTGTTCTTGTTAAAGTTGAGTTAAAATTACAATCTTTCTAATGAATGAGAAAAAAAATATTCACAGACTGCATAGCTCTATATTTCATTGTTGGATTTATTGTCAACAGATGATCGATGGTTATCAATTTGTTTGATCGATTTACAACAATTTGCCGCAGTTTGGCCACCAATAACTTGCCGTCTATTTTACATTTTTCCTCGCAAGACATCGAGACAATGAACTATTGAATAATTAGCTACAGTGAATAATTAGCGATCCAAGGTTGCCATCCCCTCAAGTTCGATCCGAATTGCAATTTCTCCTCATTCCTACGAAATTCTTCGACGACCGGTTGGGAAATGTCAATTTTCCAAACTCGCCCTCTAGGCTGTTTAACCGGCCTGTCAAACGGCTCTTGTTTCGGGTAGCGTTAATTATCCGGTCGACGGAGCCGTCTGGCAGATTGAGCTTGATTAGAGGACGCCTGGAGCGCCTCAGGCGTTGAACGCGCGAGTTGATTGGCAGGCCGGTTTCTCCGAATGTCATCGCGTACTATTATGTACAAAACGGTCCCGAAATGTTACGAGAAAAAGGCGGACGCTTCGGAAACCTGAATCGTCCGATTGGGCATCAAAGGTAGTCGATAATTCGTTAAACGTTTGAGAGAACAGTTTCTGTTAAATGAATTTTTTTTTTTTGTGACATACTTCAATTGAAAGTTAAAAAAAAAAGTTTCCTATGAATCGAGTGCGAGCGAACTAAAAAACAAATGTAGCCACGTGGTAAAGAATAATCCTACGTATGAATACTTTATAGCGAATCAAAACGAACATTCTGCTCGGTTCGGATGGCGAAAGCGCCGTTTCCTAATATTTCGCTCCAACCGCTGACATTGCGTCTTTATGGTCGATAAAGTTTTAAGACCGATACGAGAAACCGAAAGGGGAAAATGCAATTTTAATAACGAACGTGTTACATCTTCATAAACCCCGTCGTTAATTCTGAAAAATTCCGGCAATATTGCTTCTGGAGAAAATAAACTTCGAATCATTTTTCGTCAGCGGTTATTACCTACAAGCTTTTGACCCGATTTCATTGGTTTTATAGCCGCCGTAAATGCGGCAAATTCATTACTCTATGATTACTCTTTTCCTGCTATTGTCTTCCTTATTTGTCGTTCGTTTTTCTCTTTAGTAACAGTTTTTCATCGACCGATAATGGAGCGATGAGAATGGAAATTTCGACGTCTCAGCGAGGCCGAATAATTGAAATAACGCTCACCGAGCTACTCATTTATTTTCTACAGTAATTTCACGTGCAAGCTAATTTCACAAGGTCGAGGGGTCGCCAGGTGAATACCCTCGCGCGATTTCCGTTCCAACGCATGCTCAAGTTACCGACTTCAATGGAAGAGCAAACGTGAACTTGAGAGGAACTCATTGTCTCGCGACGTCGAAAATTCATAACTTGTTTCCTTGAGATCAACGGGAAAATCGCTTGCGCGTTACGAAGTTGGGGGAGCGTTGAATCGAGATTCGTCGAACGAATTTGCCACGTGTACACAGTTGTTTTCACATTTTTGGAAATAATATTTTTTTACTACGATATTTTTACATACATTTACTACTATGGAAATAATATTTTTTTACTACGATATTTACAACATACATTTACTACAATATTAAAAAAAATATTCAGACAATTTCATTTCAATTCAATTATTGCGTTGTGTTAATAGCATCGCTTAGGTAAAAATAATGTAGTGAAAAAAAATAATAATAATACAAGAAAAAATAATAAAATAAAAAAATAGGAAAAATTAAATAATTGCATAAAGAAGAAAAATCGCTGTGAAATAACATTGGAGATAGGTAGTAAACATTTTCTACCTAATTGGGAAAATATTTTGTTTAAAATTTGCGATATGCACCACGTGTGAAAACTGCATCAATATTTATCAGGCTGAGAATTTTTTTCATATTTTTAGGGGCTATATTAGACGTTATTTCGTTTTAAAAACGGTTTCTTCCCAGAAACGCTTCTCTCGGAAGAAAGCTACTTTTTTCCTTCTCCTTTTCCCTTTATTCATACGTTTTCTTCAACTCTTGACCCCTTTAGGGATGCGATAACTCGGGAAAAGGGATCGTTGGCATTCACGTGTACGAAAAAAATCGCACCTCCCATGGGTCGTCGATTCTAGGGTTTTGTATTGGAAAAGTTTGATTGCCGGCGAGTAAATTTTGATTCGGCATTTGTTTTTTTTCCGACGTTTTGCAAAATAAGCTAACGCTAACAGAAACTATCAGAAACAACTTGCACCCAAGTGATAAAAAATGCTGTAGGAAAATTTTCCCCACGAACAAAAGCCGACCGCGAGATCCCGTACGTATGGCGATTCGATTACAAAAGGAAAAATACAGAATGTCTGTTTTTATAGACGCGTAACCCCGAATTAAACTGGAAACGTCCGACTTCCTTTTCCAACCCGGCAATTGTGATCTTATCGCGACCACTAGCCGGAAACGCGATTACTTTTCAGGTACTATCCGCCTTTTGAACGCTAATGATTTTTTAATTACAGGGAAAAGTTCACAATCGAGCTAGTACGTCGTGATAATATAATCCTCAGTTGAAACAATACTGAATTTCCATCGCAGAATGAGTATAAAACAGAGAACATTAATTGGTCTTTTACAGCAGTTTCCAATCGGTTTTGAATTATTGCTCATTCTTTCCCATTGAAAATGTAATAGTTTCCTTTTCGAAAATCATTTGCACTAGGAACGTCAGCATACGCCACATAAATCACTTGAATGAATCGAGAAAGGATTGACAGAAGACTGCTAACTAGTGATTTTCGACCAAGTGATTTATCACTAGCAAGGAAAGAGGAAAGTAGCAGCCAGGGGATAGTTTGATTAATTTGCGAGGACGCTTATTTGTAACTTAGAATACTTCCCTAGAGTGAGAACTCCTTGTATTTTCCCTCGATCATCTTGCATTTTCGAGCATGACCACGCGCCGCACCAAATGACAGTTTGAGTATCCGTATTTCCCCCATTAACGGTCGTTCTTCACCTTCAAATGACGAAAAAATGCAAAATTAGCACGTTCTTTCCCTTGGAAGATCACGGCTCGTTGAAACCCGAGACGAAACCGCCAAGGGAAAAATAGAGAGGGAGAGTGTGGTGAAATTTTAAAATTTATTTTCCCTTAGTATATCGTGGCGCGCCGTACGGGAGGGGCAAACGGAAGGAATTCACCAAGGGATGGAACGTGCAGGGAAAAATTTGAGATGACTTTTCAAGGGAAGGCTCTTCATCATTTGAAAATGACTTTGATATAAATATTTTTGCACGGCAATTTTTTACATTTATATTGTTTGAAATCTTTAGTGTTTAGAGTTCTCTAATGTTATTTACAACGGGCGGAGAGTTTTTACAGCAAGAGCAAGCCTACAAATAAGGCAAACAGAATTGAATTGCCAAAATTGAACCTTGTATTTATGATATATAAAATCAACAGCCAATAAAACAATATTCTCACAAAAAGAGTTGGAAAAGACATTAGCGTCTGCTAAAATATCAGCTAAATAAATGCTAAAAGTGCCTGCTAAAATTTCTGTCGGCTAATTTAATATAACGGGCAAACCAATGAAAAAATAATGAGCGAAAAAAATTTAAAACGGATTAAAACAATTCCCTACGGTTCTCTATCGTCGCCTAAATGATACTGAGCTCAAAAGCAGATCATCTATCGCGCGTCAGCACATGAACGCGTCATAGCGTGAAGGCCAAGACGTTTCAAACTCGTTGAATAGCGGATAATTTCTCAACGCTAGTTGAAACTTGAAAAATCGTCCGGGCCACAGATTGTTGTTAAGAAACGTTCAAAGCGTAACCTTTCTTTTCTGATGAATGCCCGTCATACAAATGGGGCTAGTTATGATTTGTAAGCTGTCAAGAGCTGAAATGTTTAAAGGTAGGAGGTCGTATTAGCGACCAAAGCGATCCTAATTGCCTCATTGAGAGCGAGAGGAAAATAGCTCTAATTGAATCCGAATAATAAATCATATAGAACAAAAAACTTCAATTTGAAATATTATAGTTCTATCTGTAGTAGTAGAATAGCGACAATTCTGTACATTAATTAAGATACTTTATGAGCATATTTATCTTCTATGACTTATCTTCTATGATTTCTTTGGAGATTGAGGTAAAATTTAAAAATAACTTGTACAACTAACTACTGTACATTAATTCTTCTGTACATTAATTAAGATACTTTATGAGCAAAATTTAAATTAAATTTAAATTTAAAGTAAATTTTTTTTAAAATTTAAAGTAAAATTAAAAATAACTTGTACAACTAACTACTGTACATTAATTCTTCTGTACATTAATTAAGATACTTTATGAGCAAAATTTAAATTAAATTTAAATTTAAAGTAAATTTTTTTTAAAATTTAAAGTAAAATTAAAAATAACTTGTACAACTAACTACTGTACATTAATTCTTCTGTACATTAATTAAGATACTTTATGAGCATATTTATCTTCTATGATTTCTTTGGAGATCGAGGTAAAATTTAAAAATAACTTGTACAACTAACTACCGGGTCGACGAAAACTTTTGGCCGTTTCTCGGCAAGAATTATCGGTCTCTTTTGGTCGAATTTCTCCGCGAAATATAAATCAGATACGAGCAAACGTCTAAACAGTTTAACGACTAGGGAAAATTGAGCAACTCCTTAACGCAATACGACGCTATTCGTGCCCTGTCGTCGCCCGATGAAGATTAATGGCCTCGCTCGATTTGTAGGCATAAAAGCCGCTTCAAGGTATCGAAACCGAAAGCTATAAAACCTTCTCGGCGTGCGAGCTCAAATTCTATTAAGGTCGCGTAAATTCGAAGCCGATAAAACCTCAACTGACATTCGTGGAGATTTATTGGGGACAGATAACCGAGTGAATGGCGAAGATCGGCAGTTTTGCGATTTTTACCGAGAGCGCGTGCAAATAAGCGTCATCGAGTGGTCGTAATTTGAAGATAATGTAAAAAACGAGATAAGACCTCCTGAGAATCTAACGTCTAGATAATCGCTCCTACGGAATATCGAAAATCATTAGACGTTTGGATATTTGAAGAGCAGATGTCACTTGAATTCAATAATACCTTAACTCAATAAAAATTCGCAGAAGGAAATATTTTGAAAAAATCGTTTAATTTTAGTTTAATTTAGTATAGTTTAGGTGATATAATTAGATGATATAGTTTAATATCGTATAGCTTAGGTTAAAATAGTTTTTATTAATAATATAAAAATAGTTGAAAAATAATATAAGGTAACAGCTCGTGAAAAAGAGCTTCAGCTCGCTCAGGATGAATGAGAAAAAAAATTGAACCGAGAGAAAAAAGAATAAAAATCGGAATTTGTTCGGAAATTCAATTAAAAACGGCCCTCAAAGAGAATAAAGCTTGATAATTTCAATAGGTTGTCTTTGCGATGAATCGAATAAATCCCTAGGGATATTTGATTCCAGAAACGATCAAAATTAACTTACGAAGAGAAATTATACGCTGCGCAAGAGAGCAATAATATCGAAGAAAAATAAATCGAACCCCTCCTTTTCATATCTTTTTCAACTCTTCGCCTAGTGTATTTTCAAAAAGAAATCACCACTAGGAAAATTGTAAAAACGCCGTGTTCCAATTAAGTGTGGACTATTTGATAGGGAAACTTCTACACTGACCCTGTTACTCGAAATTGCCCTGGAACAGGGGAAACAAAGGAAAGAACAACTTTCCGCGTCGATTCAATTCAACTACGGGGAATAGTGTAACAGAAGCTATTTCGACAAACGAGAAACTAGGAAAGGGAAAAAGGAAATTGAAAAAGTAAAAACGATCTCTACGATCTAGGAAGAGAAAGGCTCAAAACATTATCTACTGACGATTATTTTGCATTGAAAAGCTCTCAGTTGCCATCCTCAAAACCAAGTTTTGCAGAGTTTTTTTTTTCGAGAAAAAAATGTCCCGAAACGTTTTCACTCAGATATTACACAACAAGGTAAGTATTCTTACATAAGGATGGTTTTAATGAAATTATTATTGAAACAAAAATATTTTTTTGGAAATAGTTGCATAAATGGTACAATGAAGCATGTTAATTATTCAATAATATATTTTTGTAATAGCTCAACGGAATTATATTTCGATCTTCTGAGGCGGATAGCTTTAATGTGAGCGCAGGATGGAAATATTCACCTATAACAATCTTTGGACCATCTGCTCAGTATGGAAGAATATTCTAAGTCGTTCCTCAAGGTGCAGATTTCCTTCACTCGAAGGCGAGCGATTCATAGCTAACCTCAGCTTGCTTCTTGACTAGAGAAATTCACGTGACTTCCAAACTACAAGCGTTGAAATGTTATTTTTTCACTTCGATTTTTACAGGCGATGAAGGTCAATATTTTTTAATGACAGAGGTCTTGAAACATTTTTAAGACGACCAGGTAGCGCTTGATTTTTATCGTTCGGTTCACACACAGTACATCCATCGCATTTTTCTCTCCTTTTGCTATTTCTAAGGCGTATTTTGATTTCAGAAGGCCGCTGAAATCAATATATTTGAACGCTCAAGGTCTTGAATTGCATGTTAGGGTGAGAGAATGAAGTTTGATTTTTATCTCTCTTGTGACGCTCGGTATTTCCGCTTTATTCGCATTATACGTACATTTTTCGGTTTCCTGACGAGGAAATGGTCAGATTGCCAGTCGTTTCAAGTCATTGGCTTTGATACGGCGTACGTATAAATTTCTCGATTTTATAATAAATTATTATTCCTTTTTGCTTTGTGATCAATTAGCATTTTTATTTTTTTGAAAAATACAATAATGAATTTATTACAGCGCAATGAAACGAAACTCAGCTCTATAATTTCACGATATCCGTCACCTGATGGTAAATCAGCTATTATAGTAGTTGAATCTCAGCTTCGCCGGTAACTATGGGAACGAGGGCGTTGTAAATCATCCCGGCAACGATATAACAATCTACATCGTTCTCCGTTCGCCGAATGAAAAGCGGGGCCTCGGGTCCCGACGCAAATTTAATATCAGCGCTCGCATTTGATTTAGGAGAAGCTGTTCGTAAGCCGCGACTAAATTGCCGCCTCTGGTGTGCGAGATTCGGACGATTCCGGCCTGTCGCCCTAGTCGCCGTTTTCTTTACAAATTGCCCCGATTTTCAAATGCGACGTTCGCTCCGAAACCGCGTTGCGAGCTTCGCGCGAATTGTCAAAATCTCCGATGGAGTTTTTCCCCCGAGGTGACAAACTGGAATCGCGCGGGAATGATGAAAAATCATCTTCCCTTATTCCAAGTCGGATTACGAAACAGAGGTTCGTCAATTTTTCACAGGTTGACGTAAACCGTTGAGAAATATAATCTCTAAGCGCTCGAAATCATAAAACGTCACGAATCATTTGACAACTCGTTGACGTTTTTTGAAGGAGGCCAAACGTTTTGCCGAGGGAACGTGCTTCCTCGCTATCGTTCGCAGAAGAAACCTTTTTTTCTCATTTCCAGTAATACAAAAAAAAAAAAAATTAAAAAATTAAAAAAAAAAAAATAATAATAATAATAATAATAATAAAAAAAATCAAGGTTACAATAAACCGAAGGTGAATGTACGATTACATTTAATTGTAAATAAACGTTGAAGTGGAAATGTAATTCCACGTATGAGCTGTACCCGCAGTAGAGAATGAGTATAGCGGAGGATCGCGTCAGGAAACCCAAGTAGACTGAAGAAATCATTCAGGGATGATGAAGACGTTCAAAATGAAAGATTTAGGCAAGATACCCTTCTTAAACTCTCCGATTGATACTCTGCAACTTTAGGGAGGAGGGGGAGGGTCGGAGGGAAAACTTTTCTATAGAAGAAACGCTTTATAAAACGCTCCTATCTGTTTTTTTTTAATTTCATTTAATTTTATTTTTAATTTTATTTATTTTTTAAGAGTTGATGTTTTTTTTATCGGCCACGAAAACCGGTCAAACGGACTGATTTTCGATTTCTAATATTTAATCGAAGAAGAATACTGTCATCTTCAATGTACAAAGAATGTTTTACTTGTACCGTTTTCGAAGTATACTCAAAACAATGTGAAAAGGTCCAAAAATTTCGAGGTTCTGAAACGTTGTGCTGGGAATAATTTTGCGTGAACTCTTTTAATCTATGCTATTAGGACTCGAATGGACCGTTTAGAAGAATAAAAGCTCCTATCTGAACAAGTGGTTTGTCGATCTCTGTCAATCAGTCTGGCAGCGTTTCGTCTCATTCAGGTTTTATGCCGCCCTGAAGCTCAGTATTTCTACTTCGGTTATAATTTAACACAGCATTGGATGGAGAATCTCATTCCCTTCAGAATTAATTCATCGTTATCGAGATGCGTATTTAAATTAGCTACTCGATCCGTTGCGAACCCTCGGGAGCTCATCGGGCCCAAAAAGTTACACGAACTTGAAACTTGGTCGACTTTGATGGGATACGATTTACAGATATCACTCCGGATGCCACCGGTGGAAAATTTCGGCAACTGTTTGAATCCGGTGGGAGTAAGCGCCACTGGGCAAACAGAAAGTTTGAACGGAATCAATCAACATTCCACGAACGCGACTCCAAACTCGCACAGCCGTCGGCGGAACCGAATCGCAACCGAGAAATCACGAACTCCGGTCGCATAATTGCTTCTTTGGCGAATATAAAAGACCTTAGAAGCGGGATTTGGCTCTCAGGAAATTCGGTAATTACATGCCCGGGGATAATGCTCTAGATTTGACATGATCGGTAGAAATATCCGGCGAACCGGGTCTGCAGATGCGATTGATTCGGTATCAGATCTTGAAATAGGTTTAGGGCATTTTCGAATCACGATTTCATGGAAATCGCGAACTATAGTAAGTAAAAGTAAAGTAAACAAGGAGTTTCACCTAGGATTAAAGTCCAACTGGGATATTTTCCCGTCGTGGACGTCGTCAGTCGTTCCCACAGGGGAATCAGAAAGATTATCGATCGATTCTGCACTTACTAATTCTGACGGTTTCGCTCGTGGCTACTCATTGCCTCATCCCCCTGAGTGTGGAGGGCGAAGGGATGGGCCAAACATCAATTTGACCCCAGCCGGATTCGAACCCGGTTCTACCGTGTAGAGAACTAACGCTCCATACCACTACACCACGGGTGGCCCGCACTAAACACTATAAGAAATCGCGAACTATAGCCTGCGAACTTGAAAGCTGGCCAGCATTTTTATAGTAGAGGCAAGGGAAGCAGCAATAAATCAAGAAATGTATGTAAGCACGTAGAAAATGCTACTACAATATTGTAAAGTGACAGCAATTTTTTTTTTTCTCAAATTATCTGGCCACACAGGCACGCTGATTCCTTTTGAAAATCGCGGGAGGGATAATTTCCTTCTAGAAATCATTCGCGTTTATCGATATTAGGGAACAACGTGAAAATCGGTGAGAGGGTTCGCGGAAGACCTGTGATTTGAGACCAAGTGATTTATCACACGCAAGGAAAAATGATACGTCGGGGGATAGTTTGATTTATTTGTAAGAATACTTATTTGCAATCAAGGGCACTTCACATGACTGAAGACCCCTTGGATTTTCCATTTATCATCTTGATGTTTCGTTTTTGACAACGCGCCGCACCAAATGACAGCATTATTGAACGTTTTCCCCAATAAACGAACTTTTTATCCTTTTCAAAACTATGACAAGCCACGCAATTCCTAATAAAATCTCATCCGGCCAGAAGAGCATGTCCAACCCAAGTTTTCCCTTCGTGTTTCATCCCTTGGCGAATCCTCTACCGCTTTCCTCTCCCGTGAGACGCGCCACGATTTATTAGACGAAAGCAGAAATTATTTAGACCAACGTTGCCCTCCTCATTTTCCCTTGGTGGATTCCTCTCGCGTTTCCCTTCACGTTCTTTCACTTGGAAAATCACGGCGCGCGATAAAGTGAGAGGAAATCGCCGAGGGGAAAATGGTAGGGGAAAGTATAATAAAAAAATGGTAATTTTCCTTTGGAAAACCACGGCACTCTGGCCAGTTTTTCTTCGTTAAAAAAATAAGTTCTTTCTTCCTTGAAGATCGCGAATTTACTTTCGGAAATCATTTGTATCAAAGTACGTTAGTACGCCATGAGAATCGGCGGATTCGAAAGAACCTGAAAGACGATTGCTTCCGAACTGTGGTTTGTGACCAAGTGATTTATCACATTCAAGGGAAGAGGAAAGGGTTCGCCAAAGGACAGAGAATTTCATGGACTTTTCTCTCGATCATCAACGAATTCGAGCATGAAAAGGCACAGTACCAATTGGCAGTTTTATTGGAAGTTTACCCCAACAAATTACCGTTTTTTCCTTTTTAATGATGACGCGCCTTGCCACAAAATAATAACGCGCACGTTCTTTCCTTTGGAAAACAACGGCGAGTGAAAGACGTGGAGGGAAAGTGTGGTGGGAAACGTTTTTGTTTTCGTTTGGTAGATCGTGGCTGTCTTGGGAGGAAACGGGAGACAATTAGTTACTTTTACATAGCAGCGACGTCATAAATAAATCTTACTATCCTCTTGCGAATCCCTCCCTCCTTCCTTTCGTGTGATAGATCACACGGTCACAAATCATTCGTCGAATTTCATCGCGTCAGAACACGCCACAAACACCAATTATTTTCGAAAGGAGGTGATTACATGCCGCCATTTATATTCAAATTATAAGTAAATTACATGTAATGCTAATTCACCGTATCTGCCGATGCTCGATTACGAAAAAGGGGAATATTGGGTTTTATTCGGAGAACAACGTCTTCGGAGAATACCTGAAAACTGTTTGGACTTGGCCGACTCTTCCCGAGGGAGCTCGAAGGGAGTGAGCAATGGGCAGGAGATAAAAGAAATAGGAGTAAAATATCGATTTATTTCTAGACCATTACCCTTCACCCTAGCGAATCTGGACGGGATTTGAAAGTTTCTCAGGGGATAACGATATCGAAAATAAGAAACGGCATTTCTCATTTCTTTCAGTCGAAAATCCACTAATGGACTGTGACGGGAAAAATTCGAACGGATGGCGTGTGTGCTTTTGCGGTCTTTTGACTCGACAAAGGAACCATCCGAAGTGAAAGTAAGATTGACAATATTTTGGAAAGAAAAAAAAATCAACTAATTGGCGTCTTGCCGAATTCATACGGAAGGAAGGACAATAAAGAAGAGTTGCATTTTTGGACGATAAAAAAATGCAAAAAACTATCAATACCGTTCGAAATAATTCATGTTGATAATTTTTCATTTCTTGTCCATAAGCGAACAGGCGGTCTGATATTTGAAAAAGAAAAACTCCGTCAAATGCCGCGCTCTTCCGACCCTTTGGTAGGACGCTTTGTGATTAAGTTGCTGGCCGATAAAGAAACGAACGAACTAGTCGGCGGAAAGGGATGAAAACGTGGAGTCGGCGTTTGGCGACTCTTTTAGCTCCTCTGCTTCCAGTTCCACCAGTCCGAACAAGCGAGGGTAATTAAGCTGGAAATTGAGCCTGAAAGCGGGCCCTGGATTAGACCGCATAGCACATCTTTGTTATTTATCACTCAGTGCCTTTAAATAACTTACCTACGTTTCTCTCTCCAGAAAAAAAAAAGAAAAAACCGAAGCACGAAAAAGGGTTCCATTATGACGATGAATTTAATTCAAACGTAATTCAAGGAACTCGAATGGTTAGACATTTAAAAATATTTCACACCGGGCGAAATTATGGCGAATAATTGCGCCAATTAAAGGATCCCTGGTATTGAAAATTCGCAGTCGGGTTTCACGAGCTTTCGTCGAAAGAGAATGCAATCAAAGGGTGATTCGATATCGAAAGGTTGTTACGAAACCAATCGAAAGTTGGAAATCGAAAACTGAGCAAAAGACAAACTTTTTTCCTCTCCGCGGGAACGAATTTCAAACGGCAGATGAAGCGAATGGAGAACGAAGTTGATAGTAGTTGGTAAATGAAAAAATCATCAAAATGATCGAGGGCAACATTTATCAAACCGATTTCTTTAGAAATTTATAGATTGAATGACAATCTATCATAATTAAAAAAAAAACCGATTATGCTGATTATAAACGTTTAAATTAGTATACTCACACGCCAGACCAGCACTTCGAAAATTACGACACGTACCTGTAACAAAAAACAATGCGAATGAGTTCAGTGAAATTAAACGCATACTATTGCATAAAAATAAAAATTCTATGTAACAAACAAAAGAGTTCCGGTACGAATTTATCGACAAGAAGCGAAAAATAGGTATTCGAAAAATTAGTTATCAATTTTCTTTGATGAAGCGTCGTAACAAACTACAAGAACCATAAGAGTTTGAAGTTACGAATCCGTGGGACATTTGAACTTAATTAGAGCGGCGGTGTTTGATTAAAAATAGTCGGAGTTTTCTTAGTGGGTCGCGAGCATGAAAAAAGCGAGAGATAACCCCGCTAATTCTCGTCCCTTTTAATTTCGCAAGGCCTTTCGTCGTAGCCCAGTTTCCTTGGGAGGGTCGTTGTGGAGAGGAAAAAGGAAAATCAGTGCCCCTTCCAGTTCGTCGAGGTTTTGGAACCTTTCCAGGAAGGAAAGCTTCGAACGTTTTTTAAGTAATTTATAGTTTCTTTCTCCCACCCACTTTCACTCTCTTTTTTTAATATTTATTTTCCCTTAACAAACCTTAGAGAGGAAATCGTGAGAGGTCTCGAGAGGCTGAGAATCGTCGACGTTAGCGTTTTTCAAACACCGATATTTATTTAATCCGGCGACTCGCGGTAACAAAAGGGAGCGCCATAAACAGATTTATGCGCATGGGAGAAAACCTTTTAAATTGTGAGAACCTCGGCTGTAAATAAGCTGGATATAGTGCGGTCGCGGAGGCTATTTCTCTCCCAGGAAATTTTTTGGCTTCTACTGAGCTTTTCTGCGCAAGAAAAAAAAAACTTTTTTGGCTCCTTTTTGTCTTTTTGCAATTAGCCACGCTCACCGGCAAAAAGATACCGTCGAGGAAAACGCTAGGGTGAATTGGCCTCAGGCTTGCATGAGAAAAAGGGTCTTCAACCTATCTTCAACGTGCGCTCCACGCACTCGACCGCTCTTTTCACCCTGTGGTTCATGCGAGACTTACATCAGACCGCATCTGCTCCCGCTTACCGCTTAACTTTAACCCAAGATGCTACTACAGTAGCTATTTGCCTTTCTCGTATTATTTATTGCCTCCAAACACAAGATGTATCAAAATTTTAGCGAAAAAGGCATTCCTATGCTCACTTTTACTGGACTGAGGCAATCGCTGATCAAATCATCTATCTTAATTGGTTTTGAAGTTTGCGGGGGAGAAAAACTGGGTAACTCGTTCTCCTTTTTCTTTATTGCCCGCCCCAATAAAGAATAAGGAGAGCAATAAAGAAAAAGGAGAACGAGTTGCCCAGTTTTTCTCCCCCGCAAACTTCAAAACCAAGAAGATATGAAGCGACTACCCAAAAACGAAAATCTATCTTAATGAATGAAACGCTTCCTCTTAACTTTTTCCTGCAGATCATTCTCATCCTCATATTCAGTCAAATAGCACTGCACACAAGATCACCAATCGCGTCCAAATACTCCAAAATCAAGAGAACCCTTCCCTAGCAAAAAACAACCAATGCGCTCCACACACATGTTCGCTCAGCGGGATGAAGCGCCGAGAGTAAAACATTGCTTCGAAGTTTGGGATAAGGCGGAGAAGCAAAGCCGTAATGCTATTTTGAAGACAGCTTGGGCCTGGAACAATGAAGCAAGTAATCCAAACTTCGAAGGAATGATGTATCACGGGATTGAATCGCGCCGTTGTGGAAACTCATTGCATTAGCTGATGCTAATTTCTTCCCTGATTCTCCGGCGCAGCGCGGATGTTCACTCCGTTGAGCTCGCTCTGATTCAAATGAGAGGCGCTGCGAAGGATGGGGACGAAAAGCGGCATAAAGCTGGCGAGTATATTACATGTTGTTAGATGAAGTATCCAACTTCATTATAAAGGCTGGAAAAGTTGCTTTCATTCGTGATTTTCATTCGGGGATCATCGTCATAGCCTGAGCTCATGGGATGATCCTGTAGAGCGTCCTAATTTTCCCATGGCTGTATCAACGCAGGCATCATTCATCCATCCAAGAAAGTCCTGATGGCAGTTGATAGAGCACCAGACCACTGTTAGTAAAGAGAGTGGATTGAAGTCGTTAAAGAGACAGATCAGTCCACAGTCAGACTTCTGGATCTTCAAACCGTCATTAATTCAGTCCAGACCACAGCCAATAGTCCAGAGAACATACTCCACCGAGACAGACCAGTCCACAGGAAGTGGAATGAAAGGAATTTATTAAAAAGACATATCAAAACTCAATGGCTGTAGTTCTAAGACTTCCACCTCTTACAAAACAAGGAGTACCCATGATCCCATGATTAGTTATGGGTAGGTTGTCATAGGTAGTTGTAACCACCAATCTCCCAACGTATTCCAGGCCTGCAAACCTTATTCCAGTGTCAATTAACGCTAAGGGTGATCGTATTGTTTGCTGTGGTTTTTTTTAATGGTCTTCAGTCCCCCGGACCTTCTTAGCATACTTTTATGAATGTTTACCGAATTTCGTAGATGCCGCATGTCAACCCCATTGGTAACTGTCTTGATCTGCCTTCTGCGCTTGGGCTTGAGGTCTACTTGCCCATTTCTGGGCCGTCATGCCCCACCTCCATCTCAAAGTTGCATTGGCCATATATTCCAGGCTCTTGAGACAGTTCCAACGTACTGCACAGTCGCAAATTGCCTGCAATGACTCTACATTGACTTTAGAGAACTAAAGCAACCTGATTGATAGAAGTAAATTGACAATTTTCAGCCTTGGAGCTCTTGAGGCACTGTGCATCAGACACTTGGAAAGACACCTGTGGCAACAATACACTGGACTCGTTGAGGTCACTGTACATTATCAAGGTCCGCAAGACCACCAAGACTCGTGAAGTTCCATTTTTATTATCACATGTAATTGAAAAAATAGAGCTCAGCAAAAATTCGGTTTTTTTACTAGCCCGGTTGAAAAATTTCTCTCAACAAATGGCTCCGCTGCCTGTAATTTATGCAGAAGGGAAACGGCGGTTCAGGGTCAGTGAGGAGTTAGCTGAACTGCGCGTTGTTGTTCGCCAACTACGTTGCCGTCTTAGAAACACTTAAGCGTCTCAAAGTTCGGAAACAACTCGAGTTGGTGAGATTTATCACGCTAAGAATCACACCCCTTTTAGTAAAAGCTCGCATTCTTCTCAGTCGTTCAGCGATTCGTCTCCCAAAACACATCAATTCGATCGTAATCGATGGAAAAATCAGCAATGTGGTAAATGCTATTAGGGAGTGAAGTTCGGAAAATATAGCGATGAAGCCAGACAAAAATGGAGGATATTTTCAATTATTTCAGTGCACTGGTCAGAGGGGGGAGTCTTCTTTTGCTGAGCGCTTTCATCCATTAGGGCATTATCATGGCAATATAGGCTTCAGCTCATTAGGGCGTATATAAGCCCATGTTAGCAAAGAAATGTCATCAAAGAGCCAAATAAAGCCGAGTGCTCTAAAATCAGTATCCATACGAACGGGAGTTAATAGCTAACTCTTCATCATGCAGTAGATTCTCCGGCTGGATGTCGTAATAAAATACGAAGTTTCTAGGTCACTGGGTGAATAGGCCTATCGAGGTAATGCTCCACTAAGATGTTCAAAATCTAGCCGAGCCTATACTTAAGACTCTGGTTATTATGAAATAAAGCAGCTGAAACGTATTCAATTCACTTAGGAGACGTTTCTAAAGTAAATAGTGGCTGTCGCAAAATTTATCTAATCTTTCTCTGGAGTACTTATTGCCGTTGGTGCTAAAAAACACAACTACCGGCTCTAATCTTGGGCCAAATCCCTTTATAACAATTTCATCGTCAAACTTCGTAGTTGATGATCTCATCCGAGCATTCCATTATTTTTATGAACCATCAAAGTTATATGTTTCACTTGGCCTTAATGTTTGGTTATCCGGAGCTGAAGGCCAGGCGACCCTTGCACGATTCGTCGATGAGGAGAGGCATGAAGTTTTACGATGTTTTGAAGAAAAGGACCACCTCATCTTTTTCATTTCATCCGGCGGTCCCTTTTATGATTCATTGTAAGAGTCCCCTGGAAAGCCACGGCTTTCTTAGAATAGTTTAATGAATCGACGTAAAAGGGTTAACAGCGTGAAGCACTCGATGCTCGTTTTGGAGGGAATTTTATAGCTGTCGGAAGGGCGATTACCTACTTGTGAATATGAAATTATGACTGTGAAACATCGGTGGACGTGTTTTGTTGCTGTTATTTGACTTTGAGATGCATATTGGTTGAGTCGAGTGAGCCAACTATCGACGAGATGCGCGTTTCTGAGTTCTCAAGCGTATTATCCAAGATATATTCAGAACAGTATTCAATACGGATCTATATTGCCCTGAGGATGCCTTTAGGGACGAATGTGCTCGGCATTTTCAGTCCAGGGATACAGAAAAGCGGTGGAGGAAGTAATTGGCAGGGAAAAGAGAGCGAGACGAGGGAGGCGCAAGCCTAAAAGCTTCAGTAGCAAAAACTTCATATCAGCGGAGAAAACATCTCCGGAAACATCGTGACCCTGAGCTTGGCACGAGGAAACGCATGCTCAGGGCCTTGTGTTTGGTAGCATCTTGAAGAATCCTGATTTAGGGGGTCTGGAAGTAGTAAAGTGCACCTTTTCCAGCTGATATATGCGACATGAATAAATGAGCTCCAAAGTACTGATCAGCAACCAACAGCAATCAAAAGCCTTCAAGACGAACTCCAGGAAGGTGGAAAGATTCGCAATTGTAGCGCGTTGAAAATAACCCATGCTGCTCTAGAGCCAAATGCCTTAAGAAGGCGGATGAGAACCACGAAACGAGAATTCACGAAAACCGCTGACTACAAGCCGCTTTGAAGATCTTCAGGATGCTGGTGAGAAAATTACTGGTAATGACTGTTTAAATGAGTGGTTTTCCACTCCACACCAACGTCGATCTCTGATGACTGAGCTCTTTTATACAATTTTCCAAAATATTGTAAAGTACGTTGACACTCCGGACCGTACAAAACTGATTTCATCTTCGTGACAATCAAAACCAACTAATCCACCTCAATTACTATCATCGACCACGATTTGGATGTGTCGCCACATATATTGGTAAACCCAGTGAGAATAAAGTCATCGGCGTACTGGCATCACACAAGTACTTCCAGTTGTCACTATAGTCATTTTCTGGTTTACATTCATAATCAATCACCTTCGTGGACATTGCACACCCAAGGGACAAGTACCTGACATAACACGTCCCTCGATCAAACTCCTCACGTATCTTCCCCTCGAATGTGATTTATAGCCTTGGCGTTGAAAGACAAGGGTCAAGCTCGCTAGAAAGACCATCTCGAGGCTGAGGGAATCCGGAAACTAGGGATATCGAGCCTCTCTTGCTGCGAGAACTCGGTCGCACAACAAAAACTCCGACCCGCATCCATTTCCTGCGTCCTCTCCTTTCTCGAATTGAAGGCAAAAACGAACATAACACGTATGTATTATTGTTTCTCGATGCGGTGGCCTCAAGAGGCCAAGATAGGTCGATGGGTATGGGAACGAGAAAAAACTCCCGCCTTCTGGATTTATAGATTCATGAGCTCGCTTTCAGAGGGAAGTTTGTTTTTCTTATATGCTTTTATTCGGCTCGCCCTGTCCGACACTAAACGCTAGCTTCCACACGTACAGGCGACCGTTAATTTTTAACACGGTTATAATACTTTTTACAGAGTTTCACCTCCGGGACGATGAGTTCGAGGTTTGCAAACGCAAGAGACTACTATGCAAAAAGTATAGGAACTCGACCTCGCAAAAAAATAAAAAAATAACGCGAAGGAGAATGTCGAGAAATAGGAATAAAAACGGTCAATTTTGTTATAATTTTATGTTGTGTCTTCGTGGAATAGCGTTTGAAGAGAAGCAACAAACCGTTTTTTTTACCTTCAAGCTAAAAATAACTCGAAACTATTTTCCTATCATTTTTTAGATTCTAAACGAACTTTCTCTATTTTTCATTGCAGAAACTATTTAAGGAGCTCAGATAATTTTCTAATTCTAACAAAACTAAAAATGGTAGTAAAATCTTCATAAGCTGAGACAAAAAAGAAAAAAAATTGATACGCAGGAGTCGGAATTTGACATTTCACACAAAATCAAAACCTTACATATATTTTCCTGTAACTTGAAAATGTAAAATTAAATTTCCTATATGATTCAGTGCCTATTAAATTAATATTGAACAGTACTATGCATAGTATTTGCAACAGATTTTAAGGGTTGAAGTACATAAGAGTTGTATAACACGAAAAATGGAAAAAACCAATACTTGTCGTCAAATTTCCGCCGTTTTGACGTCAAATTCGGAATCAGCGTTAAATTTCCTATAAGGAAAGCTTTCAAATTCGCTTGAAAACGAAAATTAAATTACCGATGCCAGCGGAGCTCGAAATCTCGGCCGGTGAAAAACTCGATTTACGGAAAATAATTTCTGTGGCGCTGTATAAATTTTTTTCACCAACTTTTTTGCTATGTACGTGTGTAAGGCGTTCAAATGAACACTCCTGCATAATAAAACAATTGATTTACATAAATTTTGACCCCGAAAATCACGGTTAAAGTCCAATTTTCGAGCTTTCGAAAACTGATTTTTTTGGACCACTTGCAGATTTTTCCGAGAAATAAAAAAAATCACAAAAATAGATCTCGGTAAGATACAAGTTTCCTGAAAATTTCAGATTTTTATCTGTATTGAGAGACGAGTAAAAATTCGTTAACTGATCGGTTGGAAAAAATCGCAGGGGTACCCCTTGGATTTTTTACGAAAAATTTTTTGGAATAGATTCAGCTCAAATTCAGCATATTGATAGTTGATGATGTGTATATCAATAATATATGCTTCATTATTTGTTTCTTTCGCACTAAATGGATGAAAAGAACGTTTGAAGTTGAAAAATGTGATTTTTTCGTGTATAGTCAACTAATATTGTTGAATAACGCAAAAACGGTTGAAAAAGGGATAGGTACATTACATGGGGAAAATGTGCACAGTTAAATTACCTATCTTTTGGTATATTCAAACATCTGAATTGACGACTTCCTGTTCAAGTTATTCACTGTGCAAGTTACAAATATTGGAAAACTTAAAAATTGAAACGTCTACCTCGGCTAAAACTTTGCGCAAGTTGAAAAACCCAATACGTAGGATAGCGTTGGATTTTCTGTCAGATTAGCTATCGAAATCGCCGAATTTTATTTTCGCCGTCTATGACCGCTTGCGGAGATTAAAAATGTTTACAAGATCCGAACGAAGCTTTTTGCGTAGTAAAACTTTTTTTACGAAATTTTTAACCACGTAAAGCTCGGTCGAAATTGAATTTCAGTGAATTCAAATACCGATTTTTCGGACCACTCGCAAAATTTTCCGAGCATTAAAAAATTGACACAATCATAATTTCGTTTGGTACTATTTCTCTGAAAATTTCAAATATGTATCACCCTCGACGGTCGAGTAAGAAATCAAAAACTGAACGTTTCCAAAATCGGTTTGGGTTTTTTATTGAACATTTGTTATAATATTGATTTAGTTCTCATTCGGTATAGTTACAGTTGATAATTCGAACAATATGTGCGAAATTCTTCGTTTAAAGTACCCAAAAGGGGGTGAAAATATTTGAAGAAGGAAAATTGCAATTTTTGCGTTTATTTCATTAATATTGTTGAAAATGGCTAAAATGGATAGAAACAATTCGCAGAGAAAACATGGAGAGTTGAATACCTATTATTTGGTATAATAAAACCTCCTAATAAACGAATTTTTGTTGAAGATAAAAGTTAAAAATTGTGGAAAACCTAGGTTTGAAGGAAGAAACCGCCTAGTACGCGGAAATTAAAATTTTTTTAATAAAAAAAAATTACTTAAAAAAAGAAAAAAAATTACATACAAAATTTAAAAAAAAAAAAATCACTTAAAAAAAGAAAGAAAAAAAACACAAAAAATTACTTCATTTACATACAATCGCAATCTATACACAGGGAAAACGTCTTGAAAAACAGTTAAATGCGACGGGAGTGTCGTCAAAAAAATAATCGAATTCAAAATATTCATCCAACACCTTTCCGTTTATGAATAGCCCCATCAGCGAGGTGAATATACAATTCGAAATACGTAGAAATGCGAGTTTCATTCGAGAATAAATACCCGGAGGAGGGAGTCGTTTTGAATTTTATTTAACCGTCCGAAGAAAAAGTAATGAACCTCTTTTCAAGAAACCCTTCCTAACAAGGAGGAACTGCGGAATTTCTCTTTCGGACCTCCGCCGCGTATAAACTGTCCATGAACTACATCAAATGAACAAGTATCCGGCGGCAGAGCGAGTGAATAGTCCACTAATATTCAGGCTGATCGCTGAAGAGGTGAAGGTAGCCATTTTGTCGAGCAATTGATGACTTCCTATCCAATGATAGGGCCTCGTCAATTACTGAACCCTTTAAACCCTCGACGAAGTACGGGAACAATGAGCTGCTACTGGTATATTCAATTAACGGCACTGTGACATTTTATAGGACGAGCTGATTGATAAAAATACAGTGCTTCGAGAAAAAATCGGAAAAGTTTCCCCTTTTAAGCGCCTCGAAAATTTATTTAATGTTCGCTTAAGAAAAGCCGGCGATGTTAAGGTGAACAATTCGTTACTTCGATAATGGACAAAATTTCTCACCAATCGACTACCTTAAATCGGAATACTTATGTAAAATGAAGTTGAGGGAACTAAGAACCATTGGGAAAAAAAATTCAAAAAAAAAAAATAACTCTAAAAGCAAAATTAGTTAATCCTAAAAATTATTAGTTATAACATTGGAGGCGAAACATACTGTGGTTAAACTCGATTAAAAATAAATAATTTAGCTGAACTTCAGCCAGGAATGAATTTATTGGTGAAACCGAACCGAAGTGGTAATCACTGAACAATTCTTCGAGCGCAAAAATTGTTCCCAATCTTGGCGAGGTTTTCTTCTCGAGGAAAAAAGCCTTGGCTCGGTAGTTGTCAAACTTCTTCGCCACCTTGATATGTCAATTGAAGCTCTCGTTCGGATAACGAGGCGGCCTACGAGTGGGAGTTTTCTTCCTTCGATGGCAAGCCTTCGAAATCACCTGGTTCAAACGAGATTGGGTTCCGAAGCAGGCGCGAAAATCTCTTTCTTCAGCCTTCGGGAGACGGGATAAATATATTTTCCCCAAGGAAAAAGTATCTTCCAAGAAGAGAAAAGGCGCTTGTGAAAATTTCGCGATATTAGTCGTATATGGAAGGAATCTGCGCAGATATCTATCAAAGCCCGAGAGACGGATTTTTAGGAGACGATCACCTAGGAGACGGTTTATTAGAGTCGTTCGCCAAGGTAACCGTTTCAAAGGAGACGGTTTATTATGAGACGCTTGCCCAAGGAGATGGTTTCTAATGATTTTGCCGAGGAGAAGGTTTATTAAGAGTTGGTAACCTAGGAAACAGTTTCTTAGGAGACGTATGCTTTGGAGACGGTTTATTATGAGACGCTTGCCGTGGAGATAGTTTCTTCGGAGACGTTTACCTAGGAAACAGATTATTAGGAGAAGTTCGTCTAGGACACAAGTTGGTACTCGCGTAATAATGTAAATTCAAGCTCAATCTGTTATACCCTCTCAGTAAAATATTTTCCTTATTTTTTAGAAGCCCAGCCAATTCCGCAGACCGAATATTTATAAGGCAGATTAAATTCAAATGATCGAAATCAGCGCGAACGGTGATTCGCATGGGCGAGGAGAGCTTCGCGTAGTTGTCAGACGATTTGACAAGTTCAGCAGCTGCGCGGGTGCCAGGGAATGATGAAATCGTGTTGCGAGGTCTTGTAGTGAGAGATGGGCCAGGCAAGAGAGGGCCGACGCAGCGGTAATTGTAGACCGGATCGGCGAACGCTGTTCTCAACGGGATCCGATCCCGAAAACCTCTTCAGCTAATTAGGAACGTGCTTTCCGTTTCTGTATTGAATAGCTTGGCCTTCGGATAGTCTAGACAGCATCCGAACACGGACGGTTGCAAGGTTCGAAAAATCGAAGATATTGATGTTTGCTTTGAGCCGAAAGAAGCAAAGAATCAAAAATTAATTGGAAAAGGAATAAATCGAGAAGGAAGAAATTCGACAGGAAAGAAATTGAAGAAGAAAATTGTGAAAAGTTAGGAATTGAAGGAAAAATGAATAGAAGTAGTAAGAAAATGGAAGGAAAGAAATTTAATTTAAGGAAAAAGATGCTGAAGAAAAAAATTAAGAAAAGGTTTGAAGGAGGGAAAGTTGAAAAAGGAGGAGTTATAGGAAAAAGAAGCTAAAATATGAAAGATATTGAAAAAGATGATATAGAATGTGCACGAAGAAAATATCTACGAAGAAAGGAGCAGAATAACATCACCAGAAGAAAACAAAGAATTGAAAAATCCTCAGCCACTCATTTATTTATCTGCGCGATAGCAAGGACTAATCTTCTTCTCTTGAAATAGTCCTAAAAAATTTAAATACATTTTTTTATTCAACTGCGATACACAGTTTCCGTTGCAGGAAAAATAAAACAGTGACGTTGACAATTCAAATAGAAATCGCTCTCATGTTAGATCCGACGATATTACCCGTATGTAAACCAAATGATATTCAATAGTTTACAGTGCGGATAGAGAAACAATATAGCTAACATAATGAAAACAGGTCAGAGCTAATGAGCATGATTGTAATACAGTCGAGAGCAATCAAGTGACGTCCTTTCTCGTTATTATTCGACGAGTGTAATTAATTAGGGAATACGACGAAATTCGGAGAAATAGAGACGAATAAATCATTCATCAATCGCTTCTCGCAAATAATGTCTCGCTGTAAAATAATTATCAATATTTTTTACGAGACAATCGAAAGAAATTCTAATAATTTCTACATAGGGTTTTAGATATTTGTATATTATTAACGTATTTGTACAGTAATCACCGTAATTTATAGACGCCGAATGAACCGAAATGACAGACTAATTAGCAATAATTAGAGAATCTCCGATATTAAATTAATCTTCTCATGATAATCCTTGACATTTCAGTTGCAGCTGCGCTCAAGCAATAACTGGTCCGTTTTCTATGCGAAATTATGACTCATGATTTTAGTTTAGTGGGACGACGAGTGCTAATCATTTATCTTGCTTTGGGACTCGCTATAACGGTTTTCTCCATTCGGAAGATAATGTCCAGGTGACAAATATATTCCAGCACCAATTTGAAACGCTTCTGTCGCTCTCCAAAGCCAAATGCAGTAGCTAATTATATGGTAAGAACGCGATGACACGAGAAGTAAATACATATCCACTGAAAATGTAAAAAAAAATAATATCAAGTTAAAAAAGAAACAATAGCGTAACAATTGTTCGACATCATCTTGGTAAGTCAGATAGAATCGGCTCGAAAATAATTCTGGATCGTAATTGGCTATTTATCTAGCTTTTTCAGTCCATACAATACCTAATATTCAACACATAACACAAATACACTTCTTCTTTTCAACCTCTCGAGTCATCTTAGCTATCTGATGCCTCTCCTGCTTTAGCTATCTTCTCTTCACATTAGTCTGCTGACCCCCAGGTAGAAATGCGAACCGAAGAAGTGCGGTTAACTTATTCAGCACCATCCGTTTGCAGTTCCTTAGAATTCGAGTGGCGGGAATCCTCGATCTGAGTCACTTGTGGAATTCGTAGTGAAACCTTCGCTCGCCTTTGGCAGGATTTGCTTTTTCAACAGTCTACACGGACGCTGTTCGAATTGACATTCGCCATTTGCTCAGTTCAGCTGGAAGAGCGCTAATTCGTCTCACTTTCGCCCTTCGTCTTACTAATTCTTTGAACACACCTAACGACATAATTACTGATTATGTGGCAGTTGAAATAACCGTTTAATACGATTTCTTCGGACGATTCCAGAGCGAAACATTTCTAGACTGTAAAGAGGAAATTTCAATCGATTCGAAAAAATTGAAATATTTCAATCAAAATTATTTCAATGTATTAGATAACCCAAAACAACTAGAATTTCATCGAGGAACAGCAACGCTGGCTGACTGACATTTTGACCACTTAAGGCTTTTTATGAGTCCTTAACAACCGTCTCATAGGCAAACGTCTCCTAAGTAACCATCTCCAGGGCAAAAATCTCCTAAGAATTCTGCTCCTAAGCAAACGTCTCCTTAGAAACCGTCCGCCTTATCAACCATCGCCTTGAAAACGTCGATAAAAACTTTTTTTGGCCCTCCAGAAAAGTCGGGGAAAAACAGTTAGCCAGTGAGACCGACGATTTGTATATATTATTCTGAGAACGAGCGTTTTATCAGTTTTCGAGAGTTCGCCGAGTGGGCAGGGTCTGATAAGAGAAAACCAAATGTCATCAATGAATCACGCCAACGTTTCGACACCTTCGGATCGTGCGGATTCGCGTGTAGGCAAAAATAATTAGCGGGTTCTCTCTCTAAATCTCCATCATTACGTACTTTCCCAGTCAGTTTCACCGTATTTGAGCTCGAACATATGACGAATAATTGAGAAAGCCAGATATTCTTGAAGAGAATATTTTAGAAAATATTCAAGAACCATAAAAAACTGCGTAGAAGCTATTATATATATCTCTTCTTGGCTTACTTTTCATTTTGGCATTTAGGCTTTACTTTTTTCTTCTTTAGGCTTAAAATTTTCATCGTTTTTCTTTCAGGCTGTCACACTCGGGCAACTGGAGCCACATTCCACTATATTTTTATGAAAGGTGGTAAATATTTACAATATTTAAACTATAACATCGTCGAATAAAGCAACGCTGACTACGCACGATAAGAAACGAAAACCGAGGGGCGCTCTGGATAATTTTTACTAAGGAATCGATCGGGTCCCTTACAAAATCACCATCGAACTGTGATGGCGATAAGGCACGAAGAAAGTTCTCAGATATTATTGCAACCATGAGCGCACGAGGTTTATTCAAGCCTCCCAACAAAGGATTGATGTCGATTCATTCGGAGTTTTTTCCTTCTTAAGAGAGGAAAAAGTGTCAAAAGAAGGGCGTTAGGTCGGATAGCATCGGAGAATACGGCTTGCATTGTGAAGAAATCGCAGTCGACGAAGGTGCAGCGAAAGATAAACTGCAGCTTCTGAGCTCGGAACAATATGTCACCGAGTATCGCGTACGGGTATCGCAACACCGCAAACATCCTGGAGGGTGAAATCATCAGTTAACGTTCGAGCGTCTAAAGGAGCCGTAGCTCTATTTCAGGAACCGAAGGGAAGAGATATCCATCGTATCGGAGTCGAGATTTAAACAGCTCATCACGGCTGGTAATCGGACTGCACGTTTCGAAAGGAACGCCAAACTCTTGACGAAGATCATTTGCAAAGTAGAATGTCTGGAAGTTATCTTTTTGAGAAATGCGACCATGGTTTCTATAGTTTCACTGAAAAGTCGATTTTGGGTTTTCCGTCATAGTAGAGCCGGAAAACCTTATTTATTTATTTTACATATTTACGGGCATAGTGTGCCCAATAAACTTAAATTAAATAACAGCGCTTCCTGATTAAACATAATACAAATACTGATTAAAAATTTAAAGAAATGAAAGAAATGAAATGGTTCAGCATTATCGTACGTGCCATCCTACCCGCCAGCTTGAATTTAACTTCAAACGGGGGAATTACTCAAGTATGGAAGAACACCTTTCTAGAGTTGACTGGAGTGAGTGCTGCTCTCTTCCTCTGGACCTAGCAGTCAAGCAGTTCTATGAGATCATCCACCAGGCAATCTGCTTATTCGTTCCCCGCACCAGGCCTTTCTCCGGGAACTTCCCGAAATGGTTTACGACCGAACTGATTCATCTAGTCAAGCAAAAACGTCTCGCCCACTCTCGTTACAAACAATCTGGTGATCCTTTGGACTACGGTCGATTTTCCGCGCTGCGAACTAGCTGCTGTTCTCTCTCTCGATCATTGTATAGTTCCTATTTAGTTAATGTGCAATCGTCAGTGCTTACCGATGTAAAATCGTTTTGGAACCACGTGAATTACTGTGCCGGTCATAACAGTTTACCGTCCCTAATGACTCTTGGAGGCGAATCGAGCAGAACCACAGAGGGTGCCGCCGAGCTGTTCGCCACTTATTTTTCATCCGTCTATGACACCCCAGTTTCCACCAAACCGTCCTACCCAGAGCTGAATTTTGTTCCGCTTGCCTCCGTGTCGGTCTCCCTCGAGCAGGTGCAGCGTGAGCTCATCTCGCTTGACCCGACAAAGGGAGTTGGACCTGACGGTGTTCCTCCGATTCTCCTGAAACACTGCCCCTGTCTAGCTACCCCCTTAACCTCCCTTTTCAATAAGTCACTCAGGGACGGCAGCTTTCCTCGTGAGTGGAAGACTGCCTTCTTGACACCAATCCACAAAAGCGGCTCTAAGACGTTGATCAATCACTATCGCCCTATTTCTACTCTATCAACCATCCCTAAACTTCTTGAAAAACTGGTCCTAGCTGATATTGCTCCTCTCATTTATCCGTTTATCATACCACAACAACATGGATTCATCCCCGGCAAATCTGCAACCACAAACCTAATTGCCTTCCAGGAATATGTCCTTGATGCGTTTGAGGGGGGCTGCTTGCAGGTCGACTGCATATACACCGATTTTTCCAAAGCTTTTGATAAGCTATCGCACAAGCACGTGCTAGCGGTGTTGGACGCGGTCGGCCTGCATGGGGCCCTTCACTCTTGGTTGTCGGACTACCTCCAGGGCCGCACAATGCGAGTCCGCCTTCAAGGCGTACTTTCCGAACCCTTTGCCGCCTCTTCAGGGGTCCCTCAAGGCTCGCATATCGGCCCACTTCTATTCCTCCTCCTCATTAACACCTTCTCTCCTGAGATACCCAGCGTGGAGTTTCTTCTCTACGCGGACGATCTCAAAATTTTCAGCAGGGTGGCTGGTAGCCAGGATGCTTTCTGCCTTCAGGAGTGCATGCATAAGCTCCTCCGTTGGTGCGACAACTTCAATTTATCCCTCAATATCTCCAAATGTCACGTTGTTTCCTTCCATAGAACCCACTCCCCTTATAATTACCCCTATCAACTCGGCGGTGCACCTCTCATTAGGAAGGAGACTGCTCTGGACCTGGGAGTGTTGTTCGACAATAAACTATCGTTCAACGACCATGTGGGCATGATATCCTCACGCGCCATGAGGAAGCTTGGGTTTTTAAGAAGATCGACACGTGAGTTTTCGTCGGTTCCAGCCATCTCGCTCCTCTACAAGACATTGGTCCGCCCCGTGATGGAGTACGCCAGTGTGGTCTGGTCCCCATATTACGAAGCCCACAAGCACGAACTCGAGCGCGTCCAACGGAGATTCGCTCGCTACATGGCGTACAAGATCAGCGGGCTGCGTGGTTTCGATACCGAGACTATTTTGGCCGAGCTCGGGCTGGGTACACTGGAGAGGCGACGGGTCATGTACGACGTGGTCTTCTTCCACAAACTCATCACCGGTTCCCTTGACTGTCCCGCACTTCTTTCCAGGGTCCTCCTCAACGTTCCGGCCTACTCTTCTCGACACCCCCCGCTCTTCCATGTCCCATTCGCAGCCACCAACTACCTCAGCCATCGCCCCCTTTATCGCCTTCCTCGCCATGCCAACCAACTTTTGGACTCGTGCCCTCAGGTCGACCTGTTCTGCGGCAGCATCACGGCCATCAAGTCGGCTACGCTCCGAATAGCCTGAACACTTCAACCCGCGACCACAGACTATTATTATTTTTTTTTCTCCACTCTTTATTTTACTTTATATTATTATTATTTTTTCTTTTATTGCAAGCTAGCATTGTATTATTTATTATTATGTTGAATTCTTTGGTTTTTTTTTATATAACGATCACCGGCCAGATTTTATGTTAACTTTTGTAAATTGAGCACCTGCTCGTACCAAATAAATAAATAAATAAATAAATAAATAAAGAAAAACATGTTCAAAATTAAAGGCAAAAAAAACAGTTTTTATACTTGTGAGGGGGGTAAAGAAAAAAATCAATATCGGGGTGGTTCTCCAAAAAAATTTGCCTGACGGGGGAGACGGCTCAGTGGACGGTGGTAGAGGTAATTTGTGGGGAGAAGCCAACGTGGAAGAGAGTTAAATGCCGGGAAAAGAGCCGATTATTTGCCTCATGTCTTCTTTTCCTATAATGAGCGGGATATTTCCTCTACATTAATTACCTTTCAAGAATCATTTCCGTGAGTGGAGTCCAGCGCAGGCCAATAAATTTTTTTTTTGTTTATTTATTTATTTTTTATTTATATTATTTTAAACGATTTTACGCTGCGATTATCAAAGGGCTGTAACTGTAAGGCTAGCTATTCACGCAAGTTCAAATGCACATTTAATTTATTTTCGAATCCCTTCCCGTTTTACTCCGTCGTGCGACGATTTACCTAGGGAAAATAATTTCGATAACGCACTTTCACTCCCGAATAAGAAGAAATGCATTTGATGAACATAAAATTCAAAATTATTTTTCTGTACATGACAAAGACACGAATATCCCGCTGCTCAATCCTTCCGGGCCGCGATGAGGAAATTGAAAAATTATAACCATAACCATGCGGGTGCATTGAGAGCAATTAAGCCTCCGTAAGCGGTGCGATGAAGCGGCTCGAGGTTAAGCCATTGTGAACCTCATCATCAAACGTTGAACTCGAAGCCGAGCATAACTCTGAAGGGAGCGCTTAATTTATCGGCTAAGTAGTTGTTAAGACCTCGGAGCGGCAGAAGCAATTTTGGTTTTAATAGAGCCGAACCGCGAATATCCAAGGTCACTAATCCTTCGAATTTCAAGCGATGAAGTTTCAATTAGAATTAGGCAAATGATGGAAGCAGAGAATATAATAGCATGTAAAAATTTTTTCTTCGTTTGTTTTGAGAAATTACAGAAATTTATATATCAGGCAGTTTCTCGAAATAGCAAGTACGATTTCCGTTAGGAAGACAGATTAGACGTTGAATGAGAATAGCATATGGAATGAAAAAACTCCAAAGAACTAGTCACGAGAGAGTCTCGTTACCGGAGGACAATAATAGAAAACCGCAAGGAAATCGCAGAGCGTTATTCTTCTGCAAATGGCCATCCTGCGGAGAAAGATTGTTTTTCTTTCGCGATACCGCAGGATTTCGAGTTGGCCTCCACGCGTGGTCATCAACCTCTTTCAGGTTTCTGGGTACTAGGCCATCCCTATCATTACAGGCCAGTTACGTGATTATCTCACCGTTTAACGGCGAGCTACTGCTCATTCAAACCGGAATCGTGCAATAACAAACGTCGAATAAAGTCGAATAGATAGAAAAAAATACAGTTTCTAGAAACGAATTCAACCTCTAAGTTCAATTTCAAACGACGAGGAATTAATGTAAATAATAAAATGTAAAATGAATTAATTGATTAAAATTTTAAAAAATGTTCCAGTAAATAAATACAAGGAATTATTAGATAGTATTAGTGTATTATTTTCAATTCAATTCAATTAGTTTATTTGTAGAAGTCCAGTGGACATTACAAGGGTTGGTGTAGATAATATACAAAATAATCAGTCCTCTTACCAAATTAACCTAAAAACTTTTTTAAAACTAAACAGCACAATTTTCTTTCTAACATAATGGTCATTTACAAAAATTTTCTTCAATATCGCAAAATACAATAAATTAAATACGAATCTCTCAAAAGAGGAACCCCTCATTACGACTACATAAGAAACTCTTATATAAATATATCAAAATACCTCCGCTAGGTCTTCCCCTTTTAGCTGCCTTTTCAGCTTCAATGAAAATAAATTTATACCCTGGTAACTTCAACAAATTGTGACTTTCCTTTATTAACCACGTTTCTTCTGAACAAATAATATCAAACTTGTGACTCAAAAAAATAAACGTTTTCAGTAACAAAGTTATTACAAAAACCTTGGCGTGCATGTGTCCGGATATCTACAAATGAATACAGAATAGTATTAGTGTATTAGATTTTGTAGAGTTACACAGATCAACGTAAGACCGCCGAGAGTTACGAAGTAAAACGCGCCTTTTTCTAGACAGGAAAGAAGGAGGGGAAAAACCCGTCGACAGTAAAAACAACGTCACGAGGTGTTAATAAAGGTTCTTTCTCGAGCAGTAAAGCTTCGAAGACGGTCTCCTAATTGCGTCCGATTGTACTTCTGACAGCCAAACAGAAGTCCAGTTCCGTACTAATGGCTTCGAATTCAACAGCGTACAGTTCGCGCTTTCTCATCGCACACTTAAGTTTTTTCCCCCACAACTGCTTTTCTTGTCGACTCAGCTTTTCACGGATATCGGTCGAACGTTTTCAATAGGATCGTGTCCAAGGCGATACCGAAGAAAACAATGGGAAATCTAATTTTCAATAGAAGATAGCTAAGTTGTAAAAAATTTCTATACCACAAAAAAAATAGGGCGCGATATAAATTGTTCGCTGAATGTTTTTTTGCGAAATCGACGATAACAGGATTTATCTCGCGCGAAACAATGAAAACTGAATAGTAAAATAATTTTGACGAGTAAAAGACGAAGAAAACTATTAAAAAATATGAAAGCGGAGGTCGAGGAAAATCTGCGCGGTAAAAATGACTGGGAATAAAAACTTCGGAGTAATAATAGCAGTAAACTGCGCCAGCACTATCAACGTCATTATATAGCCGTAGTAGACGATGTAGGGGAATATCATCTTGAAACTGGCGACCTAGAGAAAATAAATGCGGAGAAAAATTAAGCAGAAGTAGATAACAGCAATTTCAACGGGTCAATTTACAAGAAAAAGCGACCAGTATAAACTAATTCATTCTTTGAACGTAATTTCCAAGTCATAATTTTTTTTACCCGTCGAATTTTTTCCATTAAAAAATAGGGAAACCGAGGTCACGTCTATTTTTTCCTCAACAACTACTACGATTGAAATAACCAAATTAAAAACGCCCAAAGCGCATCTTACACGCAGAAATTGCGTACCAAGATTCCCGCTAAATCAACACGATTCAATACGCCTCTCTTTCGGCAGTCCATGCTAAACCAATAGACGCGCCCTTTTCGTAAATCCGAGAAAACGAAAAGGGAAAATTCTCCTGTTTACGCAAACAAGAGCGGATGCAGTATGCAAATAAAGGGAAACCGCATCGTCGAGGGTTGCAAATCATAACATAATTCGCCTCCGTTCCTTGGTAATTGCGGAGGAAACATCTTGCTCGCTGGAGCAAAACAAGAAAGGAGCACCGAAGGATGTGAAATTATCCTCGAAGGGCTAATCTTTTATGCTCAGAATAGGAAGAACGTTTCTCGGTACTAAACAAATACACGAAGAGCCCGGCTACATGATAAACTTTCGATAAGTTGGAATATGTTGCACTAGGAGGACTTCATCGTAATTCTGAGAAATATTAAGGAGTATCGAGCGGTTCTAACTACAAGGAAGCATCAGGTAAAAAATGCTAGTTCTAACCTGAAAACTCCATCGTCAAGTCGGATGTAAAGACAATACTGTAACGCTATCAAAGACTTGAAGTTATAAGGAGAATATTAATAATGCTTTCACAGTTCGACCCGCACTCAACCAGAGCTGATTCGTGAATGAGTCAAAAGTCAAGGGAACCTCTCTTTATAGCTGATAGCGACAACTTTCCGTCCACGGTCTGGCCGCTAGTAGCTCGAGACAGAATGTGAGCGGCCGACTTCGAACCAAAAAAAAAATGGATTTTCGTATACGCTACTTCTACTGAAGTTAAATGAGAAAAAATAACTGCTATCGGTATGAAAGGTGACAAATAAAATAGGATACTATTTTAGCAATACTGAGTACAATCATTCCTCCGATACGAATTCGAACTTTGAGACGATCACAATACTCCCATTTACAACTATTGTTGCTTTTCATTGAAGTCGACATTTCATTCAACGGTGCAAAGGTACCTCGGAAAACTAAGTTTATACCATTGGCAACACTGGTAATGCAGGAGATGTCTAGAAGAGAAATCCCCTTTTCGAGTTCCGTCGGAGCAAAGAGGTCTTTGCAACGTTAAGCTCGTTGTTCCTTGTTGTTTCCTCGCTTTCAAACGGATCCAAGCCCCTAGTGAAAAAGGGGAAAGATGTGGAAAAAAGACGCCCCCCACAGAAGACGAGCGGTGAGTTCGTTTAAACGTAGGTGGATTACAAGAGAGCTACGAAAATAAGGGAATCCGATGCCAAGGTGGAGGAAGGGCCTAAAGTCCGTACCAACAGATCTCAAAGGGCAGTGAGGAATGCTCAGTGAATCATCAGATTAATAAAGGAAAGGGAGCTAAGGAGATGCTATCCGAAGGGAAATCGTTCGATTGAAAGAGACGGATTAGTTATAGGGATTTGGCTCCATTATAAGCGTCCGAAAATAACAATATTTATTTTCAACATTTACTGTATCAGCCACTGTATCATAAAGTGCTTATAATATAATTTTTTTTCTCTATCGTCATCAATAGTTTACCATTTTATTTCCAGTAAATTTCCCACTTTTTAATTTTAATTTCAGACTTCGCAGTATTTTTTTAAGTAAAATGCAAATTATTACGACTAGTGTTCTTCATGGTGCAATACGTTTTGCTGCTTTTAGCGAATCTTTGCAGAAAAATTTTGCCACTCGAGTCGTCCAAAAAATTGTCTAGCGAATTCAGACCCGAAATCACATAAAAATCCGTTCCACGCGTCGGAAAATCGAATTCCAAAAAAATAACATACATATTTACCTATCTATTATTCGAAATATATTTAGTACCCAATACGAGACCCATTTTGTGTTGAAGCGTGACCTTTTATCGGACAGCCCGTTGCGAACTCATAGGCTAGCTTTAACGATACCTGGAGTATAAAAATCTTCCTAGATTCGCTTTATTATTATCCATACAAAGTGACTGGAACTTTTTCTTGTATTTTTTATTATGCTTATTATTTTATTTTTTTCTTGTAAGAAATTACAATCCAACTTTTGAACATTTTCTTATAAGAAAGTTGACAATTACATTTTACAGTTATTTTATTTTTTTTGGTTCTTAAAATTTTTTTCATTTAATACTTTTTTGTTAGTAGGTACATTTAATTTTTTTGCACACTTTTTTTTTATAAGAGACAATTTGCAGTAAATATTTTTCTAAATTTTTTTTTAAAGTCAATTTTTTTTTGTTTTTCTTGCATTTTCTCCGGTTTCCATCACTGAGCGCTATCATCAAATAACGCGACGTTTAAAGTACGATACAGTGCCTAATGGGAAAATTCGAGGTCGACCTTCAAATGGACAAAGAAATTGACGCAAATGACTCACTCCACGACGAAGACCAGTTTGGACGGTCTGAAATAATTTATGCGAGCGGAAATTAACTATCCTTTTGCGAGTGCCGCCTTCGACTAATCAAAATTGACTGATGAATCATCAATTAACTGATGGCTATTAGACCAATTAGGAAACGGTTAGTTTGGAATAGTCAGTGCAACAATAATACTATGTTATAGGAGTGATTAAAATTAATTTCAGCGAAGTAAAAAGTTTGCAAGCAGTCAAAGAAAATTCGAACGAATATTTTCAATTTCGAATATTTTTATTCGCAGCGGCTCGGGTCAATTCTAATCGAGAAGGATGAACACGAGGAAGAACGGATAAATATTCACCTCAGACTGTCAACGTGGCCTTAATACCGGACGCAATAAAATGTTACAGCGACGGCGAGTTTGACGTAAACGACCGGACAGGTTTTGTTTGATTAGCCAAGACGAAACGCGACTCAAATGATAAAAATGCCATATCAACTCGAATCATTCCTGCTTTGTGAAACGAAATGTAAAAACGATTCCAATATAAAACACAGCGAACGGTTAGCTTTGAGCTAGTAGCGAGATTTTTTCGATCATAGTACGATTGAAGATGATAGTTTTTGTAATGACAATAAAATATAGTTTCCTAGCTGCAATTTTAATTTATTTTTTTTTTTAATTTTTAATTTCTTATTTTAGGGAACGTCTAGTATTGAAATACCGCCAGATAAAAAAAAATCGCGTTTCAGACTAAATTTTGTCACAGAAGTTTGTAACGCACATTATTCATAGCTAGGCAGGTTTCGTCAGATTAACAAATGCCTCCGAACAAGCTGTGAAGCTGCTAGTTACCGTCGAAACAACATCGTTTTTAGCCCGAAACTGTTAACTCCGGCTAATCAACTCTGAAAGGCGCGAAACGCCCTGCGGCAACGAATCGAGCGTTCCTTGTTTGGCCGACCGTTTTTCGATGAATAAATAAACGTAACGTCGACACAGGTATGATTAGAGATCGATTGTGACCATATTCGGAGCCAAGGAAAATAGGGGCGATTCGGATGAAAATCGTAAGCTATTAATGGGAGCGGTATTTAATTATACTACCTCGTGCGGTCATCGGGAGCAAAACCTGCGTAACATTTCGACCACATGTTTAATCAGGACAGGCGTTCGATCGTATGAAAATTTTGAGCTTGTCGGAAAATTGCTTACCGAAAATTTAAATATATTTTGGAAATTTACTGTTGCAAGTAGGCTGAGAGAATGTTTTTCAATTTTAATCCAATCAGCTCGAAATCCACAACTCTCATAGCTCTTCGACTGAATCTCCTCTAACTGCCCAAAAAGAGAGGAAATAAATATTCAGATCCTCTGAGCCCAAATATTCAACCCCGCTAAGTTTCGTATTGGGAACTAAAGATATCGTCGGAACTCTTTGTCAGTGCTTGTCTCGCCGATCCTTATCGGGCATAAGAACCTTCGGGAGCAATGTAATAGCAGCGGATCGTGAATTAAATCGAACCTTGGGAGAGAAAATGACATGCTTCTTCCAAGGACAGATCAACCAGCTATGCGGACATTACGAGAGAACCGTTCTCGCTAGAGAAAAATACCCGATGACAAAAAAAGCTGCGCAATCATTCCACAGAAGTAGTAGAATATTTTGCAGCGGTGATTTATATGAAAAAAAAAAAAAAAAACTTATCAGCCGTTATTGTTGCCTCACGTCGTCCGATGAATCGGCGAGTATTGCGCGGGAAAAATACCGGAAAACGCAAATAATAAGGAAGTACGGTGTGTAACTTGAATGATAAAAATCAGGCATCGTCTGAACGCAATAGCTAACATAACTACGTAGGTGTTCGTATACAATTTTAGCAATATGGAGGAATAAAAAAAAAAGAAAAGAAAAACGCTTATATCGTAGAAGTATTGTGTGTCATATTAAAAAAAAAAAAAAAAAAAAAAAAAAAAAAAAAAAAAAAAAAAAAAAAAAAAAAAAAAAAAAAAAAAAACAGAAAGATTGGCTATTTCTCGCCATTTCGACAAATTAACATGCACGTTCTTTCCCTTGGCAAATCACGCCGCGAGGTAACGTGAGAAGAATCACCGAAAATCGGGGAGGGAAACGTATTTAACATTTTTTTCTTTTTTTTCAAAAATCGTGGCGCATTGAACGGGAGGAGAAACGGAAGAGGATTCGTCAAGGGATGAAATGTGATAGGCAATTCGAATTATTGCGTGCCTCTATGCGATTTCGAGATGTTGCAGTCATGTTTGCTCTACGCTAAACGACCTTCCTCGGTTAGCCCTGCTCTTGGTGATGGATTACCAAGGACTTATGAGAAAGTTTAGGCTATGTGCAAGTGCCTCCATGTTTTACCACCTTGTATATGGCCTAGCTGTTCCCGAAGCAGCCGTGAGGGGACTGGAAGGTTGCATGGGCAATGCTGTGGGAGGAACAGGTGTTCGGGCTTCCCTCGTTTATAAAGACTGAACTGTCGACGTTAACAATATTTACCTGAAGAAAATCCTTCATCTTAGAGCTAGAGCTTCTTCATGAATTGCAATTTTTTATTCATTACGTGTTGATAGAATGAACTTCGAAATTGATTCCAATAGTGTACAATTATCGCTGAATGAAAAATATTGTGACAATAATAAAAAATAAAAATGATGTTTCCCCTGTAAATTTCTTTGTAGAAAAACAAAGATCTCTTTTTTCAACTTGCCAAAACATTATTCTAATTGAATATATATATATATTTTTTTTTTTTTTGAACACGAATTTTTGACCCTAGTATTCGGAAATGTGTTGAAGTCATTAGATACTAAAGGAAACACATTTTTCGAGGAATCGAAAATCTTCTATATTGTCAGAATGCAAAAAAATAGTACATCGTCGTTTACGGCCAGTATAATTTCCGATTATTTAGGTTCGCATACCGTTGAACACATGTAGAATAACCCGTTAGGAATATAGGACGTTAAGGCCTATCATTAATACATTCTTGTGAAACGTGGAGACCTAATTGCTGTCGTAAATTTTTATACATCGTTAAGGCTGCGAGGTCTTTTTATACGAATTAGCTTCCTTTCTTAATTTGGCGCGTTCATGATTGTTTTCACTTTTACAGGCCCACAGGCGAATTTAGGATTGGTGGAAGGAAAACCAGGCGTCTCATTGTCCGAATTTTTCGATAAAAAGGGAGATTAAAATTATTTGTTTACAAAACTGTAATTAACTGTAGTTAATCTAATCTAATCTATTTCCAATCTATTTCTAATTAATTTCTAATTTATTCTACAATTTTTATTCTATTTAATTCTAATCCTAAATTTATTCTATTTAATTCTAATTCTAAATTTATTCTATTTAATTCTAATTCTAAATTTATTCTATTTAATTCTAATTCTAAATTTATTCTATTTAATTCTAAATTTATTCTTTTCTAATCTATTTCTAATTTATTCTATAATATTTATTCTATTCTAATTCTATTATCTAATTTAATATAATCTAATTAATCTAGTTAATCGATATTATTTGTTTACAAAACTGTGGACAGCTAATCTAGCCATTTTTAGCGGTGAACGAATTCACAATACTTGGGGAAAATTGAAACCGTCACCCGTCATTTGTTCGCTTAATAAACTCGGACGAGTCGGTTTAATTTCTTAATTGTGCGACTCTGCTGAGCCGATATTCCTTGAAGACAACGAACCACCATCAATCACAATGAGTTCGCGAAACCGCGACTTGAATGATGAATTCTCGAGAGCTTAGCATCCTCTCAACTTGACGATACCGCCGGTCTTATGTCTGAGCTGTTTCTCAGCGGTTGATCAATGGTAGAGTCAAAAGTGATCATGATAGGTCTTTCTAGGGCGGTCGGTCTCTTTTTAAAATATCAATTATTTAAATTATTTCGAACCACGGTAATCGAGAATGCTGTTTTTCAATTCAAACTAAATAATGATGACTGAGATTTTTTCGTTTTTTTTCACTCTCAAAAAAAAAAAAAAAAATCAACGAACGACATTTTTTTTCGCGTGCAAATAGTTGATTGAGCCAATCGGTTTCAAATAACGCGACCGCAGAACTCACTTAGCGAAAAATCGAGGTTAAAACGCTGTCTTGGATGACAGATTTTAAAAATCAACCGGTCAATCTGCGGGCGATGAATTGAAAGATAAGGCCACTCGCTACACAATATTTGTTTTAGCGATGAAAAAAACGCCGCTACGCTTTTAAAATCCAGGTAAAAGGCGACGAAACGATCAATCTTCTGAGCGAATCGAGTTGAAATTTCCCACCGGCGATATAAAATCCGCGAGCCTCTTTTTGTTGTATAAATGAAGAGAAGCTATTAATGACCTATCGACTTCGCGAGCACAATGGAGGTATTTCCACCGATAAAAGGGCCCGGTCTCGAAGCTTATGAGCCTTCTTTCGGCCCGTGATGCTTCTCTGCCGTCTATGAACCCATTGTTACCGAATCTTAGGCCGGCCGATTGTTCGCCGGGGAGTGGCCCGGAAATGGGAAATTTCCAATTCGATCGATGCACTCGAAGGTTTTTAAACGGCGTCGGACCTTAATCGAATGCGACACCAGTCAGGTAATGTTTGAAAATGAACGTCACCCAAGGTGGGGAATGATGCGAATTAAGTTGAGAATAGAAATAAATGAAGGGATGAAAGTGAACGACTAGTGAAAGGGAACAAAAATGAAGAAAAATGAGAGAATAAAAAATTAATAAAGTGAAATCAAAGAGGCACAAATGTAAGAATGAAAAAAAAGAAGAACTGTTAAGACAAGGCGAACGAGCGAAATAATGAGCGAAAAAATAAAGACAAAAATGAATCAATAAAAATTAAATGAATGGGAGTGGAACCGAAAGATAAAACTACAAAGAACGAAATCGAGAAATGAAAATTAATTAATAATAATATTTTTTTATATTTTTTTTATTTTTTAATAATAATATGGGAAAGTGACTGAATGGTGAAGAATAAACAGAAATTAATGGCACTGCATCATGGAAAATGGATAAATGAAAGCACGTCTACGAGTAAATAATTCGTAAATAAATAAAATTAATGCAGATGAACACAACTAAAGAACGAGAAATAATGAGAACGAAGCGAATTTTTATAAATACAATAAATGAACAATTAAGTAATAATATAAATGAATGCAAAATTAGAAATAAGTTAAGGTAAATATTATATCGTTGAAAATAAAGAAACTTGAATTATTAAATGATAATAAATAATAACATCGAATTTGACCCAAGAATGAAAAGAAAAAAAAGAAATGAAAATGAAAGAAAAAAAATTAATAAATAAAATACCTAATAAATGAATAAAAGCAAATGGATGCAAATTACATAATACAAATTAATTAATAAATTCGAAAGAGTGAAAAATAAATTCAAAATAAATTAATTAATGGTGCTATATGAATCGATCCGTGTATTAAAAGGGATGAAAAAAGGAAATGAACGAAATCGGGACCGTATCAGTCACCATTGAAACGCATGAAATCGCGTACAACATTGATAATAATGATAATGCTTCAAAAACCAAACTTCTACAGCCGTGATCGAAGAAGTTTTATGATTACGATAAAGTCAAAATCATAACTGCAACTACTACGAGTATTTTACTATTAACTGTGTATAATACTGGCCGTAACCTCAATATTTCTACTCGATATAAAGGTAATCGTGGTTAGATTTAACTCGTCTTTGCCGTTCCAAAAATTTATTCCTACGGTCTGAATGATGGAACATTCATAGAACGGAAGAGCGGAAACGATCCAGTGGAAGTCGGACGAGTCGAAAAGCGCGATGAAAAGAGTTCGTCGCAGGAAATGTTTAGCCCTCGGGGGACAGGTTGCGAACTTGTGAGCCTCCTTGAGCAAAAGCACTTCCCGCAGTCGTGTCACTTGGATATGGGCCACTTGGCTTCTTCGCAAGTGAAAAGCAACCGTACGAGTCTCACAATACAGCTCGTGGAATTTTTCAAGGACCTTCGCCTCCGCGAATCCACCACGTTCCTTCGTATTATGACTGAAGAATACCTAGCTTTCATAACCCGCGACGCTTGTAATGGCAAGCGCGTGATCGCGAGAGCTTGACACGCGTTTCCGCCACACTACAGCTAGAAACAACTGAAGTTATGTGGCAAAAAATAGACAATATTCCCACAGAGTAATTGCTTTTCCGATATCGGCCTTGAGACAAAACAGGAAACGAGAGGGAGAGCTGGCAACGTCGCGATTCTTCGGGCCCGCCTAATTTCGTGTCCGCTACTGTAACAACGTATCGAAGCAGAGTATGGCCAAAGTTTGCTGATATCAGAACATCGATAGCTATCAACAACCGATAAATCAATTTGAAATTTATTTTATTAATAAATAAAATAAATGAAATATAAATAATTAATAAATAATTACAATTAATAACTAATAAATACAAATAATTGAAATTTATATACAAAATATACAGATCCTAATTAAATATAATGGTAGATCTTTGTTTGATATATAGTACGCCATAAAATGCGCAGTACTTCGAGCACCTATCCTGCCACTAATTTGAAACAAAAATTGTCCGATAGAGGTTTTTCCTACCCCCGATTTTCCCTGTTTTTTCAAGATTTTTTTTGTGTTTTTGGCCTTATCTCATTAAACCTTAATTTCATATACGTGGTCGAAGTACTGCTCACTTTATCATGTGCACAATATATATTTACCCCTTCTCCTTGCCATTTTCTCAAGCTAATTCAAAGCTTCTCATCCCATGAAATTAATCCACTTTAATACAATACGGGGCGAGAAATTGCAAAACACGTTTAAAATGCGCCCTCTCGTCTTGAATTCGGCTTTATCAACGAACCGTGTGAATTGTGAAATTGTTTCGAATAAAATTAAAAGAGCTTAAAAACATTCGGGCGGAGCAATGGCGAGCGCAATCGTCAATAATTGCATTAGCTATTCTCCTTGAGTACTCGAATGGCTCATTCTTATTCCGCAAGGTATTTTAAGGTCGTTACCAGAAATAGCCGGCGATTCAATCAACTTTCTTCTTTCGCGATTCTCCGTCGACGTTTTCTTTCCTCCATTTTCCGTCTTCAGTCCGAGCCCTTCGATTTACCTTTCCAACTTCCGACATTACCTTTCGCTTTTTTTCTCGTTTCCGGCCAACGTTCTTTTTCCGAAAGAATCCCAAGGAACGAGCAATGTCGGATTTTCAAAAGTTAACTAGTCGGCAAGATTTCAATTACACGAATAAATAATTATAGATTTTGATCAATAATGTCATCATTGAGAATATATTTTTCAAACGAATATTTTTAAAAATATTGGTTGCTGTGTTTTACTAACAAAGATAGAAAGAAAGAGTTTGCTCTGTCGCAGCCTTCGTAATTTAGTATTCATTCAATTTATTTTTGCTTTTTCTTATTTCTAAAGTACAGGCCATTAGGAATTATGGCTGAAAAGCCTGAAATAGCATTAGTAAAATGGCAGATTCCAGCGAAATTGACGAGTTTGATAAATGGCTCGAACTGAACTGAGCTACCACGATGATGACGTCACTTGTTCTTCAGCCCTGGCGTTAAACCACGAATCGGTTCGATGGGTGGTAAGTGGGACGGAAGGTAAACGAACTAATGATTATCACATTTGTGATAAAAAATCGAGACAAAGTCTCCGTTCAAGTTAAGGCAAATAAGAGTTTAACGTCGATCATAAATAAACGAAAACACCGTTCCTAGGAGCTCGATCAACATCGTAAAACTTGAGCATTGGACTCTTCTTGTCAAAACCTGCCGTATTTACTTGTTCCTTTCATCAGCCGCTAATTTGCAGTTAATCGCCAAAATAGGGGCGCTTTCATTCGACTCGAAACAGCTTCAAGTGAAAACGGCCCGACCGAATTGACCGCCGTTCGGGTCCACATAGAGGTCGAGATTCTTGGGATTTCCAAGGCCGAAGTTGAAAGCGGGGGTGAGGTACTCGAATGGCATTCCTCGATCTGAAGCATTGATTGCTCCAAACTGGCGGAATTCCCTCTATCCCGCCGTCCTTTTGTACTCCGTGGTTGACCTTATTCTTTCTAGGTTCTCGGTTTATTAAGGCTACAGTATTTGTTCTACGAGTTAATAGAATTATAGCTGGAGTGGTTACTGTTCAAATTCGTGAAGGAGGCTTCGTGAGATTTGAAGAGTTAAGTAGAGCACGATTTTCGATTTCCATTCTTCCCGAGCGAAAATAACTAGAAACGGACGGTCTTTCCCTTGAAAAACGCAGCATGAGATGATTTCCTTTTAAAAATTATATTCAAGACGTGGGCACATGGCATGAAAATGATTCGGGAGAGGATTTGCGGAAGACATCTGCTCAACTGAGATTAAAGACCTCGCGATTTTTTATGCTCAAGGAAAGAAAAAAAAGGTTAGGGAGTTAGATTCATTTTTAAGGACAGTTTGTCATTAACACAATTCACTGCTTGAAAATCCCTCGTATTTTACTTCATCTTGAAATCACGGATGACAGTTTTATTGACTCTTTCCCGGACGCTTTTTAATATTTGGACTTTTTTAATTTCAAATGATAACACCCCGCGCGCCATCACTCGGTGAATCATCTCTTCTGGTGACACTCGCAAGTTTTCCCTTCAGATTCTATACTTTCGCGAATCTCCTTCCGTTTCCCTTGCCGTACGGCGCGTCACGATTTATCAAAGGAAAACGAGAACTTTCTCAACACATTTGCACATTCCAAACCGCACGTTCTTTACGTTTGAAACTATTTTCTATTTTTCCTCGGAAATTCCTCGCTATGGAGGTTCATCGTTAAGATTTTTTTCATTGGGCACATGGTTCCTAAAATTTGAATTTATTCGAGGATATAATATAACCTTGGAAAATACATTCGAAAGTTTTTCAAGCTATTTTACTTCCTGAATCACTCATGGACAAGAACTTGACTATTTTACAACGAAGATTCCATTCGCCCGAACGTCGTTTGGATGAAAGGCTTGAAATCGCCTAGAATATACCGTTACCATTGATAGAATAGTCGTATCGAATTTGAAGGCAGAGGCTGGTGATAACTCAGTTAGCCGCGGAAGGCGGCCGCTTTTTCGCTCCCCTCGACTTTTTTCGGTTTCCTTTTCGCAAATCATATGAAATATTCAGCGCCGCCTCGGCGTCTGAGGTAACTTCTTTTCCGAGAAATACGAGCAAGTTTTCTTTGCAAGGATAATCCGTCACAAATGGATAAGCAAATGGACCGTTCGGAGTGAATTAATAAAGTATTCCTTTTGACGAAAGTGCTCGACTTTGTGTCGATTTTATCTGACAACATCCAATTGACAGCCAGGTTGAGGAATATTTCATACATGCTTCACATGGTGCGGAGAAAAATTCTTTAGTGGATCGAAAAAAATACACAGCCGCGTTTCAATCCTAATTAGGTATACCTAGTAGCGATCATACCTTGATAGTGTAGTTTTAGTAATCCCACGCCATCCCAAAGATCAAAAATATACTTTGATTTTCACTTGTTTGCATTTTTTTATTAAAAAAAATTATTAGAAAAAAAATCTGCGAATTAAAACCGCCCTTCTCGAACATTTTCTCGCTCCTTTGTACGTCTTAGGGGAGAGCTGCAGCAACGCCCTTCAAAGAAGAAAAAATTGACATTTTTCCTTGAAAAAAACGAGCGGGAAGGACAATTACATATTCAATAATTCCAGCTGTCGTTCTCTCGAGTAATATCGAACTGAAATAAAATTGAATCTATACTGAAAATTCAATAAGGACGTTTTTACATTTTCACGATTACAAATCATAAAGAAATCGCCATCGAATTTTTTCCCGATTCAGTTTCAACGAAATTGGAAACATTTCGTTAACTAGTCGTAAAACATTTGTTTTCGCAAATATGTGCTACAAATCATTTGGAATTCGAAAAGAACCCATAGAAAACAATCCGCACAACAAATGTTTCGATTTTCAATTCAGCACGTTGCAACATTATGCGACAATGGCTGCTACACAGAAGAAACTCTCGATTCAAAATGTTATTTTCGCTTCGCGATGACGAAAGTTAATTTCCCGGTAAATTACCCGACTGTGATGGGATAGAGTAATAAAACCGGCTGGTTTACACGATTCGCTCGTATCTTTGTTCCGGCGGTTTAACGACATCGACGCTCCTCGGATGGAATCGTAAAAGAAACCAACTACGGTGCTTTCGTTTCGAAAACGCGCTGATGATAAGGAACGTCATAAGGAACCGGTATCAGGTTAACTATAATGCAATAAAGTACGCAAGTAATTGAACATTGAAAGCTTCGAAGAGTCGGCCGAATTATAACACGGTGAAACGAAGGTGAGGTAACGGTTGAAAAGGGAGAGAATGTTATGAAATAACTATTAGAATGGCAATCGTTACATTTTAGAGGAATCGCGGTGATTCCACGAGGTCAGAAAGTATAAAAATTATTTTGGAAACACAGTGAGCTCCTCAAAACCAACTAAAAGGCTGACTAGGAGACAAACTAAGAGTTAACTATAGGCTAACCAAATTGCTAACTATGAGTAAATAAGATAATAATAGGCTAACTACGAGTTAACTAAGGAATTAACTGAGAGTTAACTATTAGGCTTACAAAAGGTTAACTAAGAAGCTAATTGGAAGTTAGCTATGTGGCTATTAGTAAACTACGATTTAACGATAGGTTAAATATTAGTTAATTAAGAGGATAGCAATTACGCTATGAGTAAATTAAGAGATTAACTAAAAGTTAACAACTAAGAGGTTAACTAAAAGATAACTAAGAGGCTACGTACATTTTTATTCGATAGGCTAAGAAAGGACTCTAACGAAGAGTTTACTAAGAGGCCAACTAAAAGTTAACTAAGAGTTAATTAAAGGGCTAACTTAGAGTTAACTAAGAGGCTAGCCAACAGTCAACCTAGGGATGACCATAATTATATGTTAGCGTTCGGGTAACCTCAAGTTAATAAAGTAATATGTAATTACCACTTCCCTGTTAATTTAACACTAGTTAACTAACTTTGATTTATTGTATAATCAATACCAGCATAATTCGTTGTATACGTTTCGATTTTACCACACACCAGTCTTCATTTCAAAATGCAGATGAATTGAGAACCATCACCCTTCAAAGCAATCCCAAACCTATTCGGATCGGCTCCCAGTAAATGACATCATCTCAATTGACAAGATAATAGGTGCGATCCGATAGCGCCCATTGAATCTTTTTGTGCGGCGGTCGAAAAATCGTCGAATCCGTTTCTTTGTCATGTGATTTATTAAGATTGACGAGCTTCGGTTACAGCTGGATCGCTCAGCTGATGGGTGCGAGTGCGAACCGATTCGATGTGGATAATGAGTCGATGTCGAGCCGTGTTCCCTTTGAAAATCGTGGCATAGGATAGTTTTCATTTGAAAGTTCGTCTTAGTCACCTTAAGCACGAGCCGTGAAAATAGGAGCATGATTCGGAAAAGGATTCGTAGGAGAGTACTTTAGAAAAGTACAAGCAAGGAAGGAGGAAGAAATTCCCAAATGGATAGTTTAATTTAGTGGTAACTACTTTTAGTCACAACTATGCATGAGTGTCAAACCTGGCTGAGATTATATTGAAGGTTTTCCCCCATACAAGGATGTTTTCTAGTTTTTAATGATGGAGCGCAGCGCGATCCCTTGCAAAATCACCTCTCCTGCTGTTAAACGAAAGTTGATTCAAAATGCCCCATCACATTTCATCCCTTGGTGAATACCCTCCACGTTTCCCTTTCTAAACGCGCCACGATTCAACAAAGGAAAAAACATTGAAGCACAACATGGAGAATTAATTTCCGATATTCTTTTATTTATGTATTTTGTGATCTGGTGTACAGTACCTATACCTATGTATGGTAGCTTTGATATTTATTTCACTTGTTAAATTAATGGAAATAAAAATTAAAAAAAAAAAAAAGAAAAAAGCACGCTTTCCATCCCCGTATTTTTCCTTGACGGTTTCCTCTCACGTTTTCTCAAAAGGATTCAAATGATCACAGGAGCAAATGATCAGCCATTAGCTGTATGGGATTTGCTAAGAGATTAATCGTGAAGGAAAACTGGTCGATGTTGCGAGTATGACCGGCCAACGTCCACTAACAGGAATTATTTTTCAAAGAAAAGAACGTGCATTGGCCATTAATTAGTCTAAGGACAGGATTATGAATGCTCTCGCTGAATTGCTGGTAATAAATCACTCGATTATGTATTGGTAATAGCATTGAATATCTTAGAGGTCTTCTCTTATTACTGATTGGTCTGCTCAAATCAACCCATACTGTTCACCTGATGATAAAGCGACAAGATGAAACGACAAATGGTGTACAATGGCCATAAAGTAAAATTCATTCAGTTCAGAAGGATCTGATGGATATTTTTCTTCACGATATCCGCATTTGGGGAGTATAGCTATACCAATTTAAATCTATATTTTTAATTAGACCTTCAAAGGATTCCTAATCACTCCGCTATTTCTGAGATTCCCACTATTTCCCAATCTTCTCCCGATCCCTGCGACGCGTCGAAATCCCTATTCGTTGTTACGAATCACTGTCCGCCTGTGGATTTTATTTTTCCGCAAACGAAACGCTCCCGATGCTCCGCAATTTGCTCCCCTTTTCTATCGGGAGGGATTTTTCGAGAGGGTTCGGTTGTCAAGGGTCTGAGTGAAATAATGAGGTGGAGTGTAAAACGATTACTGGTAAACTGGCAAGTCGGGAATTTGAAAGGGTGTCCGCCATTTTCCCTTGGCCCGAAACCAACGGATAATGAGTCGAACCTAAGGTGAAACTCATGAAACTCATTAACACAACGGTCTGGTTCGTATTTGCAATTAATTCGAAAAAAAGTTGATCAGACATAAAAAAGCTTTGCATTTTTTGCCACGAGCGAGTAAATATATTCGCCAAAACCATTATCTTAAATATTGACAGAAAACGACAGAAAAACAGACAGAAAATATTGGATAAAATTAGCATTTTTTCAACGTTTCACTTTGAAATGAATTGAATGAAATTCGAGTCGAATTTTTCATTTTACTAAGTTTATCGAGTTAACCCATCACGTCTTCTAATCGTGTCATCTTTTATCTCTTTGTTTCATTTTTATGGCCTATGTGAGGATACTTTGGGAAATATTATTCATACGATAAATCACCCCATCTTTTCACAATCTCCGTATTAATATCTCGTTATCTTGTATCTTTTAATTTCGAAAACGCCTAGCCGTCAACTGTGTAATTAGGTTCAAGTTTATTCCTGCAAGGTCAAAGATAAGAAATGACAGAGTTCACCTTCGTACATCGCGCTTAACGATGACTCGTTTCAAAACTAACATTTATTTTGGCTTTTTTTTAGATAATGAAAGTGCAAACAAGTTAATTTTCGACCCATGAGAGCCTCTGAATAATATTATGGGTGGAAAAGAATACTGAAATACGATTGTGGAGTAGAACAATAAAAGAAAATAATAAATAGAGAATTTAATTGTAGAATCCGGTTAAAATAAAGGTTCTTGAAAAATGTTTGCCGTGCAATTCGCCTTACAATTTGAGTTCATAGTAATTTTCCAACAACTGTTCAGTTTCCAAGTTACAAAAATATTTCCCCGTTTGAACGATTTTTTTCCAAACATTCCAAGTTCTTGTAAATGTTCCGTGATGGTTTATTTCAATGGTGTCGTGATTTTCGACGCTGAATCGATTCGAACTATCTTCCAGTAATAATAAATACCGTCGAGGTAAAGAATACGAGACGAAAAAATATTTCTAGCTAAAAATACAAACTGGTGTTAATTATTAGTGACTTAATTCTCTTAAGACATCCTCGAGTGAGGCTCGACAATATAAAACCTCGTATTTGGAATGAAGCTAGAACACTGGCTTATAAATCAATTCAACCAATTCTAACCGACGTCAATGTCGGTTGAGCTGTCGGAAAAAATCGCCACAGTCATTCACGCGATTGAGAATGTCGTGGCAAAAAGAATCGGCCGAGGATCTGAAGGAGCTTCAACAATCCTTCAAATCGATCGTCGGTCGAACAGAGGGAGACCTTCAGACCGCGGATGAATATAAATGACCCTAAGACCCTAGTTCGGTTCCACATTCAGGGGCCGAAAGGAAAGCGAAGACTTTCCGAGTCCTCCCTTCGGCTGAGGTCGTCCTACAGGAAGGAAGCAAAGTTGGTCGAGAGGTTGCCGTTTCAAGTTGGCTTCCTCCGACTCGAAGCCGAGAAAACCGCCAGCCGGTGCCTCCCCCGACAACTTCAGCTCACGGTTAACTCGAAAACTAGGGAGAAACTTAACCGACTCGGACTTACCTGCGACCGGAGAAAGCTTCCTCATCACGCACCATCTTGATTTCCACTGCAAAAAACACGAATGAAAGTCCGTTTATTCAGAGTTGGTAAAGTCGCCTCTTTTTATGAGGCTTCGCCGCTTGGGAGGTGGAAAGGGTTTTGGAGGGAAGTTAGTAATGATGAAGCGAAACGTGAAATCAATGCAGGGATACGACAAAAACGAATTCGAGCGGATTATACGCGTTTATAATTACAATTGGAAGCAGCAAAGCGTTTATAATCGTTTCATTCTAATATTCTACGCATATTTCAGAATTAATTCCATGCAAAATCTCACAGCGTTGCTATTAAAATGGGGAAAATAGGAAAATACTAAACCAGTCATGCAGCATGGCCGTGCGAGCGAATTTTCGAGGTGAGTGTTAGAAATATTCAGAATTTTCATTCTCAAATTCAGTCAACAGTCAAATCATACCTAGTGGTTTTTTTTTTTTTTTTTTTTTTTATATAACATAAAAACGAACGACAATCGACTTAACAATATTCACTTCAACGTCCTTGTAAATTTACTTAAACGGCCAGTTACGGTGAGAAAAATTGACACGTCACTCTCGGGGCTCGTTTACAAATCGCCGGCAATTCGAGCACGAGACCATTTCTCACGAACTGCGTGAACGGCACAGGTAAATTATTAGGTATAATCTACTTGAACACGACAGCTTTGTCGGCGGCACGCGAAACATAAAGATTTAACCGAGCATATCTATCGTAAGAATTTTATGTTAACACATTCCGCGGAAATTGACCTTTTCGACGATTCTAACGTCATTTTCACTTTATTTTCGACGTAAAAGGCGAAGGAAAAAATCTTGTGCGATAGGGGTGGGAATTTTCCATTTAAACACAACAGAGCCCCAGGAGGAGAGCGGATTTAAAAAAGAAAAACGAAACGAGAAGGAAAACGCAGCGAACAATCAGCTTTCGAAAGAGCCATCTTGTGTTTCTGGTTATCCTTACCAGAGCATTTCCGTTTAACCGTTATCCGACGTCGTAACAACGGCCTTGGAAGATGTAATTCCGTTTACAGCTTAGAAGCGATATTGGGAGGGGATTTCGAGTGTTTTTTTTCCCTCTCCAGCATACGAAAATCGAAGGACCCGTCCGATAAACGATATCGGAAAAACATTAGCACCCGCAAAAAAGAAGTATTGAAAAAACCTCATGATTATTCCGATACAATAAAATATAAACAGGTAAACGGCTTTTGGGATTAGGGAAATGAAATTATTTTCAAATTCGCAATAACAGTAATTGGAAAATTCTTAAATGAAATGTATAAGAATCACAAGGAATCTTTATATGATTGGAAAATATTTTAGGAGTAATTTTCGGTGGGCAAATATTATTTGAGGCTTATGAAACGTGAAATCGATTATATTAAGACATTTTAAAGCTCTATAATAATATCAAAGCGAATAAGGTCTGTTTTTACATTTGGAAAATAATGATAGGACGCTAAAAAAATTTCTATTAACTCAGCCGGAATTTTACAGAGCGAAAAACTTCGTCAGAATTCACAAACATCGCACGCCAACTATAACTTTCGGAATTCGAGACTCGTAAATGTGCAAATTTTACGATAATAAATGTAGGAACTTTAACACCGTCCACCTAATGAGTTGACTCAGCACGAATATTTCAGGATTGAATAATATCGGAAGAAATATCCCGAGCACTGGTGAAGAATTCGTAAGACAAATAGTGATCTACTTGTGGAGCTATCGATTGAAAAATTCCTTCAAGATGGAACAATGGACCTGAATAATGTTTCAAGATTTTCCGATAGGCTTTGGTATAAAGGGATACTAATCCGACGCTTCGAGAATTCGGTAAAGATTTGAAACATTTCCCTCGGGCGACGGTCGAGTATTTGGAAAGAAAATTGGTCGAAAGATTTATCCGAAACGAATCGATTTATTTCTATATTATTATATATTTCTTCATTATATTATTTCTATTTCTTTCTATTTATTTTTTATTTCTGGAGAATTGAAGTTAAATCAGTTTCGGCCAAAGGTAAAATTATCAAATTTTTGTGAAATTAAAATTTGGAAAAATTTCTGAATTCTGTTTATTTTAATTTTTTTTGAATAATTTTTTCAAATCAATTATTTAAGTACCTATTTATTCTTTATTTGTAAAATTTGTATTGGTCTTAAAAGGAAGATTTCCTTTTAAAATTGAAAACAACATGAAGACAGTAGATAAATCCGAAAATAGCCAGGGACGTTTCTTCATTACCTATATTATTTCTATTTCTTTCTATTTATTTTTTATTTCTGGAGAATTGAAGTTAAATCAGTTTCGGCCAAAGGTAAAATTATCAAATTTTTGTGAAATTAAAATTTGGAAAAATTTCTGAATCCTGTTTATTTCAATTTTTTTAAATTATTTTTTTCAAATCAATTATTTAAGTATTTATTCTTTATTTATAAAATTTGTATTGGTTTCAAAAGATAGATTTCAGAAATCTATAGAAATTGATACCAAATGATACACTTTTTTCTGAAAAACAATTGATATATTAATTTTATCCCCCTCAAAACACCCCAAAAATGCCCTTACAATTGAGGTAGAGATATGGCTGAAGAATCGAGCCATTGTCAGGGCAAAATTGATTGTTGGTGAAAATTTCAAGAATTTATCTTTTACTTATGGTTTCGTCAGAAAAGAGTTGACGGCATATGATGGACGGACGGATTTATTTTATAGGATATTCTGATTCTAGATGCCTTGAAACGTAAACAACAAATTTTGAGAAAAAATTTAGAACTCTAGAACCCAGAAAAAAAATTTTCTAGGGTGATTACAATGGTTTAATATGGAATAATAAACCAAAATGGGTGTGCATAATTTATACTGCCACGATGACTCGGATGGAATCTAATTATCTACAGATTTAAACGTTGAATCGACAAAACTATAACGAAATCGACCGAATTAACCGCTTTGTTATCACAGATTTTCGACGAGAGATTCTGAATATAACTTAGAGAATTTATGATTAAAAAATCTGAACACTAATGAAGAAAATTTTGGTTTTATATGGAAAAAAACACATTTTAAGATATTTCAATGGAAAAAAAATTGGGTAGGTACCTACTAGATAAAAAAATTGGTTTCATGATGAAAAAATAATTGTTAGGTACCTGAATAGAAATACGATTTTCGCTAAAAAGTTCGCTTTTCGATACGCAGTAAAGAGGAAAATTGCAATCGCCCTACAAGACAATGATAAGAACTATAACTATTTGCAGCTTTTTCACGGTAATCTGTTCGATCGAGTTATTTCATTTTCGCTCTCCCATTGTTCGCAATTATTTAGAACCTTCGACCGTCTATTATTTTATTACCACGTTTAGTTCTCTTTTGTAGCACGAATTTCCCTAGATTATTCGACATCGCATGCGGTTAATTCAATAAATACGATGCTGGTGATTAAAGTTCAACAACGGCGAATGTAATTGCATGCTAAGACATTTAAAATATTGTAATCGTATTTACCTTTTTTCCGTCGCGAAATTTAACGGAGCCTTCGATCACTGTGTTCGTGTCCACCATTTCGACGAAAATTTTATCACTGGAAACACATCGCGATCGCGGCCGTGGGCGGCTTGAATACGGTCACGTTGAAACGATCACTTCGGGCCGAAAGACCGGACTGACGCTGAAGGGAAACGCAGGCCCGGCAGAGAGCTCTAGCGGCTCGCTGCTCTCTCCCCCCAAGAGCGCCCGCCTGTTAAAATACAAGCGCGTACATGTTGCATCTTGCTACAGCGGGCAAAGTTCCGCTTTTGTGCGCACGTAGATAATTGCAGAGAGTAAAATCTTACTGGAATTTGGACTCCGCGTTTCTTTTCATATTGTTTGAACACGACTCGTTTTCAAAGACGATTTTATAATTTCCTCGATCGTGTCGCAATTTGCTTCAATGTTTACGTATATGGAAGTATTGTGATCGTCTTACAAGTCGAATTTCGGAGAAATTTTCACTGTACTATACCCAGAAATTTTCCGAACAAGTTTCTGTGTGTCTGTGTCAAAAAATGACACAAGAATGAATAAAACTCAGTGCAATTTTCAGAAAATGTTCTCCCAGGAATTGTGCGAAATTAGCCGTTTCTGGATTTTGGATAATACTTGGGAGGTATAAGCGATCAAAGTTTTTTCTATCTTGATTTTTACAGACAATATGAGTAAAATTTTTCTACGTTTGAGGTCTTGAAATGATCGTTTGGCGAGCAGATAATGCTTGAATTTATTTTTTATTCATTTTTAAAAATTTATTTTTTATTTATTTTAAAAATTTATTTTTATTCATTTTTAAAAATTTTTTTTTTCATTTTTAAAAGTTTATTTCTTCATTTATTTTAAAAATTGATTTCTTCATTTATTAATTTTTAACAATTGATGTTTTATTCCATTTTAGTTTCAATTTTTTTTATTTATTTTTTTAGTGTTTTTCTATTATGTAAAATTTTATCTGGTTTGCTCGTGAATAAATAATCAAAATAGACAATCCCCATTAAAAAATGGATTTTTTTCTTCTCCATAGCTATAACTCACTTATAATCTCCAAAGGTATAATCTCGTTTCTAGTTGTAACCACTAGAC